>WAAD01020544.1:5162-47505 GCA_013389945.1 Fregata magnificens
AGGGTGGTTGTAGTGCTGGATGCTCTGTTTTTTTACAAAACACTGAATGCAGTGGTTTCCTTAACACTCATATGCCAGGTCTAGACTGGGGAGTAGGGATTCTCTACCTTCATCTGGCCTCTGATGTTTCTGTTTTCTAATGACTCACTGTAGCTATGGTGTGTATCAGTCTTATTCTAAAAGCTGTCATCAGTTTGTGAGCCCACCACACAGTGAGGTGATTAAAATAGAGACAAGTGGATACTGCGCCTAGATAAGAGTGAGTGCTTCATTCTGGCTCTAAATCAGTCTTTCTCTGAAGCAATTAGTCCTTGGCATTTAATGGACAAGTGCTGCTGTTTCTCTTGACCAGGTGATAAATCCTGTCTTGCACAATGCTTCGCTGAAACACTTGATCTTCTGAAGTGCCATTTTAATCTTATAAATACATTTTCCCCTGAACAGCCCTCTGAGAGGTAATCAAGGCTCGGGGTTTGTTTCCCTCTGGTCGGGAGAGCCATTAGTAATCAGCAGTCTGCTGTTTTATAGGAAGTTTTAGCTGATAAATAGATATGTTTTCCCTGGTGTTCCCTTGAAAAAGCTGCTAGTGAAAGACTGGCATTTTAGCCTTCAAATGAACATAGGAAGATGGAAAGGCACCATGTCTTGGGTGACTTACCTAACTTCTTTATCAATTACCATATTAAGTAGCTATGTTGAAAGTCTCTTCTTCTAGTTCCTGTCTGTCCAGCTGGGCAGCATTGCTCTTTGCAGTTTCTCTAATATTTTTATTCTTCAATTTTGTTTGGCTTCCAGTGTTATACTTGGGAGTTTGCTCCACGGTCCTAACACGTTAGGAAAGGCTTTTCATGTAGCAGACGCTTCTTTTTGCTTAAATTTTCTTGTTTCTTGTTGTGTCCTTCTGTTCTGCCTTAAGTACTTCTCCTTCAGTAATGGTCATATCCTTCAAAGATGGGTAGATAAATTTATACCTTTAATTTTTACCAGATTATGTATATTCTTTTAAATCAATGTTTTCATTGTTTTAATGTCTGTGAATGTCAATACTTTTACCCTTTTTGATAGGACCAGTGCTCCTGACTTGCTTATTTGTATCCACTTGTGGAAAAAAGTCTCTGCTCAGACATAAGTCAGTTGTCTTGAATCTTTTCTCTTAGACATAATCCTGTTTTTAGGTGAGATATCCTTGTAGGGTGGTCCCCTTTTCCTGGGTTGAGTTTACAACTTCTTAAGACTTAAGGATTGTGAGTAAAGTAGCATATACTGGATGGAACCTGTATTTTTTGATTAAGAGACTAGCCCTACTGATCCAGGAGATGTTATTCCAGCTCCTATGTCTCTCTGCAGAGTTAGAACCAACCTGTAGTGTGGCTTTTTCTTTTGTCTTCTAGGATATGTGTATCTCACTGAAATATTCAGAATGTCAAGGTTTTACTTATTTCATGTTTACCTCTCTATTTTGAGAGGCTTATTTCCTAGAAATGCTCCCAGTTTTCCCTAACTTCATTTGTAGGAGATGCTCAGGATCTTATAGGATCAGACAGAGGAAAAACTGAAGTTTTAACATCTTCTGGTATTTGCTGCCCCTCTCAGTTGTAAAGCTAGTAGTTAACTTTCTATCATAGTGTTCCGAACACTGTATGTCCCTTACTTATTAGGATGGTGCTGGAAAGTGATCGACATGTTCTTGGAATCACCAGCAAATGTAATGTTCCCCTCACCACCTTTTTTCCTACTTCTATAACCTTTGTGAAACATAGTACACCCTTTATCTTTTAGCCCTATGCTGCTCTTGTGAGTACACCCTTACCAGGATATATGTCATCTGTTTCCCTCTAAATCAGCAGTGAATCCTGTGAAGTGAATTGCAAGATTTCAGGATCTGTTTCTTCTTTAGTATGGCCAGTTTAATATGACATCCTCCAGGTACCATCTTTAGAGGCAGACTTGACCAACCTCTAAAGCCAAGTAAGTTTGCATTTTCTGGTGACCTCCTCCGGGCTCCTGATAAAATCTTTGTGCTACTCCTGCCCTCCTTGCTTTGTGCTACTCCTGCCCTCTGTGCTATCTCCTCTGAAGTAACCTCCTGCAGTCTTAAAAAATTGATAGCAAGTAAGTGGAGATACTTAATGTTTGAAGTACCAAGAAAATGTTATTGGTTTTTTCTGTTACATCAACATGGTGCAACTGAATCCAGTGCCAATCCTTACAGATGTTAGTAGATTGCACTTAACCAATTATTTAGCATTTCTATTGCATGTAAGTGTCTAACCTCTGCAATAGAAATTGATTTAGCATTTTAAATTGGATCGCATGAAACACAGTAAAATGCTGAAAGTATGGAACAATTGGCTTGGTCTGATATAATTTGATTCTTATGAACTTGCATGGCTTACTGGTGCTGGCTCTGACAATTAAATGGCTTTTCAAAATGGTCATTGTTGACCTAGTTCTATTGGCAGTGTAGTCAGTGGGAGTTTTAATTTTGACTACGATGGGAACAGTTAGACGAACAGATTGCATTAGAAATCTCATGCTGTGTGTTTAATTTCACTTCCTGATACAACAATCTCTAAATATTAAAGAGAATTCTTGCCAAGATAGAAAAGCAGAACATAGCTTTTTTTCCTTTCTGACAGTCTTGACTATCTTCTGTATCCACTCAGTTATTAAGGTAGTAGCCAAGTTTCCGGATGAAAAAGAATGCCTTTTTCTCCAAACTTCAGGATGCAAAGTTTTGCATCTCCATCTCTGTTTTCAGAGCTGGTGTTGCTGCTTGGTCGTATTTACATTGGTCAACTTTTCTCTCAACAAGCAAACAAAACAATAGCAGAAAAACTCAAGGAGATTTGACTGTCTTATCCAGTTTAGGATAAACTATTATCCTTCTTAGGCCCTATTAAATGTCTATAAATATCCTGAATGTTTGGGAATTGCTTTCTTTTCCTGCTCCATTCTGTGTTAATGTTAATGCTACTTTTCCCCTACCAACTCTTATTCTCCATATCGCTGTTGTGATTTGTCCCACACTGGTATCTGAACAAATTATGAATAACCTGAATTTTGAGCCAGACCCTTAAAGTTGTTTTGACCATTTGTTGGTTCTTGCAGTTTTCCTCCTGAGACAAATTAGTCTGTTAATAATTATAGTATTAAGTCTCCCTTGTCACCTTACATGCTGATTACTTCTGTTTCTTTCCCTGCATCTTGCTCAATGGATTGCTTAGTTCCTTCATTATTATTTTTTCACTGCAGAAGTTTCCCTGAGCTGTTCGTATTTGCTGGTGCACTTAAAACAAAGGGCATTGCAGGACACCTTTTTAGCTCTGTTACAGCACTTGCTGTGGCACATTTTTGTTTCATTTACTTTGGTAAGCTTATTGAGTTGCTTTACAGAAGAGGCTTTTTTATGTAGACACACACTCTGAGTGATCCACTTTTGCAGGTTATGTTAATTAAACTATCCACTGAAAGTCACTAACTAATGAGTCTGTAGGTAGTTGACACTAAATAGAAAGTAGAGCATTAGATCCTCACCAGTACTTGAGAGAACTTTGGAAACTTTTCATGAGTGCTTCACGCTGGCACTGCAGTCGTGCTAACATCTGCTCTCCTCCCTCTGTCAGCAGGCTGTATGTGGTACAGAAATAACACAAAGTGCCACCCATCTTCACTGATCTGCAGGTTTTTTTTTTATTTTCCTTTTTAGAAGGTGCAGAAATAATCTTCAGCTGGCACCAGGGTAATATCAGCTGTTCTGGCTTTTCAGCACTAGACGCTTAAAAACACTCTTGCATGGAGCTGGGCATGGGAGTTTAGATATAAATGACTCTGTAAATTAGTGATTCAGAGTAATGTTTAGTAATATTCCTCCTTAGCACAGAGGAGTGTATCTTACACTTCCATTACAGTAAATAGAAATTCTAGCATCCTCAAAGGATAGTCACTATTTCTCATTCCCAATTCTGCTGTTGAGTTATAGGGCAGTGGCAGTTGGGGTGTGGTGGGTTTTAATTTTTTCTTCTTTAAGGGGATGTTAAAAATAGATTCCTGTCTCTTGAATCAGTAGAGGCTGTGTCTGTCATGGTGAAAACTGAAGAAAAGTCTAGTCTGTATTTTTTTCCCTTTTAGGCTTTTTGTATTGGGGGAGGGTTGTATGCACAGTGAATGGGACAGTACAGGATGGAGTTCTCACATCAGAAACTCTTGTTGATTAGAAAATTTGTGTCCTAAAATGTTTTTGTGGATGCTAAGAGCACTGGCTAGTGGCATTTTAAAAAACTTGAACAATTAGTTGCTTTAGTCTCTTGATTTGGACTGTAGGAGACTTTGCACCTTTATTTTCTTTCGTTTGCTGGAGCTAATTCCTCATTCCTTTTGAAAGCTGCTGCAGAGATTCTCTTCAACTGGAGAGTTCTGAAGGGTGTAGTCTTGCTGTTGTTCCTCTTGCTGATATTCGTCCCTTTCAAAAGCATCTTCTAATTCTGGTAAATGTCCAAAGCAAATGGAAACCCTGAAAACTGTTTTGCTGCTTTTCTCCCAGGGCCACATATCAGCGTTGTTTCAAAAACTGCTACACGGACTTTTAAAAAGTGTATTTCTTGTCTGACTGTCACTGGCTCTTACTGTGTGTGGCAAGATCTGGAACATGGCACTTCTTTTTCCCTTTGGCCTTTTTTCTTTAGCAGGAAAAGTTGATATGTCAGCACTCAAGTTCCCAGGATTCCTTCTGTTATTGATCCACATCTTAATAGGCTGGAGGCCTCTCATAAAAGAACAGCAGCAGCTTTTAGGTTGCTGATTTCAGGAACCCTGCTGGTTACACAGAAACCTCAGGGCGAGGTGCGGCTTTGGTTGTGAACTGCAAATGCTGTGTCTGCAGTGGGAGGAGAAATGGAAGCTTTGAGCTTGGATTTAGATTTGGTTTTGGTGAAATAGCTTGAAATGCTAACGAGCTTTGCAGAACAACCTCTGCTCTTGTGTTCCTGGTTCCTCAAGTGTGTGGGAAACAGCCACGTAATGGACTTTCTTCTCAGCCCACGTTTCTTGCTCACTGACTTTAAAAAAGCAAAACAAAAAAAAAAAAATTATAAAATGCACAGCTTGCTGGTGTGGGTTAGTGCTAGTGTGTTGCATAAAGAATATTTAGTTTCCTAGTGATTCCAAGGCTCTGCAAGTAATATTCTCCCCACAACTGCCTGGGAAGGAGACAAGTAGGGCTGCAATTACAGATGGGGATCTGGAATCCAGGGAGAACAGACGTGCTACTTGTGCAAGGTCATGCAGAGAGTAAATTTCTAAATGGAGATTAAAGCACTGCGGAGGTCTGTTTCAGAACTCCGGAGTCACCGATGGAGTCTCATTATTTTCCTTGGGGTTTTAGTGCTGTGTAGTTACAGGTCCTCCTGTGACCTATGAATGCAATATCAGGAATTTTGTTTGCTGGGGACTCTGGAGGTCCTCCGGTTTGGCCTCCTGCTTGATGTAAGGTTGTTATTGCCAAATCAGACTGGGTTAGCCACAGCTTGATCTAGCTCCTGTCTTGAGACTTCCAAGGATGGCAGCTCCACAGCCTCTCTGGATAACCTGTTCAGTGTTGCACTGCCCTCCTGGGGAAGAAGACTGTGTCTGCTGTAGGACAATAGATGCTAGACCCTATCCCCACATTCCCCAAGGCCCAGACATTTATTGTGAAACAGAATGAGAGGTTTTTGAGGAGGTACAGTTTTGCGTGATACCACGTAACATTTCTGACTTCACTGGAAAAGCTTGTGAAAGGTGAGATTATCTTAAGCTGTGATGGCACTTAAACTGGACCTTGAGGGAAGGAGCGCAAAAGAATAGTCTGCAGATTATGCTCTTTTGCCTGCACTTCTGGGAATGAAAAGGTGAAACTTAACAGATCTCTTTGGCTAACAGAAAGTTCTCATCAGGATTGGTGTGCTTCCTTTTGCTCTCCCAGTCCAAATTCTAAAGTTTCTCGTTCATTTGCTCAGGTGCTGGCATTGATTCATTGACACTCTGTGGGTTTGTTGATACTTTTGAGACATTGTCAGACAATGAAGAAAGTGGACATTAGGCTACCCAGATGTAAAACTGTCAGGAGCCTTTGGTACAGTAAGTTGTATGAACTTGGAACATTAGAAGCATGTGACTTATGCAAGAGAACCATTAAATCTCAGTGGCATACTCAGGATGACTAGGTGACATTGTTGGGTTTTTCTTTTCTTGGAGAATACTTTATTACATAGTATTTTTAATGTACAATTTTTTTTTTTCTTCTTTTGTTGAAGGGACAATGGAGACCGATCCAGGCACCGAGCTCCCCGGAATGCCCGCATGTCTGCACCGTCGCTGGGGCGCTTTGTCCCGAGGTAAGGCTTGTACATGTAGGAGTAAAAGGGTGTGGAAATCCTGGAGGTATCAGTTGCAGTTCAGATGCTTTCAGATGGATTCCTTTTCTTGCACAGGGCTGCTGTATTCTTGGTTTGCAATTTCTGGGACCCCTGAGGTGGCATGTTAGTATGGTCTCTACAACTACCTGAAAGGAGGTTGTAGCGAAGTGGGTGTTGGTCTCTTCTCCCAAGTAACCAGTGATAGGATGAGAGGAAATGGCCTCAAGTTGTGTCAGGGGAGGTTTAGATTGGATATTAGGAAAATTGTCTTTACTGAAGGAGTGGTCAAGCATTGGAACAGGCTGCCCAGAGAGGTGGTGGAGTCACTGTCCCTGGAGGCGTTCAAAAAACGTGTAGACGTGGCACTTCGGGACATGGTTTAGGAGGCATGGTGGTGTTGGGTTGACGGTTGGACCTGATGATCTTAGAGGTCTTTTCCAACCTTAATGATTCTATGATTCTATGATCAGCTCATCCTGTGAAATGTGAAGGACAGCATGGTCTTAGTGCTTCTTACCTGCAGGTTGGGGCTATGATGTGAAGGCAGAATAGGAGAAAAGAACCTGATCGGAGATTCTCAGCACAACATGCTGGTTTAAGATTAGGAAGCTATTGTGGGAGGTAAAGGATTTCATTAATGCTGATCTTCACAGCCACATTGATCAGGGGAGGATTTAATCTGTAACTTGCCTTTTGTTTGAAGCAGTGAAGTGGCTGGCTAAGGAGAGGAGTCCAGCCTTCCCTCTACTACAGTCTGCTGGAATATAGCCACGTTTCCCCAAAGTAGTTGCAGTTGCTGTCCAGGGCTGTAGTATACTGGGATGTCTTCCTCCATGTAAGCTTACTCTCTCTGTTTTGCAGACGGTTCTTGCTGCCAGAGTACTTGCCTTATGCTGGGATTTTCCATGAACGGGGACAGCCTGGCTTGGCCACCCATTCCTCTGTCAACAGGGTTTTGGCAGGTAATGAGATTTCCTTGTTTGCAGTAGTCATGTATGTTAGTGGTATTTTTCTCATGTATCTCAGCAGAGGAGGATTGGTGAGGAAAAGTCTAATTCCAACTTTGGAAGTTCTATTTAAGTTGCCTGAAACAAGAGAAAGGACTGTTGGAGTGACGTGGTGAGCTGTCATTCAAGTGCTTGGCCATTGCAGATTCCACACTTCACCACGCTGTGTATGGTAGTCTCTGCATGAATTGGGGAGGGGTGCTGTTAACAATTCTCCCTTTGTTTAACTTCCTTCCCTATTCTTAGATGTCTTTTTCTTAACAACCTGACAGACTAATGATCAGCTTGTTGCAGGTCCTTCTAATTGAATTATAGGGTGCCTTGTTCGTGTTCCGGCTGGCAAGACGCACACAAGGCAATGCGGGATTCAATTAGGATCTTAATAAGTGCATATTAAAAAACTCAGCTGCCACCACATACAGCACACAGGCATTTGGGAGCCTTAAAGGGCAGGCGGAGGTGGAAAGGGAGGTGGGGGGAAGAGGAGGAGTATGGCATTCTGGCCATTCATGAATGAGATGGTTATAGATGACACATCTTGAGGGTGGGTCTCTTTTGGCTGGGTCTGAGATGCTCTGTAATTAACCCCAGTGCAGGGGAGTCATGTTGGAGCTTGGGGGAGAACGAGGGATGATGTATGGACAGGTAGGTTGGGATGTGGTTCTCTTCCTTCCTGTAGGTAGTCACAGGACCACCACTGAAAGGAGCGCTGAAAGGTTTCTCAAGAGGCTGCGTGACCCTTTTCCTTATCCTAAGGCACAATCAGCTATGCCTAAACCATTTTGGACAGGATTTATCTAATCTGTTCTTAAGAGTCTTCATTGGAGTTTTCCCAACCATTTTGGGGTGGAACTGTTGTTGGTTTTGCATGGCTGATTTAGTATGGCAGTGGCCTTGCCTTTGATAACAGATTTCTGGCATCTCCTGGACTTTTGTCCCCTGGACATTTTGGTTTGAGTGCATGGTTCATAGACCTTGCTGTTGCAGTAATAGTAAGAGCTCAGCCAAAGGCTGGCCTCCAAAGCACCTCTGCTTTTTTTTCTTAGGAAAGAGTGGAGCTAGCCTGTAGCTTTAGCTGACGCACATCTTTCCCGTGCTTGCTGCCTGTGTGGGCTTTGGCTGTTGGCACGTGGAAACAGCACACTGGCAGATAATTAACTTGCTGCCAGGCAACACTGCAGAACTCTTGCGTGGCCTCGCTTTGCTGAAGACACCTGCCTTCAACCCTCCTCCAGCCCTCCTCGCAGTTTGCCTGTTCCTCAGTGTCTGGGAAACAGCCTGGCTTTTTCTCCTTGCACGTTTTAGGGTATTTGAGCCCCAAAATACATGTGCTTGCTGTTTGTTGTGTGTACGCCAAGATTAACAAAAGAAAGCAGAAGCTGTAATCATGGGACTTTCAACAAACAAGATCAATCTTTTCTGTATGGCACTGTGCTGAGCCTACTTAAGGCAAGGTTTGTTGGCTCCTACAGTGTTGTGGAACCTCACACTGGAATGGCTGGGACTCCACAGTAAAGGCTTTCATTGACTTAAATATAAAATTAATTCTCCTAATGCAGCAGGTGCTTGCGATGTGTTGTTTTAATATTCTGTTTATTTTAGTCTGTACCTACGCTTTCAGCTTTCAAAATGTTTTTTACATTTGTGCTCAAAAACATGTTAATGTGTTGCAGAAACCAGGAGAGTTGACGTCGTAAATATTTGGCAGAGGCAAGAAAGATAAGAACTAGAAAATGGGGTTGCAGTTGTGGAATAGTCAGAGAATTCCTTGTGTTTATTATGTTGGTCAGCAGCGTTGTCATTTTCAATATTATATTTCAGAGCCATTGAAAGTTGCAGTGCTGACAGTTATGCTTTCCTTTTTAGTTAGCCTGTGCCAAATCTTGTGGTAGTTCTTTCTTCACCAGCATAGTGAAAAACCTCTACTCAAGCTCAAAAGTACTTTAACCCTGGCCTGATAGTTATGGGTGAGGTTGCCAGCCTTGGCTGAGGGAAGAATCAATCATCTGTCTTCCTATTAACACAGGCTAATCTGAGCTTGAGTGCCTTAAATTGCTTCATCCTACCATGTATCCAGACTGTCATTTCTGAATTATGTTTAAATGCATGAATGCCAAATGTATTTCTTATGTAACCTCTACAGCATTTGAGAAAAGATGCAAAAAACCCCCCATATTCCTAACCTGACAGCTTTCTAAAAACTGACAATAGACTTCTGTGGTCAAGTATGAGTGAGAGCTGTTGTTTGGGAAAATACACCTAATTATACTTCTGCTCCTGTCCCCTGCCCCACTTACTGCTGTATGCGGAGAGGAAATAAAAGCAGCAGACAGAGATCTTATAGGTGTGTGAATTACTTTGGTATGCTCACTAAATTTCTTAATGTCAAAGCTTTTGCTGTCAGGTTCTGTCCACGTTTACTTTCAGCTGTCTGTATCGTTCTCATGCAACTGTTATAGACAATAGCTCCATGCTAGGGAGGACTGCCTTGTGAATAAATTCTTAGAGCAGTCTGGTTTAATGAACCACTAAAAATCACAGGTTATCTAAGCAGGCGGGCTAATACAGCAACACAGTAGGTTTGGCAGAATGATTCTGACATGCCAGGCAGGGCTTAGGTCAGGATTAGGGAGCCCTTTGTATTAGTCAGGGACTGGTGGCCATCCCTGCGCCAGGGCACTTCCAGGCGAAGTATAGGAAAGGTGGCAACAGATGGGTAGAGTAGAATAGATTCAGGGGGAGAACGAAGTGATACTAGTCAACATGACAGACCGAGGTATCTCCATGCCAGCAGCCTAATTGTGTGTAGTGCTGGAACAGCGATGAGTCCCAATAGCACCTTCCTGCCAGACTCTTTATCTACTGGTGCAGTTTAGATCTATCAGCTGATATGATACACTGCATCGCTGTGCTTTCTGGCACCAAGTAAAACACCATATGAAAATATATTACATCAACATTGTTACCTTTAGCATTCAAACTTGTAATCACACCAAAAAGTGTTGGTAGTTTGACAAGTTATATTTTCCTGTAAAGTCTATGTTGATTGGCAGTAATTACACTGTCCTCCTTTAATCCTTTATTAACTGAGTCTTATATCAGCTTTTTCATTATTTTGTCTGGAATCAATGTCAGGCTGACAAGACTGACATGTCTCATCCTATTTCAACCTTTTAAAATACTGGTATAACACTAGCATATTCTCAGTCTTTCACATTCCCCTTTTATTTCAAGATTCATCAAAAAACCTGAGAGTTCATTTGGCAGCTCTTCTAAGGTTCTTGGTAGTGTGGGCTGTAAGCTACCCTCTGGACTCTCCTCTCCTTGGTGAACTTCTGTAAGTGATGGGGTTGTGGTCTCCAAGGAAACATCCATACAGTGAAAGCTAGTTGAAGTTGTTGTTTGCTAAAGTGATGATGAAAGTGGTAAATACATTTTGGCTTCTCACTCAATAGGACTGGCCAATTGCATGTGGCAATACAAGTGGAATACTGCATCTTGGGGCCATTTCAGTCTTCCAGTCTCTTGGGTTCTCTGCCATTTGCAGGCCAAAGAGTGGGGTTTTTTCTTCTTCTTCTTTTTTTTTCCCCATTTTGTTCTGTGCTTCCCAGGAGAATACTGAGGGATGAGGTTACACCTTTTGTAATGGGAGTTAGTACTGCTGCAAAGTTCAGCGCTGTTAACGTGCCTGGCTCTGGATCCAAGGAACCCACAGCTCAGTATTGTGTTTACCACCTCCTACTGCTTTTTTGTTTGTTTGTTTTTCTTTAAGCTGAATATTTCTGCCCACTGTTTTGTTTGGGGTTGTTTTGTTTGGTTTGTTTGTTGGGGTTGTTTTTTGTTCTTTGGGTTTTTTTTAATAAATTTCTCTTTGTCCTAAGTCACATTGTGAGCAGGACACTGCTAAGTAATTTGAGGGCCAAGTCATGGATATTTTTTGGCATCTGGTAGTTGACAGATGTACATTTTAATATCTTTTTAAAAATCAGTAAATACATTTAAAAAAAATCCACTTCATTGCCACTAAAGTGCTTATGACCTGTTGTTCACCTATGTGAACTTTTCCTTCAGGCTTTATAGTAATTGACTACTTTGGGATGGACAGAGACATGGTAATGGTATAGTGCAACAAAGAAGGCTTTAGTTTCAGTTCAGTGGAAGCTGGGAGGAAGAAGAAAAATCAGTGTTTACCAAGGAACTTTGCAGAAGGCTTTAAAAATTGACACAGATGCCAGTTTCTTGATGTTCCTGTTACTCATCAGGAGACCTGCAGATGAAAGTTTACTAGTTTGTGATAGTTACCTAGCTTTGTGAAATGCTTCTGTCTCACCTCACTTTGTTTTAATAGGCATCTATTCAGTTATGTGCATCTCAACAAACAAACTATTTTTCCTTGCGTGAACACAGATCGTGTTTGTCTGTTCTGGCTTTGCCACCAGACTTTATCTGTTTAAATGGAATCCAACACAGTTGCTCTGAGTCCTCCACCTCATGGGGAGATCCAGACTCAGCATGGCTTAAGGGCTGAGTGATACAACACTCTACATTTATAGATTTTAAGTGATTTCATTGCTATCTCAGGGTAATAGATTCAGACCAGAGACTGAGCACTTACATGTATTCAAAGAATGAGCATGATATTACAGATTTTTCCATAGCCCACGCCTATTCAGAGTATGACCTACAAGAGTAATAATGGTGCAACTTTGGATATCTCTGCTGGGGTTGCCAAACAAAGCTGTCTGTGGCCTTGTTACACTGGGGTAGGGCTGAAGCTATAGGTGAAGCTAAGACTCAGTTGATAGCCTGCTTTTAATTGGGATCTAGGACTTCAAAGTGTAATGTTTAGCTGCTGTTTTCCCAAAATCACTGTTGTGGTTTAACCCAGCAGGCAGTTAAACACCACACAGCCATTTGCTCACTCCCCCCTGGTGGGATGGGGGAGAGAACTGGAAAGAAGGTAAAACTTGTGGGATGAGATAAAGACAATTTTAATAGGACAGAAAAGGAAGGGAAAATAATGATAAAAGAATATACAAAACAAGTGATGCACAATGCAGTTGCTCACCACCCATCAGTTCCCGAGCAGCGACTGTGCCCCCGCCCCAGCCAACTCACCCAAAAAATTGTTCAGCATGACATCATATGGTATGGAATATCCCTTTGGCCAGTTTGGGTCAGCTGTCCTGGCTGTGTCCCCTCCCAGCTTCTTGTGCACCTCCAGCCTCCTTGCTGGCAGGGCAGTATGAGAAGCTGAAAAGTCCTTGACTTAGTGTAAGCACTACTCAGCAACATCTAAACCATCAGTGTGCTGTCAACATTATTCTCATCCTAAATCCAAAACACAGTGCTATACCAGCTACTAGGAAGAAAATTAACTCTATCCCAGCCAAAACCAGGACAATCACATAAGCTATCCCATTCTTCAAAGCCTGGTTCCCTGGTAGAATTCTAGGTCATGTGTCTTCAAGTGAATTTCTGTACTTCAGTCAGAAACTGCTAACGCACAATTGTTGGAGCATTTGAAGTTTCATCAGGATGAAGATTAGCTAAGATGGTGGATAAATGTTGTCCTTCCTCTGTGACAGGAAGATTTATTTGAGCACATGATAGTTCTCCTAATAAGAAGGTGATGACCTCTCACCAGTCAAATTTTCAAACCAGAGCCACTAGCTAAGGTGCCTCCTGGTGCACATTCCCAGTCTGTTGATCGCTCTAGCTGTGTTAAGGGCTAATGTTCACATACAAGTGAATGGCTCTAACCTAAGGTAAGTTAAAATGGATGTTGATAAGCCTGTGATACAGACAATTGGATAGAGTATTGGCTGCTGCTGCAACTAGAATTAGCCCAATAACCTTTCACTTCTCTTCTAATGATGAAAGTGATCATGATAAGAGGCTGCTCTGGTTGCCTTGGAAACCATATTGCAGGCAGATTCTCCAGTTCCTCTGGCATCGCAAGTGCTATTGCCTCCCATGGCTCAAGTCTGCTTGACCTAATCCTGTTCTGTCACATACAGTGCCAGTGAGCTGTGAATTCTGTCTTGAGATGCCCTCATCCTTCAAATGTGCTTGCAGTGATGCACAACGGTACAGTGTAGGACTGAGATAGATGACTTGAGAGCACTAGAAGGCCAGCAAGAGTTGATGGAAAAACTCATCCCAGTTGTCTCTGATGTACCCTTGTTTTTCCCACTGTTAGCAGATACGTACTTCACTTCCTCTGGCAAGGCTTTCTCTATAGTTGCCTGAGACTGAGTGTTGTTTTGAGTCCATACCTTCAGCTGTCAGTCATTGGCTTTTTGCTGTTAGCTTGCTTCTGCCTTTTCCTCTAAGACAACTACATGAATTTGGATTAGTGTCCTGATCTAATCGTCCTTTTCACAGTAAGCAGATCTGTAGGGTAATACAATCAATGATCATCACCATGTGGCTTTCTATGCAGTGTGTTTCTGTTATAAGTCTGTTGGGTACTGCTTAATATGGAAAGATATAAACCTTTGAGTAACCTCATTCTCTGTGGTCTCTCTGTGATACACCTCAGTGGACACTGAACGACATAAGAGGCTTAAAATACTCCTCAAGTTTTTCTGTGACTGGAGAGCTATAGATATCTGTCACCCTCATCACAAACTTGAGAACTGTTTATAATTTCTGTGAAAGTGCAGCCTTTTATGTGGAAATGTAAGGAAGAAAAGAGACTGTAGTGCTGAACTGCAAATGCAGGAACTGATTACAGTAGGGAGTGGAAACTGTGCCTTTATGGAGCTGGTGAGAGGTATCCTCGGAGTTGTTGATTTCCTCAACGTGGCACTTAAGCTTATGAAGACAATAGGATTTCAGAAGTGTGAAGAAGACTTTAATTGTGTGACATCCTTTAATTTAAGTGTTCATTTATAAGCATGCTTCATGTGTTGAAATAACACACTTGCAGCCCATGAGCTTTCATCAAGCTTAGCTGCTAGACCTCAGCTCTCATCTGCCTTTGCCTCTCTCCAGCTGCTGCTCTCCAAGAGCAGCTTTTGGCTATGGAAGTTTTTAACATTGCTGCTTGATCATAGTAGAGTATCTCACAAATCTCCTGATAGTTTGGTGTCATAGGTGGATTGGATGAAGGCAGAATAAAGTCATATAATGTGAGTTAACTTTATCTTGGTATTAGATCCATTGTTGACTTCTACTTCCTAGATTCTGTAGCTGTGGCTACAGAGGTATACCACATCATGACTGTGGTGAGAAACAAACATTCTTCAAATGAAATCCCTCTCCCAGAAGGTAGAAATCAGTTTGTTAATGCTTTAAAAAAACAAGCCTAGAAACCAACTGGTAATATGTAACTTCTTGTGGCTACACAGGGGTCATATAGCTGATCCACAGATGCTACATTCTCCCTAGCAGGTCCACCTTTATAGTACATCAGTCATTTTTCACTGTATTGCAAGACAGCAGTGAGTTTGTTTTTTCCGTCTCTGGGCTTTAATTGGCAGTTCAGCTCCCACTTGTCTGGTGCTATAATCTGTGTCATCCTGTAGCATTGTACCTTGGCACAATGAAGACGGAAAGGCAGTTGATGTTATTAGCATTTGAATGACCTACAGGCCATCTCTTCTGAAATACTAGTCCTGTGCAAAGACCTCACAAAATTTCCCAAGCTGGTGGCATTGGTTTTGATGCAGATAAATGCTGCTCAGAGCTAAAGTGGTTTACTTCTCCTGGCTAGCTAGAGTCTCCTGAAAGTGGATGGTAGGTACTGTTGAGAGAAAGCCATTAACATATGTATTTGTGTGATGGAAAAGGTTGTGTGTGTTGTTTCCAGTTAGCCTTCGCCTCCCATCCAAAATATCAAATTCTGCAGTGAGAATCTGTACGGTTACTCATCCTCGTTCTGATGTCTGCTCCTGCTGTACACTGTCACATACAAGAAGCGTAGACAGCTAGAAAGTGTTGGCGTACTTTGTGTGCTGGAATGGAAGAATGTTAATCTGGCTGTCTGCTTATGATGCTCTGCTTGCTCTATGCCTCTGTTCACCTGCTTCTGCCATTTAGCAGCAAAGATGCTCTGTGGGCACAAACACTTCTCTGTTGTCAGCTGTGAACAGATCCAGTTTGAATTCTTTGGTTGGGGCATTAAGAGTGCAAAGCACTAGAGATTGAAGGGCAGAGGGAATGAACTTTCATCAGAACCCTTGTAGGATACTATCCCCTATTTGATTCCAAAGACTAGGGTACTCTTAAGGCTTGAGTGACTGCAAAACTGCCTCTTCACACCTGAGAGCTGGAGGTGGTCCAAAAGTCTCTTAAATATTGCGCAATAAGGTGAACGGAAAAGTCAAAATACTGCTATTAGCACTTTAAAGCCTGCTCTTGCTCAGTCCTTGTCTCAGCTCTTGTCTTTCCTTTATGCTTTTGCAGCTCAAGCCATCGTTCTTCTCAACCTGCTAAGTCTGAGAATGTGTTAATTTAGAGGGATGTGAGTCAACTGAAAGTAAGAATCCACAGCTATGTGCACTATGGGGGGTATTTACACTGTAATTTTTGGGGCATCTGACTTGGGAGGCGAAGCTTCCTGTATAGTTAGCAGAGAAAGAGAAGCTTCTGCTCTGATTCATCAGCTGAAGTGAGCTGAACTTAGGTGCTCTGAATCTTCTGTGGAGCTGCCAGTCTATTTATCACTGATTGTATAGGGAGCTTTGGAAGAGTACCTTTCCGCTGTGGATACCTTAGATGCCTAAAGTTAGGCAGGTTGCATCCTGCCTTGATGGCTGAGTGCAGAAAGGATGATATCTAGAAGAGGAGCCTGAGCAGAGGGAGGAAATGAAAGCAGCAGAGGTGGTATAAGAAATGAAGAAAGCACGAACTCTGAGAGGAGGAAAAGCAACAGCTGTTTGGTTTGTACGGAGGGTGTTCTTTCACGTGTGCTTTGCTTCCAGAAGTAAACACTGCTTGGCAGACTGGCAGTGCCAAGGTAGCATATAGCTTTACTGTTGATCAGTGCTGCTCACCTGCTTTCTTTGTTTTCTGCATTTATCCACTGAAAAGGTGGAGTTGCTCCCCACCCCCACCCCCCCAGTACCCAAACCCTACCACTGTCTGCAGCAGGTAATCAAGTTTTCTTAGGAGGGGCTGAACCCTTTCTCTGTTTCTGTAGCTTTTTGTTCTGTTTTTCTGGGGGGTTGTTTTTGGTTTGTTTGGTTGGTTTGGGTTTTTTTTTTTAACTTATTCTGGACTGCAGGTATTAATGGATATTTTGCAACCAATCAGACAGTGCATGCTTAACTCACTGCTCAAGATAAATGAGCCTTGTGTGACAGGGATTTTTTTTTTCTTGTTTCCGCCTGTGCAATTTGAAGCTGGTACTGCCAGTGTGCAGCACTGTTGCAAATTTAGTTCTGCTAACCAGGAATATGGAACTTGGTTTTACAGTGTGAATGAGTGTGCCTGCTGCAGGAGCCCTTTCTCAGACCACATCAGTCTCAGATACTCAATAAAGACTCATGTGACTTCCTCCTACGTTATGCTCAACATTTATGCTTCCTATGTATCACAGTGCTGTGACCTGTTTATCAATTTCTTCCCTTTCCTACTCCATGTCCCTTCTTGCTGTGTGCTGTGCATTGATGTGACAGACTGTGGACCTGTCAACAACCTGTATTTAACGGAGTAGGCAAGAAGCTCTGGTACTTGATCAGAAGTTGTGCCAGATGTGATACAAGGAGACTCATTGTAGGTACACTCCTTGTTGCTACTTGGTGCTGTGTCTTTTCCACGTTTCATACTCAGAACACGGCTACAGGACTCGGCAGGTAGAATTTTGTATTATGAGAAACAAAACTTAACGTCTTGATTTCCTATATGTAGGAAAATAATGGAGCAGTTTTGTTGATGCAACAGAGCTTTTTGCAACTGTTTTGCAGCTCCTGGATGCATTTAAAATATTGTTTCTTGTGCCTCACAAGCTAACATGTTAGGTAAGCAAATGCACAAGTACTGTAATCAGGTTTTATTAGTAAGTGAATTAGCCGTATGTCTTGTAACTGGATGTTTTCTGGATCTTTCATCATGCCTTGCTCTTTTGGTTTCATACCTCAAAACAGGTAAAAGGGGCCCACTTTGAGCATATGCAGATAAAAAAAAGGAAGTATCTACAGGACAGCATTGTGGGAAAAGCTCTTCAGGAAAGTAGAGTTTGGCCTGTTCAGGGATCTGCTTGGGGCCAAAACATACTGTTTAACATCTTCATTCATCACCTGGATGATGGGTTGGAGTGCACCCACAGCAAAACTGGGAGGAGTAGGTGATGAACCAGAAAGTTGTGCTGCTATTTAGAGGGACCTTCATAGGCTGGGAAATGGGCCAACAAATCTCAGGAAGTTCAGTGAAGAGAAATGCCAAGTCCTGCACCTGGGGAGGAATGACCCCATACACCAGGACAGGCTGTGGACCTACTGGCTGGAAAGCAACTTTGCAGAAAAGGACCTGGGAGTCCTGGTGGGCCACAAGTTGAACATGAGCCAGCAAATGTGCCCTTGCAGAAAAAAAGGCCAACAGTATACCGGGTTGAATTAGGAAGAGCATTGCCAGCAGATGGAGGGAGGTGATCCTTCTCTTCAGCCCTGGTAAGGCCACATTTGGAGTGCTCCCTCTAGTTCTGGGCCCCCAGTGCAAGAAAGGTGTGGACATGCTGGAGTGAGTGCAGCAAAGGGCCACAAAGATGAGTGAGGGATTGGAGACTGACTTGAGGGGAGAGGCTGAGAGAGCTGGGACTGTTCAGCCTGGAGAAGAGAGGGCTTGGGGGTAGATTTTTGTCAATGTGTATAAATAACTGAGGGAATGAAGACAAGAGAGCCAGGCACTTCTCAGTGGTGCCCAGTGAAAGGACAAAAGGCAATGGACACAAATTCAAATTCCATATGAACTTAAGAAAACTTTTTTTTTAATTGTGAGAGTGGTCAAATGCTGGAACAGGTTGCCCAGGGAGGTTGTGGAATCTCCATCTTTGGAGATATCCAAGTTTGACTGGAGATAGTCCCCGGTGGCCTGCTGTAATTCACCCTGCTCTGAGCAGGGGGGTGGACTAGAACATCTCCAGAGATCCGTTCCACCCCTGATCTTCAGTGATTCTATGAATCATGTGAGTGCACAGGAGCAGTGGCATGATGCCTGGGTTCAGTGTAGGTGAGAATGGAGTTTGTTTTAGCTGAAGCTGTGTTAAACACTTGTATTTCAGCAGTTGGTACAGCTGCTTCTGGTTGCATGTGTTGGCATTGTCTGCTAAGCCTATTGTAAAACCTTGTGATGGCTGTTACTGCAGAGGACTTCTGGCTCTTTCAATGTTTGTCTGAGAGAGCAGATGTTACCGGAGAATGCTTTGTTACTAGCTTTCTGTGAGGATACTTACTTTGTGCCAAGAGTCTCTCATTTTCAGTTCCTTTTGGTAAGCTGAACCGAAAGCTGAAAACCCCTCAGTCGCCCACTTATGTAGCATAAGTGTCCATAGAAAGAGTTGGTGTGGATTAGCGTCTGTACGTTATGAGCATAATTTACAACTTTATTTGCAAGTGAGATTAGAATGAGCGCAACTTTTCTGGTCAGAGTGAGTGCAGACCACTTTGTTTTACAGGATATGCTCGATGAGGTCTGTGGTGTCAGGGGATTTTTGGCTAGTATCTGAAAATGTGACTGTGCTGAGATTAGCAGTAGTTGGAAAGATCTGCATTTACTCAAGTGTGCCAGACACTGTCTGTGACTGGCTGCATTTCAGGAGTTGTGGACATGTTTCTGGTACTTTGTCCTTGGTTATGCTGCCCCATGAGAGAAGTCTGTTAGAGAAATGTGTCCTGTTAAAGGGTTAAGAGGTCCCAAATACAGAGCCTTGAAGTGCTAATTACACTTTCACCCTTATGTTTCCCAGAAGAGATGATGGTGCAATTGCAGGGTTATTGTTACCAACCCTGGTATGTAGGCTTCTATATGCATTTGTGGAAGATGGTTCAAATGGGAACAGAGTGATACTCAAATCCTTGAATTAGGCTTAAACAGTAGGGAAGATTTTGGACAGTTAAAGGAAGCAGTTTCATGGAATGACTCTGGGCCAGAGGCAAGATGTATTTCAAACAAGCCATCTGTTAAGCACTCTTAAGAGCCTAGAGTTCAGTATTACCAGTCTATTGCTGTTGGCCTTTCAAAGAACCAGGTGTTTGGGATCTGGGGTCAATCCACTTCTGTCTGTAGATAATAAAATATGGAGCGTGACAATAGCAATCTCAATCTGTTTATTTGGAGGGCAGATCTTTCCTGCAGTTGCTTCATTCCCAGTGATGATCCAAGCAATGGAATGTTGTGGGTAAATCAATATTACTACAGCCCAGAGTGAGATTAGATACCTTGGGACAAGTAATGTGTATCCCATTTGCAGTGTGTGAAGGTTTGTTTTGGACAAAGTAGTGAATCTGAAAATGTCTTTGGGCAATTGCACGTGAACCAAGGGAACATGAATTCCTCTCATGATGACATAGCTCTAACACCTTATATAGGCAGGCAATATCAGGGAGAATGAAACTGCTGTTATCTTTT
Source organism: Fregata magnificens (assembly GCA_013389945.1). NCBI lineage: Eukaryota > Metazoa > Chordata > Aves > Suliformes > Fregatidae > Fregata > Fregata magnificens. Next base: position 25,138 of record WAAD01020544.1, read on the forward strand.
TATATGGTCTTATTAACACCGTTCCAGATGGTGTGCAAATCCATGTGCAGCTCTTGTGTCTGCACTTCAGAAGGGCTCAAAGTAGCTGAAGGAAGAATCAGCTGAGGAAAACTTCAGCTATAGAATGACATAATCTTAATGTACTTAGCTAATCAAAGAAGTAGTATATAGTCGTTACTTGATTGGTCTAGATATATCTATGTGGGGGAAAGATTTCTGATATAGCACCCTTTAATTCAATAGACAAAAGGCGTAGAAAGATGCAGAAGCTGATGTCAGACCAGTTTAGACTGGAAACAAATGGCAGATGTTTGAGTGGTGGTGTTAGGGGTTTTTTTATTTCTTGAAGTCCCACTGCATAAAGTTCACCACTTACCTTATGGTAGCTAATTGCTGAAACAGGTGGGTTTTTTCCAGTACATGGAATGTTTAAACTGGCAAATTTGTTGCTTCAGCTCAAGGGGAAGTTTATGAGCATGGTACTGGTCCCACAGTTCCTGGTATACGTACAGGAGTCTTGATGGGATATCTTCAGTGGTCCCAGTGTGGGAGAGGTCCCGCTAGCCATTTGCATCCTGTCACAAGCTGTAGTCTGTTCCAGTGCCACATGATGGAAGCAAGCACTGAATCTGAGAAAGCTTGTATATTGTATTTACTGATGCAGACTGTCCCAATAAGCCTTTCTCTGTATTGGTGGCTGGGAAGCTAAAGCTGGCTTTGAGATTCAGAAAGGCATTGGAGAGAGATGATGATGTTCTTAAAAGTGAAGGGTGCAGGCTGATTCCTTTTGTGTGCATTGTTAAAGCGATTAATTTCTAGATATCATTATATCAGAAGGGGTAAGGCTTTGCAGAAGTGCTCATCTTTTTGTGGGTGGTGAGGGCCCCTTGGGGACCTGTCTCTTTGTGGGTGGTAAAGCTCACGTAGCCATAAAAGTATTTTCCCACAGCTTGCTGCCTCCTTTTTAAAGGGGGGGGAAAATAATTAAAAAATTACCCACGCTCCAGAGCACAGAGGGGAGGCTGGGACCTGTGCGATCTGCTGTGCAGAGGGGTAGGAATTCTCAGTGGCCTGCTGCGTTTGGCTGTCATGTTTGAAGAGAACAGTCATGATCTTTGCTTACGTGTTTTACATGAGGGAAAAAAACCCCCAACACCACAAAGGAAACCCTTAGCCAGATTTGCTACACTCAATATAGAATATCTTCATAGACATTTTTATAGCCACCCTGGCATAAAGATGGAGGAAGCTCTTGCTATGGCAGCATAGTTGTATAAGGGATGTGATAAGGATGCTGCATACTGATCTCCAGCTCCCTTTCCCAGGTGGATAAGATTGTACCACTGGATCCTTCTGCTTGCTACCCTGGAGGTGGTTTGTTGTTTGGGGTTTTTTTTTATAACTGAGCATTAATGTATCAATCTGTTATCACTTAATGTATACAAATCGAAGGTTGTTGCTAGCTATTAGATTCTGCAGTGATAGTTTTCCCTCCACGTCGTATCGTTACCTCAGCTTGCTCTGTTGGTTTTATTCTTCTGGCCTGCTGGCTTTCCTTGATTACAGGGGAAGATGTATGAGAAGGTATTGTAAGGTTAGTCACAACTTGCCTGCCTCTTCGGAGTTACTTTTGACTTGTGGGTTTGTTCATCCAAGATGGGTTTACCTTAACATGAGCCACACTGAGAAGTCGCCCTCTCTGTGTGGAGGCTGGAGGAGTTTTCGAATGTGCTCTTGGCAAGGGCAGAGCCTAGGGAAATAAATTTAGGCTGTGGACTTTTCCCAAAACATAAAAGCTGCATTTTTTTGGTGGTTTTGGGATGTTAAACATGTGGAAGGTGGTAAGTGTGAGACAGAGAAATTCTTAAAGAAAACCAAGAAGAGGATCCAAACAGTATTTATGCAATAGCAAACACAGGCTCTAGTCAGGGTGAGGGCACTGTATAAACTCATATCAGCTTTTTAACTCGTTGCCTCAGAACTCAATCAAAGTAAATGCAGACAGCAGGAGATTTGGTACACTAACAAATATAAACAGGAACCAAAGGTGGAGGTGTACTTCATATATTTCTCCCCCTCCCCACTCCCTGTTTTTTTTAAATTAGTATACCACCACTTCTGGAGTAGGGCAGAAGAGGGAATGGTCTGCAGGAGCTCAGAGAGTTGGTTTTGAACAAAGCAGGAGCTGCAAGTCAGTGCTACTAAAGGAAGCTGTATTTTGCTTTCTTGAGCAGTAGGTTGACACACTTTCCTGCTGAGCTCGGTGTGGGCTGTAATCCAGCAGCCATGGCATGCAGGAGTTATGTTTCTGAGAGTTCAAAATCAGCGGGAGCTGTGAGCCAGCCTCTACAAGTGTAATTGCTCTGGGCTCTCAAGTCCTGCTGAGTTCCCTGGTAGCCCGGCTTCTGATCAGCTCTTGCTGATCTGGGAACCAGGTTCACATCTCTTTCCCTTGCTTCAAGCACTGCCTGAAACTATGTATGATTTCAGCTGTATCAAGCTGCTTCAACCCACCTGTTTTTGCAGCAATGGGTGGGAAGGAGTACGTAGGTGTGGCTTATGACCTGTTAGATAACTTCAGAGCTGGCAGCAAGCACAGAGATCTGTGTGGAAGAAGTAGTGGTGATGTTCATAATTGCTCATTCGTCTCCTTCAGCATCTTTGGGCGTGGTGAGAGTGGTAGCAGTGGAAGTCATTCACAGAAGGCAAGGGAGGAGTAATCCAAGAATCAAAAATCTTACCACCTTTGCTCAGTAAGAGATAATGATGGTGGTTAGTCCTGAGCTTTGACCAGGAAGGGGGTCTCTAGAAGTAGAGCAGCTTTAGTAGTATTTGAGAGATGGAAGGTAGGCTGGAGAGGATCCAAACTGGACTTGTCAGAAAAAGAAAAGTGACTGCCGGGAGTTTACATGGTGCAGTTTGAGAACTAGAGATGAGAAGAACACGGGGGTGAATGCATTTCCCCTTTGCACCCTAGAGATCCAAACTGTGATCCAGAGTCTCTGAGGAATTTAGAGACGCAAGAAGTTAATGCATATTTGTATTGTGAGAAGAAAGAGGAGAGCATACAAACATGTACTGTCAAATGGCGAGGGATGGAAATTGGCAGGAAATAGGGAGATGGGGATAAAATCGTAGAGGCAGGTGGAGTGCTTACAAGGGTTGGGAAGATGCTTCTGTATGTGATGGGAGGAATTGCAGGAGGGGAAGGGAAGGTTGAAAGGATGGGGGAAGTAATGTCACTTTGTAATTTTCTTATAAGCAACTGAGATTCTGCACAGAAAGAAATGGAGGCTGGAGGAGGGGAGGGTTTGAGGAATGAGTCAAAGGTGGTGACGAGGCAGCTGGGATTGCAGGCGTGGGCTTCAGTTAAGCTGGAGAAACACTGTCTTCTTTCAAACAATTGTTCATATTAGCATTCATGGTGTGGGCATGCATGCACCCATCCGTGTGATGTCTCCTGGTGTGCTGCACACACAAGTTGTTTGAGTATCTATCTTTTGGTTCATGACAGACCAACCCAGTCAGATCTGTCTGTCTTCCCTGAGGTGCCACAGTAGAAGGAGAAGAGAAGAGTTGTGTAGTGGAGGGAATTGATCTGGTGACAGTTTTCATTAGACTTGTCTCGCAATAGATGGTGGAATGGGAACTGGTATCAGGGGTGGGTCAGGCTCAAAATCTGGTGGGGAGCATGACTGGGGGAAGGAGGCAAAGACCCAACACACACACACGTACATACCCCCATACCCGCATTATGAAGACACTGAAAAGCATGAAGGAAACCCAAAACTACTTTGACAGAGAGGAAGGGAAAGAAGACACAGGAAAAAGAGGGCTGAGGGCAGACAAATAACTAACAGTGCTTATAGACTGGAAATCATAGCAAGATGGAATGAGAGAGAAGGGCTGATGGTAAACTCTGGAAGACATTAAGTTGTGGTGGGGAGGGAGTCAGTAACAGAAAGTTTAGAGAAAGAGCTTATAGGCTACATGGAATGAACAGATTTGCAAAGATTTTGAAAGGTGAGGTGAGAAAGCGTGTCGCTAAGGACTAAGTTGTCTATGTGGAAGGCACGGAAGGGGTGTGAGGGAGTGCGTTTTTATCTTTTCCTGGCCCAGCTTGGCCGCTGAGGTTCCACAGAAGACCCCTCGCTCATTACGTATGTGAATGTCTGTTGACACAGGAAACAGTGAAAGCTGAAGGCAAAGCCCTGTCATAACTTCTCTGCTTGCAAAGAAACTAGCTGTAACTGGATGTCAGTCTCCCCACTCCTGTGGTTTTTAGTGAGCTGCTGCCTGACTTCTGCTGTCCTCTGACTTGTGAGGCCTAATAAAATTGTCCTTTGGGACTGTAATTTTACACTGAGTCCTAGGACTGAGAGGCTGACCTGGAGTGCTCATCATCTTCTAGGCTGTACCACTGCTGATTCTTTGATCTGGTAGGAGCTGGACCTCTGGCTCTGCTGCTGTGAGGATGAGATCTTGGAGCCTCTCACCACAGTTTCTTTTTACCTCCAGTAAAGCATGGCCTGCTCTAAATCTCAATTATGTATAATCTAAAATCTTACTGCAAACCAGTAAATTATGACTGCCCTATTTTCACCATCTGAATTTCCCTCCACTCTTGCTTATAAATGCTGTGTGGAGTAGCTGTGGTGGTTATATTGTATATCAGCTTCTTGGACAGGTCTGCTTAGTATCCTCTGGAAGTATTATGAACTAATTCAAGCTGGATTAAGGTCAAGTCTGCCCTAAAAAGAAATAAAACCCATCTGAAGTATTCATCCATTGTGCAGCACAGGGCCTGCATGCTCAGTAGCTAGGATGTACTTCTGCTGCCTTGAGCTTAGGTCTTAGTTTTTCTGTGTGGCTTTGAGTTTGACTTTTAACACTCCTTAAAGTAATGGGATAAAGTGTTAGTCTCTTTTCATCTTGTAGTTGCTTTTGTAATTGCAGTGGATTGGACCTGTCTGGGTTGAACTCAGCTGTGGCACTGATTTACAGAAGTCACTGCAAGGTTATGAGCTTGGCTGAACTCCTTGGTGGAGTCCCACTGCCCTCTGGGAGCTCTGACGCTGCGTCACTGTTCTGAATGTCTCACCCTTACTTTCACGTTGTTACACAGTAGTCCATCAGGGTGTTGACCAGCATGCTTCGTCAGTCCTGCTCCGCATACTCTGGGATCTGGGTCACCCCTTGAGCCTGAATCTCTGCATTGACTCTATGCGGAGATCCCTGCAGATTCGCTGAGGTGCTGGAACCTGCTTTCTGCATTAAAGCTAGTGGCGATAAGGAATGAGCCATGTTTCCATTGCTGTCATCTAGATCACGCCAAACAGCCCTCAAAACTTCCTCCATCAGAAAGTATTCAAAACACTGCAAGAGCCAAGTACTTTTTTTTGCTGTAGGTTTCTTTTGCTTTGTTTTTTTCTAGTTGGAACAATGTGGTCTCCCCATTGTGTTCCTCCAGCCTGGGCTTCCTCCTTTCCTGCATTCTTATTGATGGAGGTGCATTTTTCTCTGAGAGCATATGACTTCATCTTAACCTCCCTAGACGAGTACAGATCCAGAGCAGACAAGTATTTCCTCAACAGACCTATCCTGCTCACAGGATATTATTGCTGTGAAATGTAATCAACCATTGAGCGTGTTTAGCTTAGTGCTCTGTATTGTGGTGGTAGCTCAGTCCGTGTCGCTAAGCTGATACAGCATTTTCATTGCAAGTTTGGATGCACAGGGCTTGTGCTGTAATATAGTAGTCCTAAAATGTGTTTAAGGATAGTAAGAATGTTTGCAAGTCTTCCATTCACTGGCAAGTACAAGGCTTTGAATGTGTTTCTGTGCTTGGAGCTTTTATTAATACTTTCCACAATGAAAAGTTGCTCCAGTGTGGAAGCTTGGTGTTATACTGATGCACATTTAAATCTCAGGAATTCAAACCCTTCTAGGGAACATACTGCTTCTTGGATTAGTGAAGGTTTGTAGTATTGCAGTGTGATGGTTGATAAGGCATGCGTGTGCTTTACAAAGATACTGCTGAGGTTTTTTTCCACTGCAGATGAGTGTTTTGGCATAAGACACACACACATTTAAAGTTGTGCTAAGCACATGTTCTTACAGTAAGAGTTGCAGAGGCAGTAGCAAGCATTTGGCCTGCTGATTTGTTTGGATTAATAAGATTTCATGTAGTTAAAATGTACACTCACAACGAAAAAGGCTCTTCTCTGTAAAAGCAGTTTCACTCGTCATTTTTGCACCTATTCTGCATCTATCTGTTGACGTAGCTATATTGGTTAGGTGGGAGTACTATTACAACACTATTTGAGCCTCAGGAGAGGAATTATTCGGTGTGAACTGAAACTGTGGCCACACTATGAGCTATGGAGTTGATGATGAAGTATAACCTGTGTGGAATATGGGCTAAAGTTGGCAAGTGTCTTGGCAAACAGTCCCTACAAGAAAATCTCAAGAACTTGCAGGAGCTCTGAATTGTCTAAAACTATATGCAGCAGTTGCATCTACGTTAGATGAGTGAACTGCAGTAGACCTAGCAGACAGCATGGGTGGTGCGACAACTGGAGGGCACAAGCATTAGCCTTGGGTGGTAAGGACATTCCAGTCAGGCAACGACAGCAACCCTGTGAAGGAGTTTTTGTTGTTGCAGTGGAAATATTCCTCTGAATCCAGACAAAGTCTGCTAGACCAGAAAGTTAACTTCTTTAATGATTGTTGGAGGCGAAAATGTCTTAATACCATAATAATTCAGTTTCTCAGTGCCTGTGTTACTGACCGAGGCACTGCTAATGGAAAGGCTGGCTGTGGACATGCCAGTGGGACCTTGCAAACTTTTTCTTTGGTAAGACAGCCTGCACCAGGATGCAGACAGGCAAATGACCCTTAAGAGTCAGATGTTTAGCTTTTTTGCTTTGACATACAGCAGCAATATTTGAGGACTCCACCCAGCCTGAGTCGTGTCGCACAATAAGCTCAGATGGGCTCTTGTGCTGGGAGGGCCGTTTAAGCAGGAGAGGGCAAGTCTGGGAAGGCAAGTCCCCGTTCCAGTGTGGCTACTTGGGGAAGTTTGTCCTTGTGTTCTTCAGAAATGCGTCAAAGTGAGATGGGAACTCTGGAGACTCGCGAGCTTAGAGTCTGGTGCCTGCTCACAGCTCCTTGGTGGAAGGCTGCCCCCTTTGTCTAGTCTCTGCAAGACTCTCCGTCCGAGGCAATTAGGATTAGCAGGCACATTTCATGCTCTGAAAAGTCAGAAAGGGGAAGAAGAAGGAGTTTTACAAAAGGAAATGCCTGCCAGGCACAGATTTTGCTCTGTTTTTGTACAGAGAATAAACACAGACGTGAAGGTTAAAAAGCAGACTTCCAACAGCATTTAATGAAGGGCTTGGAAATGATGCAAGGGACTTAGTGACGGGAGAGAGCGGAGGCATTGCAAGGGGCAGAGTTGGCAGAGGGAGGAGCCCAAGCAGTGCACAGCACAGATTAGCTATTGAGACCTTCCTAGTTCACCTTCACAGGGGTTTTATGAAACTTAAACTCTGGCAGGAGAGATGTAGCATTTTGATTTGGAGAGTCACCTACTGTTTCTGGAAGCTTGGAAGGGAGGAGGGCTGTGAACATGCCCTCATGTGTGAGTTCAAACAGAGGTGAAGGAAGAGAATACGTGTTTCTTTACAGACTGCAAAGTTCAGCTGTCTTCTGCCTTTTCATCTAGTGCTGTATCCTGGCCTCATTCGCCGCTCCCCCNCTTACTGATTTTTTTAGTAGATTGATACGGATCTCCAGATGGAGAAATGACTTGTTTCTCCTCACACTGACAAGGTAAAGCTGTCTTTATCTCCCCAGTTTTTTCCAATAAATAGGTTTCTGGCTCCCATGCCAGGGCAGTAGCTGATGGCTCTTATAGCTGATTCTGTAAGTATCAGAGGATTTTATGGTGTATGCAATAACAGAAATTAGGAAGAAAGCATAAACCCTTTTCTCCAACACTTTACTCATTGTTTTTTGTTAGGGCTTCTTTATGCATACAGACCAAATCTAAAAGGCTGAAAATATGCAGAAAAGGTCAAAACAAAACATTAGTTAAATAAAATTCAGATTGGAATATATTTTTAGTGCTTGAATATTTTCCCTAAAAGGCTATACTGTAGGAAACATGTTTTACTGCTTGAATCATGCGGTAGTATGAGGCACGCTTTTAACACATGCTGCTATCACATGGAAATAAAGAAATGGTCTCAAAAAAAGCAACAGTGTCTGCAGAAACTTCCTGTAACAGCTCCAGCAGTTAGCTGATTGGAAGACTCCAGCCTTGACTCCCCTTCCCAGCAAGGGGCCCAAATGAGAAAAGAGAAAGCTTGTTTGCCCACCCACTTCTCAAACAACTTGTGAGCTGTTTCAGAGAACGGTAGCAGATGTTTTTTTCTGTTTCCATAACCTTTTCCTGTCCAGCTGTTTTAATGATACAGCACCTCTATTTGCAGGAAGGTTTCTCGTGACTGTCTAGCCTGATAACATTTATTTCCACCTGTGTGCTTCATGGACCACCTCCATCTCTTTGCATACCATTCCAGTAGTGTACCCAGTATCAGAATTCCAGGAGTCCCACAGCAGTCCCTAAACAAATGGGGTTTTGCTGTTTAAAATGTGTATGCATGTGTGCTGTTACATAGTGTAAAGCAACCAATATAGTGGAACCTTCCCACAGAACTTCCCATCCACTGCAGCTAAAAGCATCATAAATGACAAACGAGAAAACAAACAGCTGAGCCTAAACAGTCCTTGTTTGTCAAGGTTTTCTTATAAAGAAGAAAATCACACTTACTAGCTTCATTTGAGTTGTACAAATGTAAGAGCAGCACTAAGACTTGCAGCTCTGCTTCTGTTGCAAGCAGGATTTGAGGCTTCGGTTCTCCGGTGAATTGTACTTACTACCCTGCAAGAATGAACTTTTAAACGATGCAAACAAAATATCCTCTGAAGCATAAACTAAATAATTACGTATCGGTAACAAGATACAAGTACTACTTTGTGTTCAGTTGCCAAAGTCAGGCTCCCACTCATCTCATTCATCCCTTCTCCTTTCCAGCAGTTCTTGGGCAGTTGTGTTGCTCTCCACTCATCACTAAGGTGAGGCGTGTGTAAAATACTCTGGTATGCCCATGGTTCAGCTGGTATTTCTCTTTACCTTTTTTTTTTTTTTTTAATGGCATGAGAGAATATTAATCTTACAGATGAAAAATAGTGTGCAAAAATTGTTTTAAATCCTGTCACACTTTCATTGTGGCAAGGCTGTACTTGAGCTGATGATTGGTAGTTATTTAGGAGGCAGAAAGAAGGAATTCCTTCCAGTTTGTTTGGTTGGGGTTTTTTCTGTTCAGCAGTGCATATCTGATATTGGATGGTTGCAGAAAGTTCTTGTCAGGTTGGAGACTTAGACCATGATCTGTCACTAACAGTAGCTGAGGCTGAGGCAGCTACAGCAAGGAGATGAAACTGCTTGTGCCTCGTTGGTCACCCTGAGTACGATGAGGATTTCCTAAACAGTGACATTTGCTTGCTCCAGTGTGTATATGCAAAGGCTATAAGATACCTTATTTGTCACCGAGGAGAGTACAGGGTTTTCCTTGTCTCAGAGGTTCTGTGTGAATATTACTGGCTCAACTCTTGCTGGTTCTCAAACTCGCCATGCTGTTTCATATCTGATTTTCCAACTTCCGTGTGTAGCAGGGTGACATGAGCAGGGGCATCTCTATGGGGTGAACAACAGCAGAGAAGTGGGAATTCTCTTTCCTAAGGAGAAAAATTATCAGCTTGCTTGGTGAAGCGTAAACAATTCAGACAAGAGGGGAATGCATTTGAAAAGGACCTTAACCTCTTATAGTTTCCCTGAGGGAAAACTGGACCCTACCATCAAAGACAAACACTTCCCGATGCATTTCTGTATTAATTGTTGTACGATCAGACAAAGGAAGATCTCTAATGTCAGGAAGGTAAGATGTCAAGGAGCCAACATGACTGTATTGGGGATGGAGGCTTTCGGCAGGGCATCTGTTCATTTATTGTTTGTGTTTCTTGCAAATAAACTGATTTCCTTTTGAAGTCTGAAACTTGTGGCTGGAAAATTGCCTTTGCTATATGATGCTTGCATTGCTCATAATGTGAGTGAAGCCCTTGGGCACTTGACTGAGCTCCTATTAGGATGGTCATCTTCACTACCTGCAGCTGAGGCCTGCTCAAATTCCCATAGCTGATATGACTGTGGAACTTGGCATGCTGGGCATTGTCCCTTTTAAAAGGAAATTTTGCAATAGGAATGTGCGTGAATGGGAAATGGCATTTCTTCTTACTTTGTACATCTGGGGTAAAGGAAAAATAATAGCCTTTTGAAGGGTTCAGCCCTCAGAGAGCATAGATCTCTTTGGGACTTTCTCAGTTAACATCGAATCTGAGATCCCTTCAGAGCTTAGCATATGCCAAACTACCCTTAGTAACATTTTGTGCATCCATTCATGAAAACTGTTTTGCCCACTTCCTATTTACAGCTTGCTGGTACCTCGGAAAAGAAGCAAAATGAATCCTTGAAAATACCAGGTTGCTATGCATACTGTTTCTACAGCATTAGCACAGTTTTAGATAGTTAGCTCGGCCACTTCAAAGGCAGCGTCTTCATGGTAGCCTGGAACAGAGATTTGCTGGGACTTGTCAAATTCATATTCAAGATTTAATATGTTTACTGTGATCAAAGGTAGTCCCCAAAACCAGGCTGCGCCATAAAATACTTTAGAGTCGGAGATGTGCAAGAACCTGTTACATCTCCGCTAGGCTTCAGAGATGAGTAGTCACATTTCAGCTGAATTCAAATTGCTTCAGAACTGGTTGAGAGAATCTGGTGTATTCTTGTAGCAAAGAGCTTTATCCTTGGTTTGTCAAATAGATTTGTCCTGTGTTTTGGGCTTCCTGAAGCCTGGATTATAGTAAATCTAGAACTAGTAGATATCAAACTTGTCAGCTGTGATGGATCCTTTCTGCAAGTGTAGGATAACGTTAGTATCATTAGCTAGAGTTAATAATGGGCTCATAAAGAGGTAATTAGTTTTCAAAAGTACTCATGCTTAAAGATGCAAGTACTAATCTAGGGGGAATTTTATACCAGGGCCTAATCGCTGTCTCAAATGGAGTCACAGATTATCTCAGGGACTTCTCCATCTTCCTCAAGCTTATCTGTAAGCATCTTAATTTTTTCTCTTACTATGAGGGGACCTGCCAGACATTAAAAACTTAAGAGTAAACATCTAGTCTAGAAAAAAAATTGAGCTCTGGTTTCTGTTAAATGCATGGGAAAGAAATTCCCATAATATGTAGGTGTTCCATGTTCTTGAAACTTGTATCCCAAAGCTTGTGTAGCTCTAGAGTATTAGCTCTTCCTCTGAGAGTCTGATAGTAGTAGTCTGGAAGTATCCTGCTCTTCACTGAAGGAGTGCTGGAGTGCCATGGAAAGCAGTTTTGCACTGCTTTTTTCCCTTTCAGTCTAAACTCAGACATCGGCTTGCATGGCTTGATTCATAAATGAGCAATAGCTGACTGGCAAAGGTTCATTTCTCCACATGCCAAGATGAGTTGGACCCTCTGAGGGGATTGAGACTGACGGATAAATATCTGTCACATGTAGGTGGCCTATAAGAAAAGATATGAGAATTTTTTTTTTAAGTCTTTGTTAAGACTTTTNGAGAGGGGGGAGCTGCTGAAAGCATTTATCTTCATTTCTGCCATCACCCAGTGTTTATTACGCAGTGATAGACAGACGCAGGAAAGCTGCCAATCAAACCTACGTTCACTGCATTTCAATTGGCTTTCGCTTTGGATTTCAGCATTTTGAAATCTACATCATCTCTGCAGTAAAAGGTCATTCTGTTTGTGGGGATGACAAGCCTGAGACCCTTGGGTACCCACTGCAGTCACTTGTGATCCCATCAAACAGTGGAAGACCCAGGAATCAGGACAGACTGTCAAGTGCTTGGTGAGAACTGCTGCTTGCAAGAGCTGATCTGCTGCTGCCCACATTTAAGAAGGTGAAGTGTGTTGTTTACGTCCAGGTAACACTAGAACGTAAGAGGCAACAGCACGTTTTTCTGCTCTCACCCAAGCTGAAACCCTGACTGGGCAAAGCTAGCTGAGAATGAGTTCTCGCGCTGCACAGTGAACAAAAGCTTTGTAGTGAGGATTTTAGCTTTCTTAAGTTTTCCATCCATGGTCTGAAATCTTCTGTATCAACCAATGGAAAAAGTGGACAAGAAGGGTTAGGATAGCATAGTTGTGTATTGGGGGGTATATTTTCCTTCCTAAATTGAATGTCTGAAATGTTTGCGTGCTTTTAATCATCTTTACTGTAGGACAGTGCATGCGTGCATGTGGGAGGCTTCTGGCAGGACTTGTGATACAAATGTTATTCCACTTCGTTATATGTAGCTAGATATAATTCAATAATTACACTTCTCAATTACATAATTAGTGTAAGTAGAGGTGATTACTTAATAAAAACATGTAGATTGTGGATCTGCCATTGGTGTTAGGCACACCGGTTTGGAGCCTTTGAGAAATGGACGAAATCCGTCTGAACATGCACCTTTCACTCTATGAACCTTGTTCCCTGGGTCCTAATCTTTTTGATAAAGGTATCTGTTACCTGAAGCACTAGCATTAGTTGATAGCTTTTGCTGGCTCTGAAGTTTGTGCAGGGCTGTCCTGTAGATGCTTCCTTCCGTTGTTAGTTTTTCTGTGCTGGATGTGACTGCCTTTGGAGGTGAAGGGGATGCGAGGTTTAAATCAACACCATAACTAACCCGAAGGTTCTGGGGAAAGAGATGAGAAGACCAGAATCTTTACAGAAAAAAAATACAAAAACATTTGCCAACAGCTTTTTTATGGTACTTGTAGCAGTAGGTGCAACAGTTGTATGAGCCATATGAACTTGCTGTTTGTGGAGCAGTTAGTGATGTTGCTAGGCTTCTGTGATGCAGAGGAACACACGATTACTCTCCTAGGGTATGTTATTCTCCAGTTTATATATTACTTGCTACACCTACAAAGGTTGTTCTCATTGCAAAAACAGGTGATAGCTTTGTAATGTTCATCTGTAATAAGATCAATATTCTGGAATTATGTGCCCTGAGTTGTACTCCTGTTGCCTGTCTTTGCAGAGTGTTTCCTTGTCTGACTCAGTCCTGTAAGGCAGTTGCTACCTAGTTGGTGATGTTAGTTCCTGTTTCCCTGCAGCAAGTCCCACTGCTTGAAATTTGTACAGAAACTAGTTTTCTGTTCTCCACCTGGTGGCTGAAGGCAAGACAGCAGAAGAGCTGCCCTTGTGTACAAAACACAAGCTTGCAATGCGGAGACTGTTAAAGATGAAGCAATATAAAATTTAATTGTCTTTCTTCCAATTCTGGTTGCAAAATGTAATTTCATTAATGCATTGAATCTGCTTTCTCCAGTGCATATCTTTTGTTCAGAGGAGCCCTTTGTTTTGGGGAATATGGAGAACAAGGCCTTGGGCGTATGTAAGAGCAATGGAAATGTTCTTAATTCTGCTCTCCAAGTGATATGTGAGTGTCTGACAGAGGCAGATACAGAGACTGAGCAGATGCACAGTGGAGGTTTGTCGATTGCTGGAGGCCTGGCACAGCTGAGTACACAGTGTAAAGCTGGCTGCTCAGAAGTCTTGCTCTTGGCGTATTTCTGAGTGTTCTCCAGAACCAAGAATCAGGACTTGAGACAGCTTATCAATGAAAAGAGGACTAGCAGCAGCCTTCTTGGCACCAGTCTAGAATCTGCTTCCCTACTTTGCCCTGCCCCCCCTTGTTCTTTACTTTGCGGAGAAAACATAAACCCTGTTAGTGTGTGTGCACACACACTTTCAGGCCTTTTTAAAATTTTTTTAACAAGCCTGAGTGTTCTGCTGGGATTTGATAAGAAAAGTAGAAATCCAGCCACCCTAGTCCCCTCATCTTCCTCCACACCACTTTCATTTACTAGCAGTTAGCAAGCTTTTAGCTCTCTGCCCAGGCAGCTGGCCTGCTGCGTAATGGATACAGTGATCTCTCTTCCACTGTTGCTGCTGTGGCAGCAGAGTCCTGAGCCAGCCCTTCTGGGAGGGTGAAGCCACTCGACTTTTCTGTGTGCTTCCCACTGGAGACAGTGTGAAGATGCTGAAATCCAGAATGCACAGACTCTGGAGGCTGTGCTTTTCCTCATTTGTGCTTGGGGATGATCTTGATTTGCTCTCCCTTATCAAATTCTATTACCTTGAGCTTCTCTGGGTGCCAGCATGTGTGTGTAGTACAAGGGCTGCATGTATATGAAGGCCTTAGAGACTGCAAATAGCATGCGATTTTTTTACTCTAGTACCATTATAGGAGAACTGTTTCTTCTCTCCACTTGTCTTCCTAGGGATTGCATTTAATGCCTCTGAGCTTTCTCACATGTATGCAGGCTTGAGTTACCATTGCTTTCTGCCTGGAAAATTATGTTCTTTGTGCTAGTTTCTGAAGTATTCTGCTTAGCCTTCTGCTTTGGGCTGTTGCCCAAATCCTTGGGTGGTTAGCAAGGGTCATGTCCTTTGCCTGGAGTCAGGGCAGCCCCTGCCTGCTGCAGGTTGGGCCACCCAGAGCAGCGAAGGGCCAGCTTGTAGGTCCTCCTTCCTAATATTTTGTTACAGTCATTACTGTGTGGCAAATATTGTAAGCAACCTGTATCATCTGAGTGGAGTTTATAGTAGTAGGAGGGATTATGTCCACAAATGTGTGTGATTTGCCAGGGCAACGGTTTTCCTTAGTATCTATTCCGGTCTGCCTTCATAGCTGTTCTAGAAAATTTTGGGTCTGTGAAAATACAGCTTCACTAGTACCAGTAAGTAGAATGCATTTGTACCAAATGAATTGAGTAGGATTTCTGCCTTGTGAGTCTGGGCAAGTCTTATCTCTCATCAACTTTCTTTTCTTTCAGAAATGTGTTGCAGGGAGGTGCTTTCCTATTAATTTCCTGTGCTCTATGGCTTATTTAGGACGTGTTGCCATTTCTGTAAATAAGGTTTCCTTAAGAATCTAGAGTTTTGCGGATATGATTTTGAAAGGTTTTCTATGGTTTTGTCTCTCCAGCTCTTTTCTGGATAATCTTCTGGAGGTTAAATTGCTAATTATTTCCCCCTTTTCTGTAGGTGCTGTGATTGGGGATGGACAGTCAGCTGTGGCCAGCAACATTGCCAACACCACCTACCGGCTCCAGTGGTGGGACTTCACTAAATTTGATCTGCCTGAAATCAGCAATGGTAAGCTGGAAAGGACACCAGTACTTTCTTTTAAGTGTATACCAACCAGAGCTACCGTAAGCTCTAGGATCTTCCAAAGGTAACTGTATGTTGCAAGCCTCAGGTTGCTTGATTGTCTTGTTGCATTGGTGTCATGGTTTAAACCCAGCCGGCAACTAAACACCACCCAGCCGCTCACTCACTCTCCCCACCCCCTGGTGGAATGGGGGAGAGAATCGGAAGGGTAAAAGCAAGAAAACTCGTGGGTTGAGATAAAGGCGGTTTAATAGGTAAAGCAAAAGCTGCGTGCAAGCAAAGCAAAACAAGGAATTCATTCACTACTTCCCATCAGCAGGCAGGTGTTCAACCATCTCCAGGAAAGCAGGGCTCCATCATGCGTAACGGTTACTTGGGAAGACTAAACGCCATCACTCCAAACGTCCCCCCCCTTCCTTCTTCTTCCCCCAGCTTTATATGCTGAGCATGACGTCATATGGTATGGAATAGCCCTTTGGCCAGTTTGGATCAACAATTTTAGCTGTGTCCCCTCCCCTTCCAACTTCTTGTGCACCTGGCAGAGCATGGGAGGCTAGAAAAGTCCTTGACTAGTGCAAGCACTACTTAGCAACAACTAAAACATCTCTGTATTATCAACACTGTTTCCAGCACAAATCCAAAACATAGCCCCATACTAGCTATTATAAAGAGAATTAACCCTATCCCAGCCAAAACCAGCACAATTGGGAATTGTAAAATGCTTAGCCTTTTGAGAAAGTTGACTAAAAGCATACAGAGCTGTTCCTGCTCTGCCTAGCTTGTGTATTCTTGGTATCAGCAAATGGGGCTTTTTTGTGAGCGCTCATGGGAATATACAATCCTCTTAGAAGAATTCTGTGTCCAATCTCCACATTCTTTTACCAACTTTCTAGAGGGATATTGTCTTTATACCTTTACATTAGAACGTGCTAATAAATTGGATCTGAACTCTCCAAGTTATTGACATTAGTGTGGGTTAAAGTGCTGCAATACATTTTGGGAATCAGGGCCCTGGTCTGTTGCTTACCACAGTGTGGCAAGCCAGAGGAAGTAGATGTAGCTTCTAGCCATTTGCAAAAGCAGTGATTCGTCCCATATCTCAGGTGAAAGCTGCTTCTGGGTCAAGAATATGAGCAATATTGCTGATTTCATTTATTTATTTATTCTCTCCTTCCCTTTGTGAAGATTAGACCATAGTTTTACATATGTTCTATGGCATAAGCTAGCTCTTGCACTGGAAGAGACTTCCTTATGCAGGCACAAGAATATTTGATGCTTGTGGTCAGCTGATCAAGGAATGACTTTTTCGGGACTAAAACTAACTTGACTAGGAAGGCTATTTTTAACCCAGAATGGTATCCTGATATAGCTTGCTGAACAGCTGCAGAAATATTTGTGGCACCCTGGGATGAAGATAGGAGGTAGATATTCATGAGTGTTTCTTTGTACAGTGATTTTTAGCTTAGGCCATCTCTCTGCCTATGCGAAATTCATTGCTTGACTTCTCAGCAAAAACAGACTGGGTTCTGCTTTAAGAGACTGACTTCTTTTTAGGGAGAACAGGGATTCTGTTTTCAGAAATACTTCCTCTTTCACAGGTAGCCACTGAAATGAATTAAGAAAGTCCCTGCAATTCTAGAAATTACATATCTAATGAGGGTCTCTGTAGGATACTGTCCTGTTTGCTTAAAGAACCCACAAAAGGAGCATATTTAATGACACCATAGCAGCAGAGATGTGGGGAATTGAAATCATAGAATGACAGAATGGTTTGGCTTGGAAGGGACCTTTAAAGGTGATCTAGTCTACCCCACCTGTCGTGGGCAGAGACATCTTTCAGTAGATCAGGTTGCTCAAAGCTCCGTCCAATCTGACCTTGAATACTTCCAATGATGAGGCATACACGACTTCTCTGGGCAACTTGTATGGGGCCATTTATTTCCCAGTCCCTGGGAAATCGGAGGAGCTGGGGTAAAGCCACCAGTAGCCCATCCCATTACAAAAAGCTTTCTTACTGTGTCGTTCCTGGAGATAAAGTATCTGGTGTTTCTGTCTCATCTCCTTCCCTCACATTTTATAGAACGTTGTGGTGTGATGTTTATAGCCTTGTGGGAAGTAAAAGCCCTGCTTCTAGATGGTAGCCCTCGACATTATAAAGGGGGAAGATGCTTTATATTTTGTCCTGGAGAACCATTCTGTCTCTTGGGAAGGAGCACGCAGTGTCATCTTGAAAGCAGAATACTGTGTTGAACTCTTGTGCCAGTGCTTTTATGTGTCTTGTTAAGTGCCAGTACTAGTGTAAGGCTGTAGGCGGAGGATCAATGCTCAAGGCGAAATTTTGCCACGCGGTGGCAATACTTTCTGTGGTCCAGCCAGAGTCTGGACCAGAATAAAGATGAAGTCAGCGGGGGAAGCATCTTGCTGCTGACTTAAATTCTTTGGGGCTTCTCTGCAAGCTTGTAAAGTATTTGAAGAGTGCTACAGCTGCTAGTAGCTTCTTTTTTTTTTTTTTGCCTCATCTGGCTGCTGAGGAGAAGGCTGCTGACTTAAAAAGGCAAAAAAAAAAAAAAAAGCATAAGATGTTTGTTTATAATTTATGGGATCCCATAGAAAATAAGAACCATCTGCTCCTCAAGACATCAATATCTCAATCTTCTCCCTCTCCCCTACCAGGACACTTCCATTCTGAAGTATCTTCCAATTAGCTGGAAATTGGGCTACGGTTTCTGTTGTCATTGTGCCCTTCTTGCAGGCAGGGTTCCTGCTACGAGCCCATCCCCAGCCCTTGTGACTCCCCACTTTGTGCTTTGTAGTACTTGGCTTGTCTGTCTGTCTTTATTACCATTTGGAAGTATTAAGTTTTACTCTGCTTCTTACTTTTTACATGCTGAGCCCAGCTCTGGCATTTCTAGGTTGTTAGCCATATCTCCCTCTGCCAAGGCCTAGTAGGGATGTATGAAGATGTAGCAGCTGTGCTCATCCTACAACAGGTATTTGCCAAGCTTGACTAGGCACTGAACAAAGGCAAGCTGCAAGTTTGCCAAGGTGCACAAGTTTGTAAAGATATTGTGAAGTTAAATGTGTAACAGTGGAGTGGTGGGGTGGGTTGGAGGATTTTATTCTGACTCTTCATGATCTTGGAAGTAAACTATTTTCCCAGTAAAGCATGTGACCTCAATAGCTCCTTTTTTTTCCATCGTTTCCTATAAATCAGAGGTGGTCATGTGAGAGAGTCCGCTTACATACAGGGGGCTATTGCACTTCCTGGGACTGACTTGAGCCACAAGTGGTTTGGGAATTCAGGCAGATGAAATGATGCAGCTGAAGTTTGGGACTGCCTGCCAGCTCCACTCTCCATGAAAGAAATGACTCTGTGGCCAACCTCCATCTCCAAGCAGCTCTTCTTCCTGTTACAATTAAACAAAGAAAAGATAGTTTGGAAGTAGGATGTTTTACACTGAAGCGGATGCATCTGAGCAAGTGACAGCAGCGTGATTAGCGCAGTCCTGTAATCTCAGCGGCTGGGCCACAGCACCCTTCAGAGCCCTGGGCTCAGAACTCTGCTCTGCAGCAGCGATCTCACTAACGCTCAGTCCAGCAAGCGCACAAAAGAGGACTCTGATGGTCTTGGGGAAATGGCTTTTCAGGGACTTGTGGGATTTTAGTCTCTGCCCTGTCTTTCTCTATTAACTGCAAAATGGCAAAAGATGGCTTCAGATTTCTTCTCTCCTTTTGCCAGTTTTGCTTTTAATAACTCTAAAATGAACATGACCCAGTCTTAAACTGTAATTGTCAGTCGTATCAGCTTTGGGGTAGGGAATTTATTTGGCAGCAGAGACAATGCTATCTCTGGCATTTATTTAATATTCTTCTACTAAGTATTGCAGATCCTTAAAATTTCCCACAGCTAACAGGTAAGTATTGAATCAGTGAACAGCGTACAATATAGCCTTTCCACAGAAAATATTTGAAGGTTTTGTCTCTGGTTTATATCTTTTGAATATAATTTCTCTCATGCTACTCACTGCTTGTTATTTCATTTCCTAGCCATTGTGGCTGAACTGGTCTAGTTCTTCCATATTTAGTCACACGTCAGGAATTTGTCCTGTTCTGACACTGTCTGGGACTTGAGGAAGGTGATTTGATCAATACTTACTGATCCACAGTGGGATGCAGAAGAACTTAAAAGAAGAAAAGGAGAAAAAAAAAGCATGCTAAACAACGTATAAATAGGAGCAGCTGTTAAGAAAGTGTCATCCTTAAGGGTGGCAAGGTGAGGATTGTGCACCCAGCATGATTTTCCTTTGGCAAATAGTGCTGTTGCTGCTGGTGTTCCAGGCCTTCCTTCCCCAGCTTCAAGCGTAATTATGTTGTAGGTGTAAGCACTCCAAGTTGGCACAACAACTCGATTAATTTGTTCTCTGATGTTTCTTTTGATCTGTTCTGTTAGCTTGGTGGCTGCATTAACAACAAAAGAAAACAAGAGATGAAAGGGCAGCCTTGTTGTAAATGGTTTTCCAAAAATAGCAATTTTTTTCCCTAAAATCTTCTGTATTGGCTTCGTTTTCATAGATCAGGCCTCAGGCTCAAAAAAATCAAATAGCGTGTGGCTTTGTCAGTTGCATGGGTATCTTCATCCTCCCTGTGTCTTCGGAATCTCTTAGATGCTGTTCCTTAAAATGAAACCTTGCTGAGATCTCCACCTCTCACATTTAGACTTTTTCTGCTGGCACAGTAGGCTCCCTTGGTTCTAGGTGCAAGTGCTACCTGAGTCCCTCATCCTTTGTAAATGAGGGAAGAGCAAAGAACCATAATGCCAGCATGAATCAGATCTTGAAAGACTGAAATAAAGGGTGCTCTTTCTTGTTCAGCGCAGCTTGCATCTGTGATGTTTTGTGTTCCAGGTGCACGTCAAGGGGGAGAGATAGTTCACTTCTGGCAGGGGAGCTCACAATCTGTTTTGCTAAGAGGCATTTGCCATATGCAACAAACTTTAAAAAGACAAGACACGCAGTCATGTTGGCCATCATTGTGGACTGCTCACCAAAAACCTCTGTGCTGTGCTGAAGGAGGGGCGGGTGGGAAAAAAAAAAAAAAGGAAAAACCATGTAGATAGAAAGTGGGTGAACATGTGCTATATGATAAATAGACTCTTGGTGACTGGTGATTCAAACCCAGCATTGTTTTAAAAAGACATATAGTAAATGCTAGATGAGGAAGAGGATTAGAGACCTGGAAAGGAAAAAAAATAGCTATGGAACTGCAAGGATATGTACAAGACATGGCAATGTCCCTGAATCTGTATAAGCATTGCATACAAGCATACAAGCATTTCTTACCTTACAAAAATAAAGATGTGGGATTCTTTTCTTATGCATGTCCAAGGTTGCATTAGATTAAAAAAACCTCCAAACTTTAAAAGCTGAGAAGAGACATGGATTCTATAGACTATGATTTTCAATAGCTATAGGAACAAGGAAGAAACATTGCCTGTGCCCAGAGGAATCAGTATCTGTCTCCTCTAAAACTTCTTGCACCTCTTTGAAAAGCACCAGGAGTTCATCAGTACAGAAGGGTCCCTGGGCTTTGGTCTGATAAAGCAAGTATACAATTTCACTACTTCCAGTATTGAGAATCAAATGACAGTGGTTAACACTGTAGAGAAACCGTGGCTACCTCATGGAAACTGCATCCTGAGCCCAGAGATGCAGGACAAAAACTTAGACATCTAGCAGAATAGGAATGAGAGACAACAGTTGTTAGACCCTAAAGAAAAGGACTGGACTATAGTTTCTCTTCTAATAATCAAAGTTTTTTGCGGGGGTGGTGGTGGGGGTGTGTTTCATAGTTGTATCTCCGGCAAATGCTCTTCCTTTGTAATGTGTAGTTTTGCCCTGCTGCTGGCCTTCTTGCTTGGCTCTCTTTTAAGTGGTTAACTCAGGTTTGGCTGGGAGAGTCCCAATATTCACCTGTCGAATAAGTTCCCATTCCCCCCCCCACAACCTTTTTTTTTTTTCCCCTTCAATTTTTTAGATCACTGCTGATTAGATTACAACTACAAAGGAATTGGTGAGAAAGGACCCCCTTAGCCACTGACTCTAGCTCCCTGCTGTCTTAAGCAAGAACATCCTATAGTTCCTCTTATTCTGTCTTTAAATTGGTTAAATTCTTTGCCCCTTTCACTTCTGTTGAAAGACTATTCTAGAATCTTGCTATTCTGGTAGAAATCTTCCAATTTCCAAATTTACTGGCTGCTTTTGCCCACTTACTCACCTGTCAACATTACCTGTGAAGAGAACTGATATTTTTCTGGCACTTACTTTCTGGTATTTTTTGTAAATACCATCACATTTCCTTGCAATATTTTTTTTTTTTTAACATAAAATAAATGTTTCATTTCTCCGGTCATCTTCCTAGCTTTTTGCTGGACTTGTTACCATTTACAGTTTAATCTTTCTTGAACATGGCTGACCACAACTGTGCCCAGTATCCTGCATGTGGTCTCAGCACAAGGTTGTATATTAGCACTGATATTTCTATTTTAAGTGTGCTCCCTAGTGCAGTTTAGGATTGCCATCTCTTTCACTGTTATGTCGAGTGGATGGCTCAGTCTTTTCTATAATCACAAAAATTGATTCTGTCTTGTTTCCAACTGAGAAGCTCCTAGGTAAAGCAGACATTTATAAATGTTAACACACTATCAAATTCTTTCATTTCACTTCTGTTATGTCTCTGTGTACTTCAGTTCACTGTGTGGTCTGATCATGCTCTGTTAATGAAACTACCTAGCTTTATCAACAGAATTCATCAACCAACTCCACCGTGTGCCTAGCTCATTGATAAAGCTAATAAATAGGACTGGTTTTGAAATGAGTCACTGAAGAACTCTGTAAGAATCCTCCTAATTTGACAGGGATTACAACAGTGCAACCTGTTGTCATGTATTCTTTAGCTAGTTCACAGCATATACTGCAGTTCTTGTGTTGATGCCCATCTTCTCTTGAGATGACATAATGAGT
>WAAD01020544.1:55837-86043 GCA_013389945.1 Fregata magnificens
GGATGAGCTGTGAACGCTCCTGCAGCCATAAGCGAAGGGGCTTTAAGCTTTAAGCTTCATTGAGGTGCAAGTTACAGTTATGCCAGAACCCTTGATAATGTGAAAAGAAAATTGATTAGGAGAATATATGAAGATGGCTTACTGTAACACGTTACCTTCAATGCAAAAGTTCATATGAACTAACGTACTTCTGAAAACAAGAGTCATTTGCAAGAAAGAGGGCACCAACCTTTTGCTGTATTATTGAAAAAACATGCTTATTGGTGTGGTCCCTTGTGTCTCTTTTTGAGAGAGATTTTGACGTCTTCAGGTCGATGGGGAGCTTCTGACAACTCTGAGTAGAACTGCAAATAATACATTAAATTACTGCCCAAATAAATTTTTCACTGTTGTCTGAAGTTGAACCAGGTTGGTGTTTCTTAGACTACCAAAAGTCCAAGCAGAGTCACAGACTGCATGCACTTGTTGATACTAGGAAGAGGGCATGGGGACAGAACCCTTTTCTGACTGATATGGGAAATCCCTCCTTTTAATATGAAGTAGAGCATAATAGTCTGGTTGAGGCTGAATAGTTTTATATGCTCTGTGTATCGGCAGATTCTGGCAGGTATCTTTAGAAAAACAGAGCATATCCAAAACCTGTGTTGGTAAGCACTGCTTATATAGGGTGCTGTAAGAAAGAGCTGTATTCAACATCATTGGAAAATGCAACATCACCTTGGTGTTGCAGGTGGCATGAAGATTTGCATAGATGTGCACATTTGAGTATAGATGCAGGAATGGTATGTTGTAAGAGTTACTTAAATTGCTATCTTGACCGATTCACCTGTGTCTGCATGAAGGCTGCTGAGACAGAATTTACAAGAAACTGTAAAAACTCGTTAGGATCCCTTCATAAAATATTGTGTTAATATCTCATGCGATGGTTAAACATGGGAGCAGTGTCAGTTTTAGCAAACTGGTGTGAAAAAAAGGCAAATGACATCTATTTGGGATGTTTTGACTTCATGGGATGTGAAGCTGAGAGCCAAGACCTTTTGTTTAATATGGGGTCCAGTATTAGGAGTGCTGAGCTCTTGCAGTTCAGGTAAAGCCTTGAGCCCACCTGCCCCACAGTAGCTACTGTTAGCTTTGGTGCAGTTGGGTACATAGTTTTAACTAGATAGAAAAAATTATGGTTCTGCATCTGAGATTATTTATGTGCAGCATCTTGCCCAAGTCAGGTAGGGAGGGGGAAGGGAGCCAAGGTGAATTATTACCAGATTTGCATTAAACAGGCCATGGGCTGAGAAGAGGTTTGCAATTTTCGTGAAGATTTTTTTTCAGTACTGCTTCCTACCATCTTTCTTGAATTAAATTTAAGCCAACTCTTTCCTCCAGTATTTATTCCTTCCAGACGTGTAGGCAGCTGGATGACAGCCTCTCTTCACCTAGATGAGGGTGCATGTAGCTCTGTCATCAACATATTGTTGACACTTGATCTTGTATGCCATTCTATTGAGGCTCAGCAGACGGAGAGCGGGGTGGAATGGCAGCTGTGCGTGAATCCTTTGCTCTTGTCATTAGATCTTTAACATATTGTAGATTTTGCTGTTACAGTCTCAGCATGACATTTAATGGGGAATTCACAGGTACTGCTTTTGGTTTGCAGTCTGAGTTAAGGGCAAAAATGAAGAAGCTTGTCATTCCTTTTGCTATAGAAGTGACCATATTTTTATTAGATTGTTCCAGCATTGAGAGCTGTCAGCAATTTTTGCAAGAGATGGCAATAGCTGGGGGCACAGTCCTGTTTGCACAGTTCAGTTCACTTGTGCATCTGCACTGAATATATACGTATCTATCTTCTGTCACGCTAACACCCCCTTTGGCATTCCTGTTTCTCTCCTTTCATCTGTTCCAACCACAGGCATGCACAATTGAAAGGGCAGTTGTTTTGTTTAGCAATTTCTTGCTTACTCAGCCCTAGGTTTCAGATCCAGGCTTGGACCAGTCCCCTAAAGGGCTTTTTGGAGGTATTACCCTGGTTTTGCAGCCTTTTGGAGACGGGTAGTAAATTAATGAGCCACTTCACTGCGAGTGTGTTATTTTCCTGAATGAGAGCTTTGTTATCTGAGATGATCCATTTCTTCATAAGACCTAGTTCTTGGTAATGTTTTGAAGTTTCCCACTAGCTAGTTTAAAGCTCTTTCCTATGTAGTAGTTGCATGGCAGGCTTGTGAGATAAGGTACCAGCTGATAATGCCAAGAGCTAGCCTAAAGAAAGAAAGGGTCAGGTGTGCTGTAATGAGACTTCTCCTGATTTGAAAGATCAGCAATAAATTATGTGATCAAGTATGGTCAGGAAGAACCAACGATGTTTCACCTTTGCATAAAGTTTCTCAGTCCATCCAACAGAAATTTCTGGTGCTGTCCTGTTTTAGGAATGAAATCAAGTATCCTCAGTTAAGGTTTCAGTTGTTGCTGAAAATTAAGGGCTAGTTCTCATTTAATTCACTGTGGCTCAGAAAGCAAAGCTAGGATTTTTCTGCCCTGACAACAGGTGGGCAGAAAGAGGCTTGTTGTATTGGTAAAGACTGAAGAAGAATTTCATATATGATCCTATTGCATCTGGGGAAGATAAATGGAGTTGAAAGAAATTTTATTTGTGCAGAGCATTAGATGATAAGATCCATTTGAGGATAAGACTGACAAATCCAAAAAGATAACTGCATTATTTTTTGCTTCTTCCATTTTAACAGAGAAGATCTAATGGAAAGATGTGTATGTTGTTGGCAGGAATCAGCTGTGGGGGAGGGGTTGAGAGCAGCATAGACCAACCTGCCTAATAAGAAGAGACTGGGGGCAAAAAAGCAATTTTTTTTCCCCTGTCTCATCATGGGAAATGCATGCCTTTTTCTTTGCATCTGCGTATAGATACAGAAAGAAGATTCCTCCCAAACAAAGGGGAGACTTGCCTTGTTTCAAAAAACTGATGTACATTGTCTTATGAATAAATGTATTGAGCCATCGGTCAATTATGCCAAGGAGTGTTTGTTTTGCTTTGCATTCAAGTCCCTCTGCTTTAGACAAGCTAGACTTGAATTCTGCTGCAGAGGGCTCTGGGGTTTGTGGCAGTGCCTGAATTTCAGCAGCTGTTGTGAAATTCATAAATAGAAGGCAGAGTAAAGAATGTAATTAAGCAAAAATGGGATAGTGTTATTTATTAAGGAGATCAGGTTAGGATGTCTTATTAAGCTTTTGGACCTTAAAAAGGCACAGACTTGTTTAAACTAATTGGCAGCATTATAGAAGTCCATGATGCAGGTGGCTTCCTGGCAGCTGAGCAAAGGACATATAGTGCTTTCAGCAGTGGTAGATGCTTCATAGCAAGGTATCTGATATCCTGGTGTCAGAGGTGAACTAGTTAACACATTGACATTAAAAAAAAAAAAAATACAAGGTGAGATCTTTCAGTGGCAACACCCTATTGGGATGAGTAAGGCAAAAAAAAAAATTTATTTAGGGGCTGTTCAGTGTCAGTAAGGTGCTTGCAATCAAAAACAAATGAATTGAAACTTCAAGTTCTTGTTCAAGGTCAGATCGTGGAGCAGAAGATGAAGGGCAGATGAGGAAATGCAAAACGTGTGCAGCCCTAGTTGGATGGCTGTTGATTTTGCTCTGCTTATGCCTTCATCCTGTCCCTGCACCTCATCTGCTGCTCTGCAAATACAAGTGCACTTTGTAGTTTTCTGCATTTTTTGAATGCTCTTTGGGTAGTTGCATACTGTACGTAGGCTTTGCTTTGAGGTGTGCTTTCAGTGTGGATTGGCTGTGCTTTTAGGGCTGCATCTGTATTACATAGTTCCTGTAGCTTAGTTTAAGTGTATTACAAAATGAGGTAGCTGCACTGGCCAGAAGCTCTAGCATAGCTGCAATTACATTGACAAAGCTGTGCAGCCTCCACAATTACTTTGGTGGTATAACCTGTATCCATATGAAGAGCACTTTGTTTACTACCATCAACTTTAGATCTGTGCCGGCACAAGATATAAATGTGGGCTGCCAGTACAGCTATACCCATCCAGCAGAGATCAACCCTCCTTTCTGAAGCACTTTCCTCTGCAACCCAGGCCAGAATGGTCATGAAGCTGTGGATTTTACCAGTCCTCCCAGTAAGAGGTTTCTATTTGGTTTAGCACATTAGAGTTTCTCTTCCTTTGTGTTTTCATGGTCAGTCAGCCTCTGGTGACAGCAACGATTGAGTTGAAAATTCATAATTAAATTTTAAGCTGGTGCCTGTTAAACCCACCTGGTCTGCTCCAGCCTTTCCTCCCCCTTTACCTATCAGGATGGAGCTTCATGGATGACAAGATTTCCTCATGTAAACAAGAGAACAGCTGCACCCCCTCCCCACGCAGTCTTTATCAAGGCTGATCTAACAGCCCAGTTTACTGCTTGGGTTAAGCAAAGGTAATGGCTTGAAATTTATTGGCATCTTGAAAAGCGATGCATCTAGTCGAGAGCAGGAATGTCTCTATTGAATTTAAAAAGATAAAAAAGCAAGAGTTCCTGCTGAGTTTCCCTACCCGCTTGTGCCAACTTTCTCTTCTCCTCCAGCTCCAAAACATATTTTTACTTTCTTGAGCACCAGAGAGGAGAAGAAAGATCCCACTCTGCCAAACAAGTAGTGTTCAGCACTCCTCTGCCTTCCATTGCTCTCCTTAGAGGTGGGAAGGCCTTGAGCAAAGAGGCAGCTGTGCAGGTGACGTGGTGCCTGCGCTTTGGCCAGGTACAGTGCTGCTCGGACCAGGCGGGCAGTGCAGCACCATTGCCAACTGGCAGCAGTAGCACAGGTTTGGGGCAGCCTGCTGCTACTCTGATGACTGACAGGATCCTGGCAATTGCCCTGTCCAGCTTTTTAATGTTGGCACACCCCACAAATGGAGGGGAAAGGTGGAATTTGAAGAGTGCTATTAAATAGCAGCAGCTTCCCTGGGACAGAGTGTGAGCGGAAGAGGGAAACACTAGGTCAATAACTAGGGCTTTGCAGAGCAGAGACTTTTATCAAAAAGTTTTCTTACCCCTCCAGGGCAGGTACAAATTAACTGTCTAGCTCTGTGCTTATGTGTTGTGCCCTGGGCCCCCTGCTTCCCACGTAAGTACAGTAGCTTGACGGCGAGGAAGAGATCATCAGGAAAGATTCCTTGAGGCTGTTGATCATCATGCAGCCTCTCCTGGCGCTCTGCCATAAGTAAATATTTAGTTCAATACCTAAGCAGTGGCTGTGGCAGGTGCTACAGTACTGATGTGCCAGCACTGACAAGTTGGAGGGGGAGCAGCAGCAGTGGACTTGAGGTGGCCTTTGCACTCCGCATGCAGCTTGTTTGCTCAACACTTTGAGGGCCTATTTTTTTTCTTTTCCTCATGCCTTACAGCCCTGCTTTCTCTGAGCCATCTTCTCCCCTGCTGAATTCAATGTTGAAGAAGTGGCTGTGAAGTGATGAAATGAGCTCTAGGGAGTTCAGTAGATGATGTACGTGCCCGCTCCTGTTCAGAGAGGATGGAAAAGGCACACCAAAGAGATAAGTAGTTCCTTCTAGTGCAGTCTTTGAAAATAGAGAAGTGGAGACATAAATTACTTAACCAAATCTTTCCCCACACTTCATTGTTACAGGGATGTAGAATGGAAGCAAACAACTGTTTCTTTAGTGAGTATTGCTTTCCCTTTGTATGAGAGTCACCTTTTGTGTGGAAGCTTAGCTACCTGGACAGTTTTGGTATTTCTAGAGGAAGACTTTTTATCTTGCTGACATCCCCTGGACTCAGAGGAGAGATGGAGTCCCGGAAATGACAGAATACTTCTGGAATCTCCTGTGAAGTGTGGGGAGATCACCACAGACAGGGTTTTCTATAAGCATAAGCACAGGTCAAGCAACTGTTCTGTGTAATCCAGGCTGGGTTGTGTGGCCCTAATAAAGGGAAGGGGTAGGACCTTTCTTGCCTACTGAAATGACATTTACATGTTTATGTTGTTGCCAAGAAGATAACAGCTTGCTATACTTAGGTTGCCTGTTTGGGTTTAAGCCTCCCTAGGGTTGTTCTGAAGCTCCCACTCCTCAGACTTCACAGTGTTTATAGTTAGAGAAACATACCATTCAAAACTCTGTTTCAGAACAGCATCTGGAAACAAATGCAACTGCCAACTTCATAAAATGCTGAATTGCCACATCTAATGGTGTGGCTATATATTATTGAATTAGTAATGTAGTGATGCTAAGGGTAAGTTTGACATTGGTTATGGTGAAGAGCCTAGAAGCTTTCTGTGACTGCTGGCAGTGATTATGGGCTGATAAAGTGTGATGCAATACGATATCTGTCCTAAATGAAAATGCCACCCTATTAAAAATAAACTCTCTGGAGGCTGTGGTAGAGTGTGGTGAGCACCTTAAAGATTAGTGGACTTTTACAACAGTGGTTCTAATCTGGTTCCTGAACCCTTGGCCATCAACATGGCTGTTACACACGGCCTGCAACTAGTCTGTGGACCAGCCCTAATGAAAGGGAACTGGTGAATTATCAACTTTATGCATTTGTATTGCTAGGTTTAAGAGTGTTTGAGGGTTGGCAGCAATCTCTTGACATAGAAGCTGGAGAATCATGTTAGTGTAGGATTCCTGTAATAACCTGAATATTATTCCTAGAAGTTCAGAACTACAAAGCATGGACAATCCCACTGGCAAAGAGGTTTGGCCACTCTGTGGTATGTTTTCAGGCTGGCTACTTTGGTTGAAATATCTCAGTAACTTTTTATAAGATTAGCAATGGAAACAAAAAGAAAAAAGAAAAGCAAACCAAAAACAAAAGGAATTAGCTGTGGTCTATGGAGAATAATGCTTCCTGGCAGGCTTCTGACCTTCTTTGAAGAGAGGGACCTGCCGATGTTGAAGGAACTTTAATTTTTTTTTTTTTTTCCACTCTGCGGATAGAGTAGGGGGTCTTGCTAATGGATGCAATTGCAACAGCCAGTCTGTATGACTGCATCAGATTGATTAGCTGGGTTCTGGTTACTGCTGCGAGTGGTGATTATGCCAGTACAGCTGCTTTCTCTTTTTATGTACTAATTACCACACGCACGGATGTCATCACCCTTAACACTGCATGGAGTTGTCCCATTAGCGTGGGAGTGGGAAGCAGCAGGGGAGGGGAGCTCTTCGGCCTGACAAGCTGTTTAGAAGTGAATGGAGTGGAGTGGAGTGATGAAGCAACTATTCTTACGCAGAATTTTTAAGCCATCTTGTCTTTGAGATTCTGCCCTCAGCCAACATTTTTGCAGGTTGTCAGAACAAGACCCATGGCAGCATTTTCCATGGGGTGCTATTTACTGCAAAGCACCTGGATGCTGAGCTGTAGCTAGCAAGTCTCCCCCCTTGACATGGCTGGTTGCGGAGCCTGTGGAACAACGGCTGTGCAAACTGACCTGCCAGTGGAGGAGAGCTTGTGGCTAGCCCAGGAAGGCAGCTTCTCTAGCTGTGATACCTTGCAAAGCCAGTCTCAGGAGAAGAGAAACTGTTTGTTTCTGACTTGCCAAAGAAGGATGTGGCGGAAAACCCTTGCAGTTCTTGAGAGATTTGAAATGCTTATTTTATGAATTTATGCTCCCAGCTCTGGCAGACCCCTCCCTTTCCCCTCCTTCCTCCTCCTCCAAATCCAGTCTCCCCATCTCAGCGTGCACCATAATCTCCATGGTAACAGGTGTTACCATCACACATCTGATTTTTTTTCTNGCTAGATAAACCCGTAAGGGCCTGTTCCTTCCATCCAAACACCAAGCTTCTCTGAATATACTAACTGCTGAGTGATAGCCAGGGCAAAGAGCGACCAGCTTCTGTCATACAGAGAAATCCTTAAGGATGTTTTCTCCTCTAATGTGCCCTCCTCCTTGGAGAGGTTAAATGTGTTACTGATGACGAGAAATAGCGTAGCTATATTGTTTTGCTCTGACTTTGCGTTACGACGGTCAAGATGAAGGTTCTGAGTACTAGCTGTTGGAGGGCATACAGTTAAGTGGTCTCTGCCTCAGACTTCTCAAGTTAAATTGTCAACCAGACAAGATGTGGGGTGGGCAGTAGAGCTACAGAGAAAAACAGGTACATAAGCTGTTGTCTTGAGCCCCAGTTTGTTATGGTAGCTGATAGGTCCCACCCTAATGAATTCTAATTATTACTTCAGGCCACCTCAGCAGTGTAGTAGTGGTTGATCTGCACTCCCATCTACCTTTATCCTGTTGTTCCAGCACATCCTCATTCCCTTCCCTGCTTCCTGGTCCAGCACCATCCCCTTTTCTGAGGAGTCTGGCAGGTTTTGTGATGGATGGATGGTTGCCCACCAGAAAATCTAATGAAAACATATCTTTCACCTGGGACTTATCCCATTGAAAATCTAGATTCCAAGTCTGTGTTACCTGCAGTGATAACAGGTTTAAATCCTAGGTAAATTTCTGCAGAAATTCTGTTAATGATTTGGACTTGTAAATGCAGTTGTCAGTCCTACCGTTCTGAAGCCGTGATCGAACATCCTCTGATGGCCCAGTCCACTGAAGCAGCTTGTCCCTGTCTATCGCTGGTAGCCAAACTGGCTCATTGCCCTTCTTTCCACTTCCCATGCCTTTGTTTTTATGATCTACATGTGTCATATTTTCTGGCTAAATGGAGTGTTATCGGTATACCCAGTTCTGGTTGCGGGATGGCAGGGTGCAGGAAGGCATTGTGCTGTACAAAAGACATTAGCTTCTTGGAGTAGAAGGAGAGTATCAGCATAGGTATAATCTGTGCCGCTTCATCGTTCTTGCTTTTCAAGCTCATACGCTTCAGAAACCATGCTAGTGCAGACCAGAAAGCAGAGCTTGCTATTGGTCCTTCGTGTGCACAGGGTTTTCATTCACCTGCATTAATGCAGCATTTGGGAAGCACTGGCTTAGCAGCTCTTCAGCTTCTTACCTTCCTGCAGGTAAAATGGGTGGTGTTGGAAGGGGACCTGAACTGAGGGATTTGTTACTTGCGTACTTGTGTTATTCTCATAATCTCTGGATTTTGATTTTCCATTCTGCACTGTTGGTGTGGGGGTTGGTCAAACTCTGCAACATTTTCAGGAGGCTGTTTAAATGTTTAAAAAAGGAAATAATATTATTTTGTAATAATAATTACAAATGTAATTTGTATATTATTTTTGCATAAAGTTTGGTTTGCTTGATAGAAACAATAAAGTTTTGATGCTGAAAGCCCAGGTACTTGCCAGTTTCCTGTTCCACCCTAGTGAGTTAAAATGAGAGATGAAGGCCAGAAGAGTCCCAGTTGTCCTGCTTTCTAATGACTATACCACTTGTCCCTATCACTTTGTTTAATTAGTTTGAATAGAAGAACTGTGCAGCCCAGTGAGTGACATGCGGATTCTCCTGGGGTCAGGATTTCTTCTGCTCTGCAGCTGTGTGCCAGTCAGTCTATTAAATACTTGGGGACACATGTATGTACATTTCTAGCAGCTGCTTACTCTCACTGCTGGATTAGCGGTTTCTTGCAACATCCTGTAAAGTGACATGTCTCCTTGGCCAGCTGCGCTGCTGCAGGGAGACTGAACATTTGTCTGAGCCTCCTTGGCTCTCCTGCCTTGTATTGTCCTGTCAAGTAACCTCCTGTTACTGTTTCAGAGAGTTTTCAACGTTCTGTATCCAATGCCTGCCGACCAGAGAAGACACGTCAGCATAAACTCTGCTCGCTGGCTGCCTGAGCCAGGCCTGGGATTGGCATATGGCACCAATAAAGGGGACCTGGTGATTTGCCGACCAGAGTAAGTGATTGCTTTACATGGAGTTATAACTGCTTTGGCTGTTCTGTTCTTAGGGCAGTGGGGATAAGATGGCTTTTCACTGCCTAGGGCATCGTGCTTGAGGGACCGAAAAAACCCAACTCCTAATACTGCTTTTGGACTGCCACAGTGTTTACCCAAGTCTCTTACAACCAATGCTTGTTTTGCTGATTATAAACTTCTGAGGCTGTTTCAAGTACATCTCATTAGCTCATTTTATTTCCCATGTCTTTCTAGGCTTTCTGGATCCTTTGTCTAGTGCAGTGTCTTTCAGTCTGTCTGGATTTATGGATTTCTAAAACTTTCCGATGAGAACAGCAAATCTGAGCTGTTAGCGATATGCTTGCTTTCCTCAGCTTTCACGGACCCCTTGGAGTCCATCAACCAGGTTGAAAGCTGCTGACCTAGACTTATCGAATACTTGTTAAGTAATCAAGCATGAGATTCTATGAACTGCCAAGACTTTTGTCATGATGATGAGCAAGCCAGTGAATTGTTTTGGTCCTCACTCGAAAGCCCAATGATGTGATGTGTGGACTTTAGCGCTCTCTTATTTATACAGTGCCATGAAGGCTGTAACTGTCCCTTTGTAAACTTGCAATTAAACACAAGATAATTTAGATGTGGTGTGACACAGATGATGACTGAGCGTCTGAGCAGTGAAACATGTATTACTTTCAGTGTTCTTGGGAAGTCTTTGCACCGTACTTTGTTGAGACCCTTTTCTTCATTGTGTTGTGCAAGTGCTTCTTTTGGAGCAGTGTTTCTTTTATGCTGCAGGAACACTTCAGGGATTTCTCTGCTTCAGTTATTTCCTGGTACTAAACTACCTTGGTATTCTTTTGGATTATGCTTCACGTGTTGAAGTTCCTGGTAACTTAAAAGCTGGCAGCTAGAAACTTGCAGCTCTGCTGGTGATCTTACCAAATGCATGTGGACTCCATCTGTTGTGCTTGAGATCAGGCATGTGGTGCTTGGGGAGTCATATGGTCAGTGTAGAACCACTATCTTAAATCAGAATAAATTGTTGTGATTTAACCCCAGCTGGCAACTAAGCACCACACAGCTGTTCGCTCACTCCCCACTGTTGGGATGGGGGAGAGAATCAGAAGAGTAAAAGTGACAAAGGCCTCAGGTTGTTTGATTGTCTTGTTGCATTGGTGTCATGGTTTAAACCCAGCNTTCTTCCCCCAGCTTTATATGCTGAGCATGACATCATATGGTATGGGATATCCCTTTGGTCCTAGCTGTGTCCCCTCCCAACTTCTTGTGCACCCTCAGCCTACTCGCTGATGGGGTGGTGTGAGAAGCAGAAAAGGCCTTGACTCTGTGTAAGCACTGCTCAGCAATAACTAAAACATCCCTGTATTATCAACACTGTTTCCAGCACAAATCCAAAACATTGCCCCATACTAGCTATTATGAAGAAAATTAACTCTACCCCAGCCAAAACCAGCACATAAATGTATACAGTTGTAATAGTGACTAATTCAGTACAGCCTTCTGGTGAAATCTGTGCTTGGAATTCAGATTGAACCAATTTCAGTAGTACAGAATGCCAGCGCTCTTCAAACAGCCCTCTTGTTCTCTTGAACATAATCTTTCATCAAGGCCTTATTTATACATGAAGTTCTACAAGATATTATTATGGAATAAGCTATAATCACTCTCTTCAAGGATAAGTGGCTTTCTTCAAGAATAGTTGCTGTACTTTCTAAACAGAAGAATTATTCAGGAATAATGGCGCTCTCCTTCTCAAACTCTAGAGAATTATTCTAAGTTATTTTCAGTATAGAGAAGTGATAAGATCCAGTCTACTGATTATGGCTCATGAGATGAACTTGGATGAGAACCCAGGGAAATTAAGTCTCCCTGAGAGTGGATGCTTTGATTGAACGCTGCAGTCTCAAGCATAGTCTGGCTGTCCTGGCTTGCCACACCCCACATTAGGTATCCATTCTGGTGCTTGCAGTAGCCCAAAGCTAAGTGGCATGTCTCTTCTTGGCACCTCGCTAATTAAAGACGCAACAGGAACACTGTCATGGTATGTTATGGAAGCACTGTCAGTCCTTCTGGAGCATCTCTGTGAAACGTGTGAAAGCTGCTCTTAGCTCACCGTGTTGCTGGGGCAGTCTTCTATCTCCTTACTTCTATCCCGGCAACAATCATGCACAATTCCAACAAAAATAATTTTTTGTATACAAACATGAAACAAGGTGGCTGTAAATGTGGGAGACTTATTGGTGGTTTGACAGAAATGCTTCA
This sequence comes from Fregata magnificens, assembly GCA_013389945.1. Taxonomy (NCBI): domain Eukaryota; kingdom Metazoa; phylum Chordata; class Aves; order Suliformes; family Fregatidae; genus Fregata; species Fregata magnificens. The sequence continues at coordinate 67,943 of WAAD01020544.1, forward strand.
ACAGGTTTCCTGCTGGTGGATTGGAGTGACTGATGCTTCTGGTGATTATTGCAGACCTCAAGTGGACTAGTGGGTTCTTTTTGGAGCAGGACACCTGACAGGTTCTGTTCTCAACTGTACCATTTTATAGACCAATAACAGCCAGAGTGACTTAAAAACCTCTGCATGAAGGTGTGGATATTCACCAAGATGAATAGTTTGCGTTGAAGCTCTAACATCAGAACACACGAATGAGTGAGGCTCTATCAGAGCAGAAGTGGCTTGTGGCTGTGATGTCTGCCCCAAATCTACTTGGAAGATCCTCAGAGAAAGGAAAAATCCCAACATGTAGATGCCATCTCAGTAGTAGTTCTTGGCTTAATAGACTTGGTTTGAGGTTGGCATATCTGTTGACTTTAACTTGAGAAGTGAGGGAGAAAGATGAAAAATATTTGTGTAGTTTCCATACAGAGTAATAAAGAGGAAGAGAAATACTAAATAAAGGATTCGGCAATTGATGGAGTACTATATGGGGGATAGCCTAGCAAACAGCAGGGATCAAGAAAACACTGTACTGCTGAAAACACTCCCACTGTTCTAATTTGGCAAAGAAAACTGCTCAGTAGCAAACAACTGAGATGGTTATAATTTCCTGGGTCTTTATTCCCGTGTACAATGGAGCTGTTTGAAACCAAGTACTACAGGGATCACAGAAGCAGGTTGGAATAGCAGCTGTGCCTCAAATACAGGATTTGAAAAGCATGTGCTTGGGGAGAATGAGATGAGTAGACTGGAAGTACAAGCCGACAAAAAAAAANACTTGAAGCTCCATGAGCTCATAATGAGAGGCTATGCAAGTAGTCCTTCCAGAGTTCTAAAGAAACAGTAATTAAAATCAAATGTTTTGGGTGATATTGCTAAATTGGGGTAGCACTGATGGCAGTTTTTCTTGCAAATGGAGATGGGGAAGGTCAGGTTATGTTGGCAATCCATAATGTGAACTCGGTACACAGATTTGTGGGGTATGTTTTGACGGAAAGGAAAATTAAAACCATGGAAAGCAGGATCGAATGCATTGTGATTTGATTAAGGTGGAGTATTGCAGGTTGGATACCTGTCCTTGAGAATTTTATGTATTTATTTTTAATTAAAGGGTCAGCTAAGGACTTGCCTCAGGTCTAATAACTCTGCGTTTTAGTAAGGCAGTTCCCATGTTGGAACTACAATAAATCTAGTTAATTTGTAAAGAATTAGGATTAGAACAAGATCTGGTAAAGAGCAGGTGAAGGCCTGGCTAAAGGAAAGAATACAACATGATTGAGAGCTGCACTCTGTTACAGAAGAGGTCATTGATGGACTTCTTTAAGAACCTGTTCTGGGGCTGGTTATTAATACTATTTACACTAATGCCTTGTAAGGGTGTGCTGAATAAATTTGCAGAGGATGTGACATCAGCCTTGTCATTGCAGGGAAGGATCAGAGTATTGCACAAGAACTGAATTGCCTTGAAAAGTGACTGGAGGTAGAGAAATGAGATAGAATTTAATAGTACAAAGTGCACTTAGTGACTAATAACACCGAGCTCAGTAGTTAACATGACAGAGGAGGAGAAAGACCCGAGGTTTTAGTTGATCGTATGTGATTGAGCCATCAATACATGAGGCTGACACAAGATGCTTAACAGCAGAGATAGCAAAATGTTACTATCATGTAGAAGAAACTAGATAGATAAGCTGGAACAGTTTAAAATTCATATATCCATATTCAGAACTGCCTTTGAATGGGTACAGTAGTTGAGAAGAGCTGCTAGTGGGATCAGTGGAGCGTTTTTATCTAAAGCTGCAGCTTGGGGTCTTTAGCAGGGCTAAAAAGGAGAGCTAGGGAGGGGGTTACATAGCCTTCCATGAATCTCCAGGAAAGGAGAACTATTTAAATTTATATATTTTTTATTAGAGAACAAAGAGGTGTAAATTGACGATGACTAGGTTGTGGTTGCGAACTAGAGAAAGGTGGCTAACCAGCTGATTTCTGCGATAGCCTGTACGTTGGTTGGGTGGATGCAAAAGGCTTAGCTGTTTGGAGATGCAGCTTGGCTGGCTTGCAGGGACAGGTGTATGACTTGAATACTTTTGGCTGGGGGTGGGACTGGACTACTGAGCCGTGAGGCACTTTTTCAGGTCCATGTCTAAACAGGTGTTGACAAGTTGGCTCTCAGAGCTGTTGGGCTGTAGGGAGGTGAGGTGGTGACAGCAGTGTTCATCCACACTTGGAAATGCACCTAATGGGCCTGAAAGAAGCCTATAAGAGACTGTAATTCATGAGCCAGTACAGTAACTATGAGGATAGAATAAATGTTTTTATTAGCCAAAGATATAACCCCTAGCAGGGTTGCATTCTGGTGAGTAAAGGAAAGAAGGGACATTGTGTACCCGCTTCCTTAGATTTCAGGGTGACACCCAGTCCACTAAACTGTGCTACTGAAAAGCATCAATTTGTTTGCTCTGCTTTTCATGTGATTAAATTGGAAGAAACTTGTAATGTAATGACAGGAAAGTTCCTCCTTTCCCAAACGCTCAAAGACTGACCAACTTAAGTTGTTTACTAATATGTTAATTTGAACATGCAGTATTAGATACAGATTTGTATTGAAAACCCAGAGATCCCAACTGTCAGTGACTAAATACTATTCCGAGTAAGGATGACAAATAGCAAAGGTGGTGGAGCTGGTGTTCAGCAGTGTTTGCTTGTCCTTCATATATTCTTTTCTTTTGCTTGTTTAGCTGCTGGTTTCACTTGCTTGCAAATAAACAAAGTATCCGTCTTAGAGCAGGTCTGTATGACCTGTTTAAAACTTTGTCTACTTTTCCTGCTGAATTACTGTCCTTTGGAGGAATGGTCTGTGTGAAAGAACCCAGGGGACTGGGTTCCTGTGGGACAGGAACCCAGGTTTTGGAAACAACTTCCTCTGCAGGTGACCAACAGGACAAGCAATTTACTTTTCACAAGTCTGATCTTTCATTTTTGTTTGAAAAAATCATCAGCCACCATGTAAGAGGAGGAGTCACTGGGAGAAGGTTCATGGAAGTGACCACTGGGGACAGATCACAAAGTGCAGGAAGCTGATATGAAGAAAGGCATCTGCAAGTCCTGAAGATGCATAGATCAATGAATGGAATTGAGTAGATCATACGCGGTGTAAGTGTCTTCGGGGGATGCTTCATGCTTGTTGTGTTGCTTTTTAACCAATTGCAGTGAGGATAGGCTGGAGCAAGCGTACTCAGGTCTGTGGTTCGCAGGCAAGTCCTGCTGATAAGAGAGTTTTGGCCCTCAGATGTTGATTGGAAACAGGTTGCAGTCTGTATGAGGTTGTGACAGCCTGTTCCTTTTTTGAGGGTCCTGTAGTTCACTCTTGTCGTGGTTCAGTGTATAGATGGTTGCCAACTGATAGACTTGTATACATATTAGATCACGACTCTGCTATCTGCTTGCACATGGCTTCACATTACCACGTGGTAGTCTGTGCTTTTTGGATGTAAGATGAGTTTGTGTTCAGTCCAGCAGTATGGTATTGAAAGGCTCTGAGGCTGCCACGTTTTAAAGGGTGGGCACCATTGAGCTAAATCAAGACACTAAATTCATGGCACTAATGTTCATTGGGAGAGCTGCCCCTCATGAAAACAGGAATGCCTTTAGGCACACGAATTGAGGTAGCGTACTCCACTTAGCGAATGAAGTGAACTACCAGGTACTACTCACTGTTGCCTGGAGGTCTGTCACACAAGGTGGTACAGAGCAGTGTGAATTCCCCCCACCCCTCTGCTATCCTGCTGCACACTGACTTTTCTGTGTGGCTGCTAGTGCTTTTTTAGCCTCCCCAAGGCTGCTTCTCCCCCACCACATGCTGCCTGACATCCTTTGTAACTGTGACCAGTGCTAATGCTCGCTAAAATTTTGTACATCTTTCTTGGCTCTGTGTAGTTCAAGGTTTGATTCAGTTCCTGAATCTTTGGGTTTTGCAGCATGAAATGAAATCCACAGTGTCTTGTACAGTAGAAACATCTTTACCGAATTAAAAAGGAATTTGGTTTTTAGTGCTCATAACCTTTCCTGTCCTGTCACATCCTAACAAGAGCTTTCCCATTCAGAAACACGCCTGGTGGGGCTTCTCAAACATTAATTGTCTTGTAGAACATGAACAGGTGAGACTGAAAGTGAGGAGGAGCAGACTGCATGCTGCTTATTGCCCTTTGCTGGCTTCTCTTGTGGAGGACTGCCATGGGAGAAAGGCAGAGGGTCCAAATATCAGTTGTTCCTCGTTTCATCTTGAGTGCCCCACCCACCCACCCCACCCCCGGCACTCAGAAGAGGTTCTGGAAGGGCTCAGTGCTCACATGCTTTTGAAAATACTAACCCAAAAACCTCAGTGTTCTGAGAAAACTGTTTCAAAACCAAGCACTTAAAGCACCTTGTCTAGGGCTAGCTATGTAATGCAGGCATCCACAGGAGAGGAAGGATTTCTTCAGCAGACGGAACCTCTGGTAATGGAATTAAAATACCCCCTGAAGATGTGTCTCGTTCAGAGCCAGCATCCCTTGGAATTCTCTTGTTAGGAAGTAGGTGTGGAGAGTCTCAAATTGATTCAGTGCTATGCAATGTGCATATTTTAATTCTTTGTGGTGAGATCTGCCTCTAACGTGAAATTATTCTGGGAAAATTCTCTCCACGATAAATGCCTGTGCTTTGCAGAGGATCACTGCAATTGTCTGTCCGCGCCAGTCCAGGTCTTTTTCCTCTGAGGATTGCGTATCCTCTCATCAAGTAATGGGGACAATGTGTCTGCGTCTAGTTATCAGCACTGGTGAAGAGATGGTGGTCTCTCCAGCTGCCTGGTGCGTCACGTCTCTCTGCTGGCTGGCTCCATTCGTCAGGCTCTTCAGCCTCTAGCAGTGATGCCCCCCAGCAGCATAAGCCCTGGTGCATTGTTTGCCTTTTAAGAATAGCTTCTGGAGGATGGAGTAAACAAAGAGACTGAAGGAGGAGCTGTCTTCTTTCCTGTGTAACAGAGGGATGTTAGCAACCTTGCACAGGGAATGTTTTCACAACTGTTAACTGGGGCGGCTAGAGATGCTGGTTATGTCTGAGTCCTCTCTGCAAATGACCTTTTGAAAGGCAGCATCTGCACAGTGGCCTTTGGCCATGGCCGAGTAAGCGAGTACATGTCCTGGACTTTTGATGCCTGTTAACCACAAGATAAATTGAATTTTCTAAATGAGGGTAAAAGATGCTTTTGATTGATAAAAGGACTGAAAAGGGGGCAAGATGGCCAATTTTGCACTATAGATGCGTCCTGAAAGCTTATATTTGGATTTTGTTATTCATGCATTTAAGAAAAAAATGAAATTAATTATTTCCAAATTGTGCAGGGAAGCCTAGGTATCCTGAGGGCCAAGAGGCTCAGTCATTACAGATGCAAGAGAAGTAGAGTGGTAATATGGAGGCTTGAAACAGTATCTCCATTCTGATACTGTTTTTTTATTCCATTTCTATTTCCAATTCTGTATGTGAATTTGATATCTGGGATGAATGATGGCATTAGGTGGAAGATGCCCTCATAAAATTCCATTTAATATGTCTGTGAATCCTAGAGATAAATTTTGAGAGCTGCTTTAAGTCTTCGGTTATTAGCAAGTTCATTTCCCTCACCCAGTTATTCAAGATGTGCTAAAGCACTGACTAGTTAGTGTCGTTTAGTTTCCACCATGAGAAAGGGAACTTGGTACAGAGCTCAGTGTTAAAGAAACTTAACCTGCTACTTACCAGTTTGTGTACTATGTCACTGGGCTTCTGCAGGTCCTTACTGGTTCTTGGATTGGGTAGAGGTCTTTCTAAGAGCATGGCCACGTACTCTAAGAACAGTTACCAAATGCTTTGCTTATATCTATTCAGATCACACCTGCTGCCTTTTCTTCCTTTACTTTTTTCTAATTCTATCTACAAAAGGAATTAAATTTCATGCAAGCAATTATTTGACTTACTGCCTACTGCATGTGGCTCACTCTTTCATTGTTTTCATATATCTTTTTTTCTCTTGTTATGTTACTGTCTTTAAGAATAAAAGTTACGTTTAGAAGAGAGTGTCAATTTAAGTATGCCTTTCTTTTTGAAGAATGCTGTTAAGTTGGCTTTTTTGGCCTTTTGTCACTTCCTCAGTTTTTTGTAACGTATTAAAAATCAGGTGTGAATGGCTCAAAAAAGTTAACTGCCCCCCCCCAATGAGTGCAACTAGCTGCTGTGTCTGGCTTTTTTCCTTACTCCCTAATTGCGTAAGTGCCCTTAGCTATTTTTTAAGTGGAGACCTGAGAGAGAAAATTCAGTACCTCGTGCACTTTGAGGCATCATTGATTTTTGTCCTTAGCCTCACTGATAAATAGACCTTTTTTCATTCTAGTACCATTTTCCTCATGTATATTTTTAGAATGTCTTTTCCCTCTTTGGCAGCACCAGTCCATCCTGCTTTCTTATAACCTTTCTTTTCTCCACAGGTCTATACTAGACCTTCCTTGCTCGGTTGTTTACTCCCTTGGCTTTCCAATAAGATCATCTTTAATTTTCTGGTCTTTGATCCGGTTTATTTGTGGAGTTTTATTCGTTGTCCCTTATGGCTGTGCTTTCTAGCAGGACTGTAGTGAATCCAGCTAGCAAATAAAACAGCCAGCTTTTTCTTCATTTTCTTTCCCTTTTTTAAATCCCCAAGCTATCTGGTTCTGTAAATGGTCTCAACTCAATGTCTACAAACTGTGAGTAATTGGAGTAATAATTGTGGATTTGGGGGTTTTGTCGATTTTTTTTTTTTTTTTTTTTTTAAGGAGGTTTCCCCTGTGTGCTCAACAGAACACTTTTTAGTTGGCTAATTTCAAAGCTGCTGAAGATTAAAAATATAAAACTTGGCTTGCCCTGATCTTGGTTCTGGAGCTTGGCAGCTTTGTGTGTGCACATCGTAATGTTCTATTAAAAAAAAAGCATTTGCTATGCTTGCTAATTTTAAACATTTATTTTGAAGTTGATTTCTCCTATTCTAAATGCATTTTCCTCGTTTAGTTTGTTGGCATAATTTCTACAAAACAAGCCTACTTCGAAGTCGCCTTTGAATCAACATAAATGTTAGTTTCTGCTAAAACGCTAGTGAAAGTTCAAAGGTGACTAAAGAGTGACTTTGGCTCTCGAGACTTGTAGCAGCTTAAGATGTTTAAGGCCTTAGAAGGCTTAAGCAATTTGTGCTCCCCCAAAGACTCCTAACATCCTAAATTGTCTAAGCCACTGGAAGAGCTGATAGATCGTAAACAGCTTAAGATATTCTGAAAGTTCAAAGCTTATTTGGAGTATAGTCTGCCTGTAATCACTTTAAGCAATTAACAAGCCTTTAGGTTTTTAGCGGACTTTAAGCAAGTTATCCATCTTTAGAGCTTGGTTTAAGGTGATACCAAGCTAAATTGTCCTTATTTAAGGAACTTAAAGCTCTGCGTTCTGGAATCTGTTCTTTACTTTCCAGAGGATCCCTACATCCTACTTGGTGTGGTTTGAGCCAGGTAAGTGAAGGATACCATGGAATACTGGCAGGATTTTGAGTGAGAAGAAAATCAGTGAAAATTCAGGAAATTCTTATTTGGTCTATTTCTGCCTTGTTTATTCCAGGCTATTTGGCCTGGGTGGTATGTTCTCATTCACATAAACATGTTTGGTTTTTTTTTTTAATAGTGCTAAAACTACTGTGTAGTGCACTGTACGATACACAAAAATCTTACCAGTGTTGTAGGAGCAAATCTTAATTCTGGGTCTTCCTTGCACAAGTGTTTTGTCCATCTGCTTACAGTAGTGCATTAATTCAAATATTTTGCATTTAATGATGGCCTCGGTATGCCCCCTCCAAATTGGGATATGTGTCTTCTAAATGTCAAAGTAGCTGATGTGTAGTTACAACATCAGTAGGGCACAAGTCACGTTTGGGACTAAGAAGGTTCCCCTTGTTCTCTCAGGCACCAGTTACAACTTCCTATGTCATGCTGAGAGTTGTGTAAAAAAGCTGTGGGAAAAGCTGCTTTAAAAAACTATTGTGACGTTTCGGTAGGAGAATTGATACTGGCATGAAGGCTGTCTGTGAGGGACTTTTCTTGTCCTTATTCTCAACACAGGTTTTGCTGTGTAGCTTTGCGTCCCTTAAGTGCAGTGCTCTCAACCTCAATATTTGCACTTGGTCCCAAGATAATTGAACATCCAGACTTTCATAAAAAACTCTCTCATTCTGCTCTGTCGTTGTCTTGATGCTTAATTTCCATTTATCACTCCTGCTGAATGTGTTGAAAGACTGGTTCTTAATTTAAGACTTTCTCCCTTGGAATGTAAGACAAATTCCTCCTATACTTTCTGTTGGTGTGTCCTCCATTTCAACTCGTTTTATGAGTCTGCTCATCTGCTACATGCAAACTGTAGGTAGGTTACAAATGCTGACTCCTGGAAGTCACTTGGGTTTTAGCTGTAGTGACCCTGTGGATCAGAAGAAACCATTCTGTTTGGGTTCTTCCTACTGGGTTAATCTCTCTCCTCTCTCTCTCTCTCTCTCTTCGAGGTATCTAACAGCTTAGCTGACTGATTACTCTCTTCCTTAGCTGAGATATCACATTTTTGCCCAGGGGAGATGACTGTTAGAGGTGTGCCTTCTATTTAAATCTTATTCGCTGGCTGCAAGACCATGGATTGTGTCCAGCTTTAGTTGCCCAGCGGTGGGCAGAACAAACTTGTGCATATTCATGCTGTTGAGACAGAAAAGTGTTATTAGCTACTGGTGCCTCCAAATTTATAAGGCTGACCTCATTTAAATGGTGTGAGTTTGAACAAAGCCTCTTCAAAAATCCCAGTATTTAACCTAGCTGGGCAGGACTGCACAATAAAATAAACAGGGCCAGTCATCTTGCATAGTGTTCTGAGTTGAGTTGGCATCCTCCCTGAAGCAGGCACTCAGCTACCAGGTGCACCAAGCTGCTTGCTGTCCTGCTTCTGCAGCACCTTTGGCAATTCAAGTAGGTGTCAGGATGTGTTTCTGCATGGTTGCTGGTTTCCAGGTGGGCAAAGCTTGCAGGATTCTGGAAAATTAGCAGGCTGTATCAGTAGAGGGAGTAAAAATGCACCGGCTGCTAGTTGTGGAGAAGGGGTGAGCTTTCCATTGTTGCTCTGAATGTGATGAATACGATAATTTCATACGTTACTTAAATGTCTGTGTGGTTGTTAATCGTAAACTGCAGATCTTGTCTTCTGTATGACTTACCTTGTTAGGAATGCCTATACTTGGTCTCATGCTCTTCCCCTGGCTAGTCATATGTGGTCTGTACTCCAAGGGTGTGCTCTGAAATAGGCTGGTGCCAGTGAAGCTGCTGTCTCTTCCTTGGTCAGAGGGAATTACTGCCCAGCAGAGCTGCTCCAGGAATCCCGTTTGCTGGTTCCATATAGTTTGCACTGCAGCCAGTTTTCACTTGGATTTGTCTCTGCACGTGGTTCATCGCCTGCACAGAAAGCTAAATATTTATGAAGTAGGGTGTTAGAAATGATTGTTTTCCTATCCAGGCAGCTGCTGGGAGTGCCAAACTTTGCCTTGTACTGACAATACCATTGCCTAGCTAATCATGGGAGCCAGGGATGGGCTTGCTGTGCTGATCATCACACGCCGGCAGAAGAGATAATGAGCTGCTGACAAGGATGCATCTGGAATCTGGCCGAGCACTGCATTGCGTGAGATACCATGTGCTGCTGCTTCCTTCCCAAACCAGGACAATGGATTCCCGTTCCTTAGCATAATGTCACCTTGCTCTGTGTGGCTCACTCTGTTTCCTTAATACAGTTTGAATGGCTTAAGAATGACAAGTTTACACAAAGGGAAGAAAGCACATCTTGGGGAATTAAAATCCTTTGTAAACTAACCTGGTTTTGTATGCTTACTCTTAGTGATCTTGAATGGACAGTATATTTGAGGAATCAGCTATAAAGAGTGATTTGTTTTGTGGACAAAGCAAACCTTGGCAGCATGAAAATCAGATATTCACCTAGCTGCATGCTGCCTGGTGTCCCTTTGTAGCTAGTTTTCTCCATGTTGGGCTTGCCACAATCTTCATTCTAGTAATGGGGTTGTGCTGATATTTTTAGATGGGATTGCAGGCAGCAATGTCTTAATCAAAATTTAATTCTGTGCTGTAGCAGATAAGTGTTCTACTGTTGGGCCTTCCCATGTGGCAGGATTTGAAGAAGGAGAGCAGTGCATTTGCCCATTGCTGCCACCTTCTTCTGTATTGGGGATGGTTTAAGTGAAAAGACAGTAAGTGCTATTTATGCCTTCCTGGACATGCACACCCTACTTGCAACTTACGTTTTTTTTTTTTTTTNGGGAACTTTTGTCCTAATCCCTCCTCTTCTTCAACTCCCAGTTTTGGATATGCCAGCTGGGGGGTTACCCAGATGCCTAAGTTGGTTTGTGCTGACCTGTGCCTTATCATTTTACTTTTCAAATACTGGTTAAGCCAATGCAGTAAATCGTATTTCAGCTTTCTTGTCACGTATGAATAATTTTGTCATTAATTCGTAGAGCTTGATCCTAGTTTCTTCAGGGGGACATACCTGAGCTGTGTAGGTAATATCTCTATGCAGAGGGAGAGGCTGTGCTGCCTAAGTTGTTGGCTCTTGGTACTTAACAGGCTCCACTCTAAATCCTTATTCGACTTTCAGCAAAGCATGCAAGTCTGTGCCCTTCATCCTCTCCAAGCTCGTTAATAATGTGAGCTGGACACAGGCGTGAAGGAAAAGTCCATCTCTGAACAGATCCCTGCTGGGAAAGCCAAGCTGTGAGCAGCTCTGCATTTAACAAAGCTAATGGAAATTTCCAGGGAGGGCTTAGAGAGCTTAGTGACAGCCATAAAAAGGAAGAAAATAAGAACTTAGGACTAAGTGGACTTCACTGTCCATGACTGACGCAGTGTGGAGAATTGCAATTTTTCACCCTGAAGCCCTGGGCAACAAATGTCCTCCTTACTGCATCCACATCCAAGTGGCAACACGCTCCATGCTACACAGAGCTTCTACCTTATGCCTTGGAAAATGTAAAATGCTTCCAGCACTTCCATGTCTAGAGTTTGATGGAGCAAAAGTTAAATGCTTACATTACCTGAAAAATATTCATTTCTTCAGTGTAAGCTCTGCTTCTGTGAAATGAATAGTCAGGCCTTGATTTGCAAATCTCCTGGGAAACATACTGTGAAAGGCTTGCTAATTTACAAAATTCAAGCACTGTTTTGCAATGGGAGTTAAAAAACCTTTAGGCTTTCTGAAAAGGGAGATTGCACTGTTTTAAATAGGTGTGGTTAATAAACTAGTGCAAATCTTTAAGCTTAATTGTAAGTCTGATTTAAATGAAGGTAGTTGTGGTTGTCACACACATCTTGTTGTGTACTTAAGTTGCTTTAAGGTGCGATTATGTGATCAAGTTTCTAATGCAGGCATGGTCTTAAAACTGGCACTTAACCCATACAATAGGAGCATTTCTTTGATGAAATCTTTGCTTATTGAGAAGGGAAGCGATGACCTTCATATAAAAGATAGTGCCCAACCAGTTCCCTCTGTTAAGTTCAGATATTTGCTTTCCTCACTGTACCTTGATGCAGTCTGAAACATCTCTTCTGTAGCCTCAATCGATCATTCAAAGGCTGGAAGACCTAACGGGGAGCAAGCTGGATATTGGTCTTAGGACTGTGGAGAGGCAGGTGTGGGTTCCAAGTCAGAGACATACAGATGCATGCAAAAGAGAACAAAGATCATGCTGAGGGCTTTATCGCTTGAAATCTTTTGCAAGGGGTGGAGTTGGGAGAGGGTAAGTTGGTGAGCTGGTCAAGGGAAGAGTCTGCTGAAAGGTAGTGGTGAGGATGCTAACTGCTGGAGTAGGGAGTGCCAGCTGTTTATTCTGAGCCACTTTTTTGGCCCTGCAGAGAGACGGGAATACCAGTCATGTAGGTGGCTGTGGGGACCATCCCTGTACTTTGGAAAGCATGAAGAAGTGTGGAAGGAGGGGGAGAAGAGCATGGGTCAGTTTAGCTCTGTTGTGTAATAGCTGCAGATGCCAAGCAAACTAGACTTTTAATGGAATTTTGACTACCAGGTCAGAAAGTCTCACTTGCCTAGGGAGTGTGCTGCTTTGCAGACAGCAAAGTGTGACAGCTAAGTCTCGGTATATTAGGCAGGGCATGGAGCAGCCAGAGGGACTGGCACGGTTTTAGTGACAGGTTACCATCTGTCAATAAACTCTGAAGCCTTTGTAAATCAGCATCTTCCTGGCAGCTGCTTTCATGGGGTATAATGCAGCGCAGGGCTAGCTCAGCACAAAAAAAAAGAAAAAAAAAAAAAAAGGAGGGGANAAAAAAAAAGTGATGACCGATTAATTCCTGTAGACTTCATGGGTGGTTTTGTTGACCTAATTTTCTCCAGCTTTTGCCCTTGGTCCCAACCTGGGATGCTGTCACCCCAGCAGCCTAGTCCCAGGTCTCCAGCACACACAGCTCTCCCATTGCAGCATGTCTGACCTGCAGCATCCTCTAAGCTGGGCTTCTTGCCAGTTCTGCTGAGGCATCTCATTACAGGGACAACAGCTTTTATATGTACGTAAAACACCATGTTTGTGCCCAAGCCATAACCAGCTACCAACTACTTACCCTGAATCCTTCCTTCAGATTATGGGACTACCCTTAGTTTATGCTCTGAGACTACCTGTGGTGTGATGCAAGTCCAGCTCTTTAGATGCAATTCCCTTTTTGTGGGAAGGCACAGGACCCTTTTTTTTGTTTGTTTGTTTTAAACTCACCTTGTGGTGACCACCATTAGGTGTCTGCAGTCCAGCAGCCATGTGGTGGTGCACAGTGCTATTTCGAAACCCCCAGGCCAGCTCACAGGGAGCTGGTGTGTCAGCACGGTGTGGCAAAACACTGTATAGAAAGTCTTTTCCATGGTAATGCGGCCCATAGTGCTTCTGGAGGTGGGACGCAGCAGTAGGTGGGAGATCTCCATGCTGCCTTGGACAGCACAGTGTGTGCCTGTCCTCTGACATTTCTGTATGGCACAGAGTAAGCTGGATTCACTCTTATCCTCTTCCAGTCTAAGAGCTGCTGGGCCTTAGAAATAGTGGGAGATGCACTTACAGCATTATGGTTATGGTGGTTTAGTTTCTGTGATTGCCCGTAGTCTTCAGCAATGATGTGATGATTAGCTATACATTGTTAACCTTGCCTGTTCCTGTGAAGTGATTAGCCAGTCCTGGCTTCACGTATCTTTTTGGGAAACGCACTGTGAAAGATTGCCAGAGCATTGGCTGTTCTGTTAAACTTAGTAGATTTAGCTGTAAAATTCAAGTTTTGGACTTTTCAGGCACGCACGTAGTTGATCCAGTACAAACTCTTTTGTGGAAACTTATTAAAATATCCTCTACATCTGCCCTTGCTCCACAGTGACTGTCAGCAAAAAGGCTGTAGAGAGATTTATTTATATGTAGAATGAGAACCATTTGCAAAGAAACTAAATGTCAAATAAGAGCAGTGTTTTACTTAGCATTACCTAGCGCAGGAAATGCTGGCAGGCACCACAGAGAGAATTGGCCTTCCCATTCCAATTCTTTGTTTAGTCACTTGGAGTTAGGGTAACCTGATTTTATACACACAGTTGTATGTCTTCATTTCCTGAAAATCTCTCTGCTCCTGTTGCTGTGCCTCAGTGCTAATATTTAATTGAAATGAATGGAATGTTCCAGAGCAATCTGGGTAATACAGCGCTCCGTGTTTGCAAGGCTGTTTATGGTGATGAGCCCTTTTAACAAAAATCTGAACTGAGCTAGATCTGCAGTTTCTGGAGGGCAGGAATCAACACTGTCCTTCGTGTTGTGGGGACATAATGTGTGCTGGCTGGAATAGTGTCCTGTCATGCTAATATTTTTTCCTTCTTTGGTGTTTCAAGGGCCTTAAACTCTGGAGTTGAGTACCACTGGGACCAGCTGAATGAAAACGTCTTCGCTGTGCATTCCAGCAACAGGAGCACTGAGCGGCCTGGGTGAGTCTCCTGGGTATGGGTTAGAGAGACCTGACCCTTTCTGCTGCTTTTGTTACGTCTGACAGCACCACTTCTTCTTTGTTCCCTTAGAACTGGCAGCTTTAAATATGCAATTTTTCCCCCCTTTGACACTGCCTAGTTGGGTCACCTGGCCTGCTTCCAGCAAGTGACAGTGCCCAAAAGTGCTGCCAGTGATAGTGTCATCCATGGCCTCAGCAACGTCCGTGAGCAAGCTGTGGGAGGCACATGTGGGGCTTGATGCATCAAAAACACCATGCAAAGTCAATGGCCTTTGGAGGATAACTGAAGAACGGGGGGTTTCACAGAGATGAGTGCAAATCCGTTGGGCGGTCCTCGTGACTGATTTTCATCCCTTTAGTTTCTGGTCGTGGGACAGTTGTTTCTCAGCAATAAACTCTAAAAATAAACCTAAATCCCTTGACAGCTCTTCAGCTGCTTCATCCAGTCTGTCCGGTGATGCACACATTAGTTACTCTAAACACAAGGGTGATTCTGCTGTTCCTTGCTTCTTGCCCCGGTGACGAGTACTTCTCCATAAGCCAGCTGTTCTCAGCAAGAGGGTGACAGTCTTGTTTCTGAATTGTGAGCTCCAGGATCCCAAGGAAGTTAGGAACTGGTGTACAGGGCAATGTCTGTGCTGTCCTACAGCTTTGGTCTGATTGAGGGTGAAAAATCAGCAGTACAGATTCTTTGCTCTGCCATGTGAGTGGATATTGCCACTACTTACAGTGTTTGACAGCACGTATCAGTCTTGCATGATGGGCTTAGGAGCAGCTTAAAAGCAGAAATAGTGCTCAAGAATGAACTAGCGCAGAGAGAGAGCAAGAAAAGTGTGGCAAGTTTCAAAACCTTATGAAAAAAGGTTGTGAATGAGGCAATCTTTCCTAGAATCTCTTTACCATTCCCAGCACTTACAGCCAGAGGTCAGTTTTGGAAAGAGCATCCAAGCATTGTCAAGATTCAGCTCTTGTAGCATTGTACACTTCAACTGTTCAATTTTGAGCAGCTATTGAGCCTTGAGGTGGTTCCTGTTGTTAGCTTTTGAGAACAGAGAATTTCTCTTGTCCGACTGGAATGGGCAGAAATGCCTGCTGGAGTGCATTCATGTGTGATGCTGGCAAACTAGAAGGTCCAGAGGAGGGAAGGGATACAGCCTGCGTTCTTGGGAGTTAAAACCGCCCTGCTGACGTGCAGAGGGAGGTTGCGTGTGTGTTTATGATCCTGCGCTGCATGTCGTGTTGCCTACTCAACTCAGTGACCCCGAGACAGAGTTGTTCTCCAGGCTTAGTGATGCTGCAGGGATATCTATCTATGCCTGTCAGACACACTGCTTCTGTGGAAGGGTGAGTGGACTATAAGACGCCGTTGGCTTAAAACTCAAGAGACCAGCCAGCTGAGGCTGGAGAGGGGTGTCTGTGTGTGTGTGTAAATAAGTGCAGGTCACAATTCCCTCCAGCCCCATCTGCTAGCCACCATGCAGCTGCCGGGTTGGAGTGGAGGCAAGAAGAGGCTCAGGTGGATGCTTCAATCTTGCTGGGGCACGTTGCCTCCAATGCTCCTGGTCTTATTTGTTTTTCTCTCTTTTCAGAACCAGCAGAGCCACATGGAGGACAGACAGGGACATGGGCCTGATGAATGCCATAGGCCTGCAACCCCGAAATCCCCCCACCTCTGTGACTTCGCAGGGTACCCAGACCTTGGCGCCTCAGCTGCAGAATGCCGAGACTCAGACAGAGAGGGAGGTACAGGAGCAGGAATCCGCCTCTGCAGGGACTGGGGAAGGTAGGAGCTCAAGCAATGATTTACCTGACAGGGCTTACCTGGTGAATGAGGAGTTTCCACATAGGTTCCACATGCTATGAATGCATTTGGACACTCCTGTTATCTTTTCTGCAAAGATTTCTCCAGCATAATTTCCCTGTAGCCAGGCCAAGATGATCAGGAGAGTGAATCTCTGTCCATATGAATAGAGAAGTTGTCTTTTTCATACGCTTTTAGAGGGCAAAATGAACTCTTCTCCAGATCATTGTGTCTTTGTAGAATCACCTGTACTGGCATCACTCCTCACAAATCTCCTGAACTCTAACCATCAGCAAGGCTGCAAACTGTTAAGAATTACCCTTTTTGCCTCTGTGTTAGAGTTTAGCTTGGTCCTTCGACCTCTGCATCTAAAACCTGTGCAGGCTTCACAAGCTCAGCATCTGGATGCAAAATAAAATACTGTAAATCACTTCTCACAAAGCAGGTATGAGTATTCTGTTTAGTCTGATTGATGAAAGCTGTGATGGATGTCCAGCTCAGCTATTCAAAAATGTCTCTAGTGTTTTCCAGTCCAGGAGAACTTACCAACATGTAAAGAGCTGGAGGCAGCTGATGTGCAATTCCTATATGATGATAAAGTCACTGATCTTTTGAAAGCGTGATGATTTTGTCCAGGCTTCTTGTCTCTATACTGCAGCATTGTGCTTGAATCCAACTCTGGAGGCTTGGCTAGGAAGGAGTTAGGCAGTATATACATAGGAAAGACAGAGAAGACAGTTTTGAAGTTGTTGGTTCATGATGAACCCACTTGTTTTTGGGAAGCAGCCCATGACATGCCTGTTTGTGCCTGTATGCCTGCTTGTGCTCTGTCACTCTGAAAGATGCTTTTTGGCATGTGACTCTTCCACAGTTTCTGCTGTGCAGCATCCAGCATGTGTGATAAGGCTTTGTGTTTCTCTGATCTCGGCTATTCTGTTCAAAGTTAAGTGGCAAATTCCTGACCTGTGGTGTTTCCCATCTGCTTATCTCAGCGGAGTTGAGATTAACCTCTCTGGAAGGTTAGTACAGTTGAGGGCGTGTGAATAAGGCTGGAACGTAGGATGTCTGGACAAATGCTGAACTTGTGGGAACTGGTTCTTCCGCTGAATGTGATATGCAGACTGAGAACAGGGTACAATGTGGGACCTTCTTGCATCAAGGCCATGATGGCTGATGCTGCAGGCTTGGGGGTCTTTCTCTGCTCTGTGTTAAACCAGTGGAGTTCTCCAGTGCTGCTTCTCTCTGCTGCTGTTCTGCAGTCGTCTGAAGGTTTCATTATCTCGTTCTTTCTAATTAACCTTTCAATTTTCAGATCTAGATCATGGTTTTTAACTAAACCATTAATGAGATGGGGAAGGGTTGTCCTTTACCAGTGCTTGGGCAGGGTATCTCTACAAAGAAGCAAAACACATAGCATTTGGAAGAAAAGGAGTGTAGATAACAAGCCTAGGACAGAGACTTTTCTTTGTCTCCCTTTCTTGCTTGGAAGAAGATTGGTGGGCTCCACATCTGATGTGATTTCTGGCTCAGATGCTGGCTTATCACATGTCCCCTTGCAAGTGGCCTCACCTGCAAAATGGGCCATCACAGTCCTGTCTCCTATATAAGGATCTGTAGAACAATGGAGTTATTCTAGTACAGATGCATGCACTGGAGATGGGCCAAGCGGTCTTACCCTGTAGTTGATCAGTTTTTATGCCAGTTGCATCCTCAGTGGAAATTCCTGTGCAAAGGCTCAAGAGCAGCTCAAAACAGGGAGCTGTCAAGACATTAACTATCAGGAGTGTGCAGGATCCAAAAAAACAACTGTAATCCCTGACAGAGGAATAGTACAAGGACCTATCATGAAGCAGAAAGACAAACTTTCAGCTGCCGTTACCAACACCTCAACCAGTTAGCCAGGGACTTCTGGCATCAGTGATCTGGTTCATTCAAGAGTCTTTGTGCTTCACATTATACTTGAGCCCCATTGCGCTGCTTGTGATGTTAATGTTACTGCTTTTCCAGCGCCGTAAACTCTTGTGATGCTCGTCCAGTGTGTTCAGGCAGGCTAGATTAGATGCTGTGCTCCTTTTCTGATGGTTAATTTGCCCACTGTATCTACCATAACTCTTTGCCTGTTGAAAGGGAAACTGTTTCCTAATAGCAGGATCCTAGATGTTAGGGACATGAAGGGG
>WAAD01020544.1:86078-111675 GCA_013389945.1 Fregata magnificens
AAAAAAAAAAAAGAAGGAAAAAATGTGCTACCACTAACTTGCCTTAGGGCAAATTACTAATCATCTACCAAATGGGAATAAATCTTCCCATAGTACAGTACACCAGGGGCTGTGAAGATTAATTAGTGTTTTGTATGGGGCTTTGAAGATGTAAATCACTATGTAAAGGTTTAGCAGTATTATCAGCAGCAGAATGGATAAATCAGATGTGATTCTGAGTAACGTAAAGGAAAGTGTTTTAGTTATCACCTCATCATGAAGGGAAAAAAAACCAAACCAAAACAAAAAAAATCCCCTGGAATGTTTAAAAAAAAAAAAAGAAAAAAAAAAAAAGAAAAAAAAAAAAAGAAAAAAAAAAAAAGAAAAAAAAAGAAAGAAAAAGAAAGGCTAGTGCTACCCCTAAGAGTGCGTTTCTGTCCTATGTCCTGTCAGCCCCGCTATTGTGCGGAATTCTGGCTCAGGGCATTTCTTGCAGATATGTGCTTACTGTACAAAAAAAAAAAAAAAAAAGTATGCAGAATTGCATCAGAAATCTAATTAAGCTCTGTGTGGGTATAAATAGTTTCCTTTTCTCATGCAAAGCTCTGCGGGGACTTTGCTGTTCTGATTATCTTTCTACCTCCTTTGGAGGAATGAGTATATGATGACTTTATTAGAAGTTAATCTCTCTAATGTGTGTATCTCTTTGTTTTGCAGCAGTTGAAAGCTGCCTTGTGAACTCTGCTCCCAAGCCACACATAAACGAAAGGAAGTTAGAGTTGAGAGAAAACTAGGAGAGGTAGTAAGAAATGCCTAAAACAATGTTTCAGCTGTCTCCTACTTTCTTTTAAGCTGACAGACATAGTGGAAATAGTGATGGCATTGTAACTTTGAGGCACTCTTAATTAGAAACAATCTGTTGGGAGTTATACCATGCTTTCCCTTGCAAATGGGCAGACATGATGGGGGAGGGATCTGAATTCAACTGGCAAATTAAATCTCACTTAAAAACCAACAAAAATTCCTAATGAGATTTAATGGCCCGAAGCTTTAACCTTTCGATATTGTAATTCCCAGTTCAGACTGGGTCAGGCTGTGGCTGCCACTTGTTCGGGCTGTTGCATCTGTGGAGTCGGGTACAAGTGGCAGTAACTGTCAGGGACTGCAACTGTGCAAAAGGTGCTGCGGGCTGAAGGAAAGGGACCTTTGCAGAGCTGCAGGACACTTGTTTGATTGTGCATGCATGCTGTCCCCTGGCTATTGACAGTATATCAATACGTCTTTCAGGGAATCCAGTTGTTTAAAAAGAAAAAAAAAAAAAAATAACCTACACTCGAAAAAAACCTTGATGGAAATAACTGAAAGGTAATTGTCATCTCATTTCCTATCATCTGCATTGTCTTTGGGGCTTAAAATTCAGATAGCTAGCTCAATGCTTGTTGTGCAAGTAGGCATGTGTTATGAACTACTGAAATTGTAGCCATCAGGAGACTTGCTGTCAGTGGATTGCTACTTTGCCTGTCTTTGGGGGAGCAACATATTGACTACTGTCATGCCATATACAGTGTTTAACCTATTTGGTTGAAGCATTTCTCACCAGCCAATACAAATTTCCATCATGTCCAACTGCTTTCAGAGGTTGCAGCAGATACTTTTGAGAGGAAAAAGGGTTGTAAAATGAAGGCTTGGGTTTGTGGGATTCAGTCTGTTCAAATGGTTAGTAGTGAAGAGACAGCACATGCAAGTGAAACTTCCTGGTATAAGCAAAGCATCCTGAGGATGCCTAAGGAGCACTTATAAGCAGAGTCAGTGTGCCTGCATGTGATGTAACTTATTTAATCTGAGACATTAGGAACATGTGTCAGGGGGCTGCATGGGCAGGAATACCCTGTCCCCAGCCAAGCCTCATGAATGCTAAAAAGAAACATGTTGTTTTACGTTAGCTGAACACGTTCTTGCAATGTTGTTGTCAGATGTGATGTGACTTCTGTGCAGTTAGTGTGGAAATGGGAACCAGGACACCAGGGATCAGGTTCCAGATCTGCCTCTCATTCTCCAAGTAGAAATGTGGGTAGATCCCTTAGCCTTTCATCTCCTGTCCGTGTGTAACATGTGCATTGTATGTCCTATAGAACTGTAAATTTTAGTTTCTCTTTAAAGCCCTCTGAAAAGCACTGCCTAAAAAATAGAATCAGGTTCTAGAAGCATGTACTGTGTAAGCCTTTGCAGTGTGAGCTACTCCAAGTACCTGGCTCTCTTGGGATTAAATTATGGGGGCTACGTTTAAACTCTCATTACAAAAATAAGTTTCACTCCTACGAATCACCAAGGTGAGATATTGCTAAGAAATTTGTTACAAGTCAAAGCAGTTGTGTCTTTTCTGAGTTCTGTGGAGTTGTTTGGATTAGCTACCTCAGAAAGGAAGCGTGAACATGCTTCTGAGCTTGGCTGGGGAGAAAAGTAACTGGTAGTATTTCTTCTGGCACTAAGGGAGAGGTGATTATTCATAGCTGGTTATACTGTGCTGTGACCCTCCCTTTCCTATTCTTATGCAAGGAGTAAATTCATTTTAAAATGCTGATATTTATATCTTTGAGCATCTGAATTAGTGGGTCAGCTCACACCTCAGAGCTATTATTCCATGTTCTCTGAAGACTTGGATATCTCTGCAGTGCTCAGTCTTAGTTCTAATTTTGAAGCTTAGTTTGCAAGCATGGCTACTAACTCCTGCTAGTTTTAGAAAGAGGAAAGCTGAAAATAGGAAGAAATTCAAGAGCGGTGTCAGTATATCGCACAGCCACAGAGGAGCCTGATCTCATCCTTGCTTCTGTGGGCTTTGCTCCTTATCAGGTATGTGCCATCCATGCCCAGAGATAAACAAGTTGTACTCCCTGTAAGTACTTCGGAGACCACGTCACTTAAGAGTGGAAATGGTCCTGCCTTATGCCCAGCTCCATTGAAAGTTTGCCAGATGTTTCGCCTTCGTAGTCTTCTGTGTCAAACTCTTGTGTTGCTGGGGTAGCATGGCAGAGGACTTCTAAAGACAGATGCATTAGCTGGGGAGTATTTTGTTAAATGTTGGAGCCAGTCAGCTAGATTGACAGAAATCCCCTGCTCTTCGGGATAATTACTCTCAAGGGTAATGTTTTGTGTCTGTGTTGGGCATAGATGGGGTGTTGGACCTCTGGAAAGGTCACTTCGGTTAGAGTAGAAAAGGTTTGTAGGAAGACAGCACTGTGGACACAACGCTAATACTTACTTGTTTTGCAGAAGGGAACCATGGGTGATGTTATTCTGTCCTGTCAAGCACAGAACATGTGCCCCTGTCCAGAAAAAGGTGGAGACTGTGTCTCAAGATTGCTTCCTGCTCTGTGATGAATTCTGATACAGGGACAGCCCAGGTGGAGGACAAATTGGCAGGTGTTATGCTTATGCTGGTACTTCACACACTAGCTGGAGCTGGTTAGCTCAGTTTTCCAGATTTTGTCTGTAGTGCTCTGTGAGGTTTTTCTATTTTTCTGACCCTAGAAGGTAGGCTTAGAAGAATGAGAGCTTAAGATAAAGGATTTTACAGAGCCTGGGAGATCAGAATATAGTTTTGAGCATAAAATGAGAGAAGAGGAATTGCCTTCTCCGTATGGAGAATTAGATGTGCTGTCACTTGGCCTAGTCCTGCACAAGCTCTGGATATGCCTAAACCCTTTGGAGGCTGAAAAAAGTGTCACAAGTATGGGGTTTCTCTCTGTCCTGGTTTTGTTCATCTGGTGGTGCAGGGAATGGGGTTTGGCCACTGCAGCAAGTTGAAACTTCTAGCAATCTGAGGTGTGGGTTTTACGGCATTGCTGTTGTTTTGGGTAAGTGCCTGTGTGCACACTCTTAACCTCCACCAAATGGAAGTTAGCTCATTTCACTTGCACTGAGTACTAATGTAGTCTGCATTGGCAGCCTGGTGAAAGAACATGTGTGGGAGTCACCAGGCAGTAGAAGCGGGCTGTATGTGAATCTGTGCTGTAGCTCAGCTAAAGGCAAATCACACAGGAAGCTTTGCTCTGAACCAGTCAGCCAAAGTCATTGTCAAAACCTGACGGGGGAAAGGGGAGGACAATCCCCAAACCAGAGGTGCTTGTTGGCTGCTTGAATGGTGAGGCTCACTTCTGGCCCTTGACGGGCTGTCTTTCTGGAATTTCCAACACTGCTGTGTCTCTGTGCTTGTAATCTGAAGGCTCATGACTTGCTGATTTCTGCTGTGGCATCAGCCCTTGCCTGTTTTCTGAGGAAGCAGCTGCCTCAACTGGAAATTCAGCCATGGCATATGGTAATTAAGGGGCAGAGAAGAGCAGGGGGTGCTGTGGTGTGCGCTGCCTGCATGGACTCCTCTGGTGAAGCACATGTTTGTAATGCTGAGGAGCATTGGCTGGGCATCCTTGCTGATTCACTGTTCCAACGCTCCTGTATTGCGCTAGTTTATAGTAAGTGATCTGTCAAGAGCACAGTACCCGCTGTTTCAGGACTTGTGTAGGTTGGGCTGGCTGGCATGTCTAAGCCAGGTTGCACATCTTGGCTTTCTCAAGGTTCCTCTCTGGCCTGGCCAGATGGTTGGTAATGAAGTGCTTACGACTGTGACCTCAGAAGGAAGCGATGACTGAATCCAAAACCATGCTTCTCAAACCTTCCACTTACTTCTGCTCATGATTAATGCTTCAATATCCCCTAGCATGCGTGTTTTTTCACACTGAAGTTTCCAGTCTAATAGCTGCCTCTGTCTGTTCTCAATCTTCATGCTGGTCGGCCAGGTTTCTAGTTCATGCATCAACCACATCCTAGTTCATGCATCAGCCGCATCCTGAACAGGATTTCTCTGCTAGAGTTGTGGGTCAGACTCTGCCCAGGGGGTATTCTTGCTCACTCCTCTAGGCTCTGCTCCAGTTTCTCATGTGGTTACTGGTATCTCTGTGGTCTCACTGATGCTCTAACCAAGGAGCTATGTAATTGCTGTATGTATAATGGATATAGCAGGCTTACTACATTCCTAGCAGAAAGGGACTTACTCTACTTGGGAGAATTAAATTTGCCTTAGCACCCGTAGTATTTCTCTACAGCAGGGCAGTATGTCAGCAGACTTGCTTGAAGATTAAATTAGCCGTACCCTGTGGTGGAGGAAGCTGGTGGTGTTTGATGCAAGTACCACTGAGCCCATGAGGAAAGGGAATAAGCTGTCACTGACTGACTGCACAACATGTTAACAGCTTTAACTATCTTGCCTTTTTAAAAAATAACCTCTACAGTGGCATGGTGTAGACTGTGCTGAATACCCCAGTTCTCGTTTTGGATACATGATCTCCACCCCACAGCCCCAAGTGGTTTCATCTTCCTAGTCAGTGTGGCATTTTGGTTTTTATTGTGTTTTAACTCCTGCCTACCTCTAGCCTTGTTGACATTTGTGTTCATTTCCTTGGTGCCAGGAGAGCTCATGGCTTTCTCCTCTCCTCTAATCAGCACTGCGATGGCTTCATGGAGCTGGGAGTGAGATTTATCTCTTTAATAATTGTCAGGGTCCCACTGTGGAATGATTCTAGCAGTTTATGATTACAGATTGTTTTCCTCAAATGGTCTGGGTAGGGTTTGTAGCAAAAGGAGGATGCTGGGAAACAGAAATGGACTGGACTTTCCTGCCATGGGGATTTAATCTCCTATGTGGACTATTTTTCTGTGAGATTTTGTTCTTCAAAAGTAATCTTCAGCAACCAAGGCATCTGACGATGGTTCCCTCAGAGCTCAGTACAGCCTGACTGTGAAGGGAAGGCTCGGGGATGGAGTAGACAAAGACTCTAGATCTTATGAGATGTTTTTTGCATTCCTCAAAAGATATCAGTCAAGGGGAGCAGGAGCCTACATACTTGATCTTTCCTTGATCATAGGTGATGTGGAAGCACAGGCCGTGTTCTGTAGCTGCTGTCTGCTCTTGGCCAGCTGCCTATGTCCTCCCTGATACTGGGGAGATTGCCATCATGTCATCTGCCTGGGGTGTTCTCAAACAGGTGAAGTACAAAAGGCCAGAGGACTCTTTAACATCATGGTGAAATGTTTGGTTTATTGCAGTGCAAACTGAGGTTTTTCTTCCTGCCCCTGTGGGACTGGCTGGACTGTCTATGCAGCTGTGAGAAAACACACTGCCTCTTTGACTCCTCTTTTTTTTCTCACCTGTATGGCTAGATAAGAGCTGCTTCTCCAAGGCTTGGACATGCAAGTCTGTGAGGGATACTTGTGGGAGTGGCCAAGATTTTCTTGACAGAGTTCAGTGCCTTTGTTTGGCACTTCACCGAAAGTTACGGAAATAAAATGTTGGGCTCCCTCTGGAACAAAACCCATCTTCTGTCCCAGCCCATGCACACTACATGATGCGTCTACCCAGCATGCTTTCTCTTTGTGTTGTAGTTTGTCTTGTGCACCAAAGTTGCTTCTGCTTTCTCTTGCAGGTGAAGGTCCAGAATATGGGGCCAGTGGGGAGGATGCCCTGAGCAGGATCCAAAGGCTGATGGCAGAAGGTGGCATGACTGCCGTGGTCCAGCGGGAGCAGAGCACCACCATGGCGTCCATGGGTGGCTTTGGCAACAATATCATTGTGAGCCACCGGATCCACCGCAGCTCTCAGACTGGTGCAGAGCCCACCGGAGTTGAGGGCGCATCAGCACAGCAGTCCACCTCACAGCAGCTGGCAATTGAGCTGGAGGGACGGATCCTTTCAGAGTCTATGCAGCTGTCAGAACATGGCCTGAGCCCGCGGACAGCCCCTAGCGGGAGTGAAGGACACAGCGCTGGTGATCTGGACCCGCCAGAGCAGGCCCAGTCCTCCATGGACACTGAGGGACCAATTGAATACAGTGACCTAACTAATAATAACCATCTTCCTGACAGTACCAACTTCTATAGTAATGACAGCACCAGTGGGGAGTCGCGGAACAGGTAGAGATTGAGTTGTGTGTTGGTGCTACCCTTGTACTGCTCAGCAGAGACCTGTACCTCACAGCTGGCCAGGAGCTGGAAGAGTAGGGACGTGTGGCTCTGACAGGATGCTGGTGGTTCAGAGAGCTTCTCTGTCCTGGGTGAGTGGGAAGGGATAAGGACTGCAAGGGAAGCCATGGGGAAGAAAGCATACTTAACTTCCAACATTCCCACTGCTGAAGAGTTAATAGGAATATGAACCACACTGGCCGCACATCATGCAGATTTTGAAGCCCCATGGAATCCCTTGAGCTCAGCCCTAACCCTGCAATTCAGTCAGTGTCATCCTTTGTAAAGCTTCTTTCCTTTCCTCTTTCTTGCCCTTTTATGCCCAGGGGCTGATCAGTAGAGTGAAGAAAGGGAAGGGGGCCTGCAGCATCCTTCTGGAGACAGGCAGCCCTACTGGGTGTGATGCTCCAGCTCCGTTGCTGGAGTGGACGAGTCTTCCAGGCCACAGTCCTGCTCCATGGCACAGCACTGCTCCCCGCTCAGAGTGTGGTGGTCTGAGACCCATCTTGCCTGCACTGTGTTTTTTTCTGGGAAGAACTGGGCTTTGCCAAAACCTGCATGGCTCAGGATCTGCTCACAGGTGGGGATCTTTGCTTTTTAGAGAGTTAGTTTAGTACTTGGCAGGAACCTAAGCAGAGCTGCTGTATAGATGGGTAGAGGGACAGGGGCTTACTGCTCTCTAGTCAGGATGCAGTTCACGCAAGGATGTTCTAAGCTGTGCCAATATTAACATGAATGAGCCATCCCAGTGGTTTCATGGTGCCAGGACTGAGCTGCACCTCCTTGGCAGGGGGCAGGAAATGTCTTTCAGCTCCAGGCCAGGGTGTGAGGTATGGGTCTGTGATGTAAGGTGTTGCATGTGAAATCTTGACCTTGTACATGTAGTTTCTAGTGGAGAAATCAAGGCTCTGATATTTTGTTTTTAGTCTCAAATGTGATTTTCCTTTTCGTTTGTAACTCTCCATCCCTAGCAGGCTTGTGGAGGAAGGGCAGGGAGAGTGTGAGTGCTAACGAGGGAAACACCAAAGATCAATGTCATTAAAATATGACAAACCCTTGCTCGACCTACTGTCTTCATTTGTGTGATGGTTGTCTCTGTGTTCAGCCTTGGGATAGGTACATCCAGCTCAGAAGCTCAAGGTAGCTTACAAATGTCAGGTGATGACCACCCCCTTCCCAGGAGGAAAGCAGGTTTAGCCTTTGAATTGGAAGCCCAAAACTGGGAAACAGGGAGGAGCATTTGGGGTCTTGATTGCAAATCACCTTTTAACCAGTCTGGAGATGAGCAGGCACTTCTGTGTTTCCCATCATTCAAGTACTGCAGTAGGGAGAAAGAGGAGCATTTCTCCTATCCCGCTTCAAAAGGTATGTAGAGATGCAGTGCTGTCTATCTTAGGCAAACAGAGTGGTCTGTCTTGCTGACCTCTCAAAGCAGAAGAGGGATGCAGTATCTGTCTGTTCTGGATAAAGGAATGCATCCCCCAGTGTTACTACTCTGCAGTGAGGGATGCTTCCCCTGCTGTCTGAGCACCTGCCGGCAACTGCTGTGCTCCTGCCTGGCTCCTCTAGACTCTGCGCTGCAAAGACATTACAATAAATAAGGCTGTCATTAGGCAGCACTCAAGCTCCCAGTCAGAAGAGTCTGTTAGAGAACATTAAGCAAATCTTCTCTTAAATCACAGCCTGGAAATGAACCTTAAATCAAATCAGCTGCTGCCAGACCTCATTGCAGAGTGTTAATGAGGCTCTAAAACCTGCCCTGAGCCAACCACATCCCTGATCTGACAGGAGAGCAGCCTGAAAAACGGGATTCCCTTGTGTGGTGAGGAAGGTTTCATGCATCCCAGTATTGCCTCAGTGTGGGGTGGCCTGACGATGTGCTGGCACTTGGGAGCTGGAGGAGCTATGTCTCAGCTGAAGACTTGGGCAGACAGGGTGGTGCAGGTCTAGGCAGAGCTATTTACTGCTCTGCTTGAAAACAAAGGAAAACAGAGCCTGGAAAAAAACTGCTTCTGCTTCAGCTCAGTCTGGCATCTCCTCTTCCCTCTCCCTGCACAATTCCTGGAAGAGCCTTGAGGCATGCTCTTGCTAGATGTGTTGCAGAGCATTTACAGATGTCCATTTCCATAGCCAGAGCCAAACTACCTAAGGAAAAATTTCCATCACGGTTGGAGAAAGGTCTTCTGGGATGTCTTGTCTAGTGTTGGCAGATTCTCAAAGACCTGGCATGCACCATTGCTGGGCACTCTGGCCTGGCTGCTGTGCAGAAGCCTGAAGTCTGCCCTGCTAAGGACTTCCCCTTAGTCCAGACCTGCCCCCATTGGAGATGATGGCAGAGCAGGCAGTGAGCTCCAGTGGGAGCAGGAGCGAACTACAGCTGCTGTCTTTGACCTCAACTCGAGACGTCTCTGAAGCTCCAAAGCAGCTTTTCATTCAAGGCTTGTAGGGGAAACTCTTCTGGATGAGGTAAGGATGGAGACCTGATTAGAGCAGGCAGCTTTGATATTTCTCCTAACCCACTTTGTAGCTCTGGGCCAAAGGCTGGTAACAGCTGCACCCTGACTCCTGTCTTCGTACAGCCTTTAAGCAAGAACAGTGGGCAGGATGGGTGTGGGTGGCCTTAATCTCCAGATGCTGCCTTGGACATGTTTGTAGATGACCTGCTGTGGTCACACAACTAAGCAGGTGCTCTCAGTGGTGGTGGACTTCTATGTAGAGAAAGCAATGCTTTTTTTTGAGTTTCAGACCTAGAATCTGCCAAGCTCAGTTTCTGTCCCTGCCTGAGATCTGACAGAGGGAGATGGGTGCGTGGGAAGAGGGGGGGACAGGAGGGAAAATTGAGCACACTTATGCCATGGGCTCACTTCCCCCCTTCCCCCAATGCAATTTATTTCTTATGCCTTCCATGCTTCATGTGGAACACAACTCTCTCTCTGCTTTGGACTACCCTGTTCTGGCCCAGCAGTCTTCCTTGGTTGGTTTGGGCAGGGCTGAGCTGACCTGTACCCTTGAGCGACATCCCTGAATCCGCATGATGACCTAGGCATGGAGACCTGCACAGAACAGGAGGCGGTGAGTTTGCCTGTGTCCAGGACAAGCGCAGCAGCGGCATGGGCCTCCTTCCCCAAACCTCGCAGCTTACCTGCTCACTGCAGTGTGGTAACGCAGCGCTGAGGCAAACGCCCTGCCAGGAACAACGTGGAAATTCAGTAAGAGCTGCGTGAGGAAACCAAACCAGAGCTGTGCATGCTTGCTGGCCCAATTCAGGAGGCAAAATGAGAGCTTTGCTGCTTAGGAGCCGGAAATAATCTTAAAAACCAAAAGCTTTTCTCAGCCTTAGCCTGTCAGGAGCCTTTAAGTGTGCTAACAAAATCCTGGGGAATGGAGAAATATGGTGCAGAGAATTTTATTTAGCTTTCAAAAGGCTTTTGATAAAGTCCCTCACAAGAGGCTATTTAGGAAACTTAGTCACCTCAAGGGTGAGGGGTAGAGTCCTCCTGGAGATGGAAGCTGTTTGAGGTGGGAATTGGAGTCAAAAGTAACAGCCAGTTCTTGGTGCGGAAAGAGGTTAATGGTGGGTTGGTCGGGTTTGGTAGGAGACAGTGTTCTCTAAAAGCCCTAATGAGCTGGAAGAGGAGGGGAACAGCTGAAGATACAAGATTATTTAGGTTAGTTAGGAAGAGAGAAGATGCCAGAAGCCTGGGGCAGCAGGAAGAGGTAATGGTTGGAGCTGTTGTGCTGGAAGGGGGCTTTTGTATGAATCCTTCACGGCGCTAACCTGCACAGGCACCGCTGCAGCCAGTGAATGTTCCAGCACCGCTGCACCTGGGACCAAACCAGGTGGTGAGCACTGCCTGGAGGGGAGACCTGGGATTCCACGGGGGGTTGCCAAAGGCCTGGCAGGTGGTACAGCAAAGTGGAGAGACCCGCTTGTCCTTACGAGTCCTGTGTTTTCTGCCCTCTCTCCTTTGCTGGCCTGTTGATCCATCTCCAGCACCTCCATTTGACTCCCCCTGGAAGTCCCACACCATACCCACACGTGGCCGGCGTGGGGTGACCCTATAGCTGGATGGTGCTGGGACCCCAGCTCTACATGATGGCCGGGAGCTGTGCTGGGCAGGAAGGAGAGGGCAGGGACCAGGTCACAGCTGGGAGCACAGGGACTCTCCCCCAGCGTTACCTGTGCCAAAGCCGAGCACCATAGCCAGCCCCTCTGCCCGCCCCTCGGGCTGCTGGCCGGGTAGCAGCTGCCCTCTCTGTTCAGTCCAAATCTGTCAGAGAGGCTGTTCTCCAACAGGAAAAGGCAATTAATTAAAGCATGCAGCATGTGAGCCATCCGCCTCTAATTGGGATCTCTGTGTGCAGCACGTAAATGTCATGCCGCTGCCACCTCTGCGTGGAGGGGGCCCTCGGCACACGAGGGGGCTGGGGGGGGTACGGCAGCCTTTCATTTCCAGCTGCCACCCTCTGCCAGCCAACTGATGTTGGCGCCCCTTTCTCCTCGCCCCTGGGAGCAGAGGCTTCTCTCCTCTCTGCCCTGCTGCTGCTGAATGGCTCCTGCCATGGTAATAGGCGGGAGGCTTGTTATAGCCCGCTCGGTGCACTTCGGCGAGCACGGGGATTTGTTTCCCCACAGCATCTCGAACAGAAGCGCTGCTCATCTGTTCTCAGTTAGCTCCCTTGGCTCCTGTTTGTTTTGCCTTTCAAGCGGTGTTGCTGGCGCACAGCCCTGGTAGGAGCTGGCGGGGATCAAGCTGTCCTCCCTGGGACGCCAGCACTGGGCATCAGCTCCCTCCCAGCCAGGAGCCGGCATCCCGGAGAGGGCACCATGAAGCTTCCCACTCTGCCTCCCATCTGAAAATCAACGTGCTGTTGCTCGGCCTCCAAGCAGCCACCCTCTGCGCCAGGGTCTTGCCCGCCAATTCGGGCCAGGCTCCTCCAGCTCGGTGGTGCCATGTGGGAGGGACTGGGGGGGCCAAGCACTGCATGGGCAGGACTCAAATGACTCAGTGGGACAGGCAAGGTGTGAGCAACAGGAGATGTGAGCCCAGCAGGAAGCAAATGCCACTGCTGGAAGAGGCAGCCAGACACCCAGGTCTCCAGGAGTACCCATTGCTGAAACTGGACCAACGCGTGTGTGGAGAGCTGCCCCACTGAGCCTTCGTGTCAGCTGTGGCTGGCAGGACGGTGAGCTCCGGGCTGGCAAGTAGTTTTTGGCAGCCACTGAGGTTTCTCTTTCTGTCCTTGCGTCCAGCCCTCCCCCAGCTTGGCTGGTGGAGTTGGACTCTGGAGTCCCTGCTCTTTCCAAGCTCAGGAAACACCCAAGGCACCCTGGTCCTCCAGCTTTACCCTCTGAGCTCCTAACTCCAGCTTTACAGAGGCTGGTGTAAATAACAGACACTGTGCAAGCTGTGCAAAATCATGAGATGTCATGGTAATTTAGGCTTGGTCCTTTCTATTTCTTAGCCTTAGCTACATGTCCAGGCCAATATTCCCACCCACGTGGGTGCTATGGGCACACCACTGCTACGGCTTTCCCCAAACCCTTTCTCTGTGCCACATGAATGGCAGGCCAGCAGAGCTCCAGGTTAGGTGCCTGTCACTTTGAGCATTGCTTGACACACACAGCAAATGCTGTCCTCGTGTCTGCAGTGCTCTTTGCGGCTGCCGGGGAGAGGGAAGTCTTGAACACCTGGGAGAAAACAGGAGACCAGGGCAGGTTATGGGGGGGGCTCTCTAGCTGTTCTGCTGTGAGTAAATCAGGGGAAGGGACAAGAGGGGAAAAGGAGCAATAGGGGTTCAGCTGACAGTTCCTAATGTGCAACGGGCCCAGCACAAGCGTGGCTGTGGGGCTTGTGTGCTCTCCAGTGCTCACTGCTGTGTGTTAAATGAGCTCCAGCATCCCTTACCAACACACACGAAGCATCTGTACTGAGCTCTTACCTTGTATTGGTGCGTTCTCCTTTTTCTTTGAGGCCAGATCAGGTTACCTGCTGTTGGAGACCTGCTGCAAGACGGCGTGCTGCTGTCCTGCCTCTGCCCTGCCCAAACTGGCCCTGCCCGGAGCATGGGGGAGCAGAGCCAGGGTCCAGGTCTGGCCCCTTCCTGTGCATCCATGCAACTGTGTGTGGTGGTGGCCTTGGGGGCTGCTCTGGGCCGGCAGCCGCTGGGGTGATTTCCAGGCGGAGAGGAGGGTGCCTGGGCAGGGGCTCTTGCTGTTCCCCCCTGAGAGCAGCCCTGTGCTGCTGGGGCTCTCCCATGAACCTGTGTCTGTGAACTGAGGTACAGGTGCCCAAGGACAAGGGTGCTCTCCTGGGCTGTTCGAAAGGCTGTTGCTCAGCAAACACAGGCTTATGCCCCCCACTGACAGCTTTTGTGTATGAACCTAGGTGAATTTGGTGCAGAGATTAAAATATTTTTATCCTCAGTAATTTTATGGCATGCGATTGCTGCCTCAGAGCGGGGAAAGCACATGAAGCCATGATCCTTCCTGGAGTTTAATGCTGAACCCAGATACTATTGTATCTATTAAAGCCTGTCCCTCAATCCCCAGTTCAATAATACAGCAATATCCTGATAGGATCAGGGGCTGGATCTGATGGCAGATGGGCTCCAGTCCGTCCTCCAGCGCAGCGCGAGGCACTGCCACCCTATCGCAGGGAAACTTTAATTCACAGATTATTTGTT
The DNA here is from genome assembly GCA_013389945.1 of Fregata magnificens. Taxonomy (NCBI): domain Eukaryota; kingdom Metazoa; phylum Chordata; class Aves; order Suliformes; family Fregatidae; genus Fregata; species Fregata magnificens. The sequence goes on from WAAD01020544.1 coordinate 99,756, forward strand.
TTCACGGCAGGCTTTGGAGCGGGGGGACGAGCGAGTTCCCGTTATCAGGGTGGTGGTTGCTGGCCGCTGACAAGGCACTGCCGAAAGCCAGAGCCCTTTGCTGGGCTCTGTCACGCTTTGCTGGCTGGTATCCAAGCCCAGCTTCTCCCCTTCCCCCCGGGTCCTTGTCAAACCTCCCCAAAGGTGCTGCAGCCATGGCTCTGCCCTTTCCCTGGAGATCATTACCCATGGATTTGCTCACTCCTGCTGGGCAAGGCCATACCCCCACCAAGGTGGGCACCCACCCTTGGGGTCCCACACCTGTGCCTGAGCAGGCCCTGCAAACTCCATCCCGCTGCTGCGAGTCCTGCTCAGCCGCAGGCGGAATTGGAAAAAGCTCAAAGGGGCTAATGAAGACTGACTGGCAGCGACCGGGGAGGCTGATATTAAAGCGTTTAAGTGCTATGGCAGTACGGAGAGCTGCACTTATCTGTCTGCCCACTGCAAAAGTTCCCAGGGAAGCCCTGCCAGCAGCGCCCTGCTAATCACCTACATCAAAGCAAACGCTAATTAGAACAATTACTTAGGGAGGGATTGAGGCTGGTCCTGCTGCATTGCTGAGGGGGGCCAAGCACAGCCACGAAAACAGCAGCTTTTGGGCTGTGGGACCCCATGTGACCAGCAATGACAAGTGGCGCTGGGAAGGACAAGGTGGTTTTGTAATGCACAGGGAGTGCCCGGGCCACGGGGCGCAGCCTGCGAGGAGGAGGAGAGCTGAGCGTGCAGAGGCAGCAGTAACCTCTCTTCACGCTTCACTCTCACCCAGTGCAAGGCGCTACCCTGCATCCAGCCTTTCCCACTCCACTCCATATCCTGTGGCCACTCGCAGGGTGGGAGCGAGGATCCCGTGCCAGGACCCTTTATTTCAAAGTTACACGAGCTCCTCTGCAGTGGCACCGGCTCTGCCGTGGCAGGCAAGTGCCACCTTTGGGGTAGGGGGGCTCGGGCTGCTCCCCCCAGAGCTGCAGTCCCGGGCTGAGTGGTTGGCAATGCTCGGGATGCAGTGACCCAGGAGAAGCCCTGGAGATGGCTTTGCTCTGGAGGCACTGAGGATGGCTAAACCCAGCATTGTTTTTTTGATGAGACCTCAGATTTGGTTGACAAAGGTTGCTGCGTCGGCATAATATGCTTAGGCTCCTGTAAGGTATTTGACATAATACTTCCTGACAGCCTGATCGGAAATTAGCCCTATACAGCACTCTGTGGGTTTAATGCAGCTAAGTGCAAGGCTGTATGTTTGGGGAGGCAGAATGTAGGTCGCAGCAGTGAGACGGGGCTGTACGCCGCAGGCAGCCAGGCGAAGGTCAGGGTGGCCGAGGCCCCAGGGGGCAAGTGGCACCGGTGGGTCCCGTCCCATGGAGGGGCTGAGCTCATTGCTTAGAAGTTACTTTGGACATCAAACTTGGGGAATCGCTCAGCTAGAATGCCACTGGGACTCCGAGGTGCCACAAAAGAGCCGGCTCGGGGGTAGCAGCAGTCAATAAACCACCAGCAAGTGAAATTCCCATCCAGGTCCCACATGCTGCTCCCTGTGTCGGTGCTGTCTCGGCTTGTGCTTGCTCCCTGCAGTCCCTCGCTGTGGGCTCAGCAGGATGGGGCATCTCCTCCCCGCTGGGTTTCTCCAGGCTCCTGTCCCCTGCTCCCTTCTCTGCCCTTTGGCCCTTACCCCCCGCCCCCCCCAGTGATATTTTTCTAGGAACTTCCCCTTGCTCTTTTTTTTTTTCCCCTCTCTGGAGTGTTATCTGTGCTCATCAGCTTTCCTTCCTAGGAGCGCTGCCTCCCACGCAGTTAATGGGACTGATGGGAGCGGGACGGGCTGGAGATGATGCTCGCCAGGGCTTGGATCCATCCATGGGGACACCCCAGGGTGGTGCAGATTCATGGGCTCCGAGAGCAGAGCCAGGCTGCGAGTGCCCATGTCCTGCCCACACCATGGAGGGGGCGGGGGGGGGAGCATGTCAGCCACCCAAAGCGTTGCCCTCAGGCAGACCTGCTCTGTGTGGACCCACCCTGATGCTGCCGGGCCCAGCCCCACTGCCTGCACAAATATTAGCTTAAGGGATGGCAAAGGGCCCTGAAACTGCCGAGATTTCTCCCGCCTCAAGCAACCCCTGCTCCTTCTTCTTCAAGGCTGTTGAAGGCCATCCAGATGGCCTAATGGACCTCATCAAACTACAGTTTGTATCGCAGTGCGCAGCTATTTGAAGCATCCCAGCTCAAGGTTGGCAGTAACGCTTTGGCTGGGCCAGTGGCACGTCTGCCTCAATTCACTGAAGAGCTGATGGATGGAGGGACTGTGCTCTGGAGCCCGGCACGGGGAGGCTGGCCCAGCACCCGGGGTGTGAGGAGGGGCCTGGGGTGCTTTTGCATGGAGGCTGTGGGCTGGTACTGGTTGGGTCCCCCCAAGGAGTTGGCAGCTACTGCTGTAGGGATGGATGCAGATGCAACAGGTCCTGTCCTTTAGGAAACACCTGGAAAAGGCCTTTGAGCCCCTGCAGGAGCACGGGATCTGTCTTGCCAGCTTCCCTGTCCCTGGCTTGCAGCCTCGTGGGTTTGACGCTGGACCTTTGCAGTCCCAAGGGGTTGCTCCTCCCTGCCGGCGTCTTTAGCTCTTTGGGGGGATTTTGTTAAGCGCTGCTTTGCTTTGCTTTGCTCTGCTCTGCTCTGTGCTTTCTGGACAGGCTCTGTGTGCTACAAGGGTCCTCCCACACCACTGCCCGCAAGGGTGATGTGCTCCTGCCCCAGGGCTGAAGCGGGAGAGGTCTTGTCCCCTGTGCTGGGGCTGCTGCCGGGTTTTCAGGCAGGGTCTCGGGCCCTGAACAGGTGGAATAAGTAAATTTTCATAAAATAGTTTTACCCTTCAAACAAATAAGACCACAGCTGCTTACTTTCCTCCTTTGAAATACTATCACTGAGATGATGTATTTTTTTAATTTCAGTGATAAAACTTATTTAGGGTCAGGTACTCAACTGGGTATGAATTAATTCAGCTCAGTGTCCCTCCATAGAAAATCTGCCCTCAAAACGTGTTGCTCTCACTCAGGCAGTTCTGAAAATCTATGAAAATAGATTTTCCCCACTTTATGGTAGCAAGAGGGGAACCTAATTGGGTTTTTGCTGTATTATGGGAGTGCCTGCCATCCCACTCCACAGCAGCACCTGGGGGATGCTGGCACGCCACGGGAGCCGGGGGGAGAGCTGCACGGGCGTGAGCAGCTGCGGGGGGCAGATGCATGAAGGGAGACTGGAGGAGCTGGATGAAGGTGGCTCAGCCAAGTACCTGCACGGAGCAGTAGCTAGCAAAGGTACAACTAGAGCGTGAGGAGAGGGGTGCTGGGAGCTGGGGTCTGAAGACCCCCCCTCCTGTGGTGACCTCAGCCAGATCCCACCCGAGCAATGGTGGCTGTTAACACCCCGTCTCCAGCGAGGCAGCTTGAAGCACTTGCTCTCTGGAGGTGTTGGCAGCTCCTCTCCTCGCGCTCCAAGTTGCAAGGCCGTGTGCCCGCTCCCCGCTTGGAAGGAGCTCATGGTCCCTCACTGCCCCCGGCTGCACCTGGCTGTGCCCCCGCTCTGCCTGGCCATGTCCCTCGCTGCAGCTCCGTCCTCCAGCCTAATCACCCAGGGGCTGGAAATTAAGTCCCATCACAGGCTCATTTTCATTAATGAAAAGACCAGGCTGGGCTGGGATTTTTATTTATTTTGCTGATGTGATTACCTGCCTTCCACTTGTGGCTCCCCCAGCCCCTGCCTGGCAGGGAGGGGGATGCTCCACGTGGGTTAATGGGCTCCCAGGGGCACCTTTTGCTCTATACCATGCCCAAAAAATCCCAAACCTCCATCACCCCCACCTTGGGCAGCTCCTCAGCCAGACCCTGCTCCAGCTGCTGGGAAGGGAAGCTGCAGCGCTGTGCATGACATGAGCGAGGATCTTGGGGCTGGGTCCCCAGGGAGAATCACTTCTCCCCCCTGCCCAGCCAGGGCTTGCCAGCAGAATTGCCAGCTGGGGGCTGGCATGGAGCCAGTGCCAGGGCAGAGCAGGAGCTGGCCTGGCTGCGAGGAGAAGGAGGGCTGTGTGTGCATGTGTGTGTGCACACATGTGTGCGTGTGCAAGGGAGTGCCCGTGGAGGGGAGAGGGGCTGCAGCATGGACGGACGGACAGAGCTGGGCTGGCTGCCTCCTGCCTTCTTCTTCCTGCAATCTCTGCCCTGAGAAGCCTTATTTAAATAAATGATGCAATTATTGGGAATTAAAGGGGAGGTGAGGGATCAATGCCAAAACAGAGGCTGCTCATTTCCAACTTCCCCAGATCCTCCAGGTTTTTCTGCGTGCCCTCTCCCCTTCTCTTGAGGCTTCTCTTCCTCCCAGTGAAATCATTGGAGGGATGGAAACCTGCCTGGCTGGAGGCTGGTTCCCTCCTCCCTCAGTGTGTTCTTCCCTGACTGCGCTGGTTCTTTCAGTGACTTTTTGACTTTTGAGTCCCCTTGCAGGGGCTTGTGCTCTCATACCTCCACCTCCCCCAAGGTCCCCAGCTCCAGGGTGAGTGGTCCCGGGGCTGCAGGGCTGCGCCTTGCAAGCAGCCCCAGCCCCGCCGCCCTCCCGCTCTGCAGCAGCCCCCTGCTCGCCTCCCAATTCCCCGGCAGACACTAGTGAGATTATCGTAATGATGCCTGACAAGGCAGTACCAGGAATTACGCTGATAAATCTAAACAGACAGCTTATAAAAAAAAAAAACCAAAACAAAACAACCACAACTAAACCCAGGCCTGTAATTTAATACAGGGTTATTAGCCTGGCCGGCAGAGAACAGAGCTCTTGCATCCTGCAGCCTCGAGTCTCCTCCGTCCCTAGCTCTGCCTTGAGAAATGGCCTCTTGCCATAACAAAAGACTTCAGCCAGGTTTTTGTCTTGGCTGGGGGTGGTGGAGTCTCCTTGGTGAGTGCTGGGTCTGCGTGGGGGGCACAGACCTGGGGGTGAATGGGAGACCCCGATGGCAGCGGGCTGCCTTCATCCCCACAGCACACTGCAGCTCGGTACCCATCACCAGCCCGGGCCGGACCCTAACACGGGGTCTTCATCCCGGGGTAAACTTCAGTGGGAAGAGGCTGTGGAGCAGGGGAGAGGAGAGGGACAGCGACGTGTGCGGGAGGTGTGAATGCTGGGGGACTGCCCGCGGTCACGCTTGCTGCCTGCCGGATGAAGGCAAGTGACTGGTGGCCGGGTCCCTGCCAGGTGCGGGGAGGTGCAGGGCAGGGACAGTATCTTTCTTGGGAAAGAACGGATCTGCTTGGTTGTGGCTGTGTTAAATCCCTTATTGGCACAGCAATTGCTGACTGGTTTTTTTACCTGCTGCGGTTTTTGCACACTCGCTGCGTTCCTCTTGGTTTCCTCCCCCATGAAGGGGGACTGTAGGTAGCATTAACATTAATGGGGGCTCTATGCAAGGTAAATATGTGTGTGGGGAGCACAAATCCTGTCCAAACGGGGGGCTGAGCTGGGCTGCCTGAGGTGAGATGCACACACATAGAGCTCTTTGTCCCCCAGCAGCAGCAGCAATTACCTCAAACCGAGGGAAATGTGCCTTTTTAATAGAGATGTTTAAAAGAGTGGGTGCATTAAAGCAAATATTTATTAGGCTGCATGTGTATTAAGAAGGCAGGCTCCACCAAGCTGCTCGGTGAATTAAATCTGATGGCGGAGCGACTGAACTGCAGGCAGGGCTGCCGGCTCCCTGCCCAGGGGGGAGGAGAACCCTGGGGGGCTGCAGGGAAGCCCCCAGAGGGGCTTGGATTTGCCTCTGTGCCCCCAGCGCAGGGAGGCTGGCAAGCCACGAGGCGGCTGTGCTGGGTGGTTCAGTGCCTGTGTGGAGCTGGGGCTTGTCTCCTTGCTTGGGATGAGTTCCTCCTCTAGCGTGCGGCTGCCTGTACCAAGGGTGGGTTTGGCTCCATGAAGTTTGTTGGGTTTAGGGGCTCTGTCCCCCCATAACCCGGGAGCTAGTGGACCTGTGTCTCCTGCAGCCACCCTCTCCTGGAGCTCTGCAACAGTCACTGGCACCGTCTGCAGAACCTGCCAGCCTGTAGAAATGGTATAGACCGACCTCTGGAGCTGGAAGGCGTCGACACGGCAGGTACCCCAAAAGCCTTTGGAGGGGAGCCAGCAGCAGCCAGACTCTCGTGCTGGCCGGTGGGCTGCTGGGGACCCCACACTGGGGCGAGGAGAAAGGCTGAGCACTCTCACTGCTGGCGAGGGAATTGCTGTGCGTGTAAGCACACAGGTTAGTGAATTCGTGGGTTAGTGAATTCACGAATAAATGAAGGAGTGAATTAGAAAATTAACAAGTTGTTAGACTAATCTGTTAAAGGGGCTTGAGCCACTCTTTGATTTTTCCCTGATGGTCGGGCAGCAAGCCGTGTGGGATGGTGCCCGGGAGAGGGGCCCGGGGAGCACGGCGGCTGGCTGCCAGCAGCAGGCAACCACAGGCGGGCACAGTGTTTCACCACGCACCGGCCAGCTGCACAGGCCAGACCTGGCCCACAGGCACAACAGTCACGGGGGAGATGTGCTGTCTTCTGCGTTGGTGTGGGAAACGGCAGGGGAACAGCGCAAGCCTACATTTCCACTTTCTCTTTTTTTTTTCCTTTTTTTTTTTTTGGATAATAGGTATAGAAGAAGTGATTCAGAAGCACTTTCCCCCTTCCATTACCCAGAAAGCAAATAAGAGTTGCAAGAATGGGGACTGCAACAAAACAATTATATTGAAATATTTGAAGTCGTGCTTATATGGCAAATGTGACAAAATTGAGCACAACCTTAAAATAGCAGCAGCAGCAATCTTTTAAAACACAAAAAGCAGATGATTATTGACTGAAGAGATTGCAGTGCACCAGGCTGGGCGGTAGGCTGTTGTGTTTAACTCTCTCCAGAGGTGCGTGCTCCCTGTGCCTCCCCGAAAGCCGCAGCGGGCACGGGCTGCAGCTGCCCTCCATTTTTTTGATGAGCTCGAGCAATCAGCGATGCCCAATAACCGACTTTCCAAGGGCTAGCATCAGGTAAGATGAAGTCTAGCATTTCGCCTGCCAATGCTCCCTCACATGAGTCAAGGCACTGATGTTTGCGGTCAAGCCAAGAGAGTTTCAAGGATGCTCATGGGCCGGTGTGAATTGCACTGCTGTACACTAGCCAGGTGCGAGAGGATGACTTTCTACATTAGTCACAAAAATCTTCTTCATGATCACTTGGCTTCCCTGCACGGGCCAGAGCGGCCATACCCTGCTTTCCTGGCTGTGCCCCGCCGGGGACCCCAGGGTGAGTGGGGGCCACTGGTGCCACCATCACGCTGGCTGCTGGGGCCACACCTGCTGCGTGGCTAAACATAGTCTCCCGTTCCCTGGGGCTGTGGCTCTGGCATCCTTCACTGGTGCTAAAAATGGCATTTTCCAAATAATGAAAGGATCTTTCATTACCCTGGCTCTCCAAGCAGCCCGGGAGGCTGGGGAACAGCTGAGCACTAAGTGATGTGTCTAATGCAGCTTCAGCGTTGGTATTTTTGTTCCTCCATCTCTGGTCCAGGCATTCGTGAAGCACGAGAAGATGTGGCTGTGGATGACTCCTGGGGGCCTGGCTGAGGTAGTGGAGCGGCCAGGTGCCTTCCGTCACCTTCTATCTCAGGAAGGCTGCAGCAGCCCTGCTCCTCCTCGGGCCCTGCAAGTTCTCCTGCCCTGCTCCCCTGCAGCATCGCTTGCTGCCTGCAGTGTGGTTTTGTCCCGGCATGTTTTGGGTCCTGGCTCACCCCCCATCCATGAGTGACTGCCCTCCCGCAGAGCTCACGTCCGGGGCCATACGTGCCTGCTGCTGCCCTGGGAACAGCTGGAATGAGGGGGAAAAGCTGTTTCCCTGGGGATGGTGCTTGACGGGGAAGAGTAGAACTTGTGTTCACACCATCCTGCGTCTCCTCAACTGGGAGAGCAGCTGTGGGAGGCTCCAAGCAAACGTGGCCTGGGAGTGATATTTATTTCAGACCCTTTAAACTGTCCTAAGCCCCTTTACAAATGTGCCATCCCTTGCCCTTAGGCAAACTATTAGGGGAGAGGCAGATGACCAGAAGGTGCTGTCCCCTCTCCCATCTCCCACAGGGGTGACGCTGGCCCGGGGGAGCGACTCATGTCACCCATGGGCTGTGTCTCACCCACCAGCGCACGCAGGGCAAGAGCCCACCCGCGGGTGGCATTGCCCTGTTGCCTGCAGCCCTGGGCACGGGCAGGGTGACTGAGTTACTGCCCTGGCGTTTAGACAGCTGCCTCCTGCCAGGCAGCGCCAGCTCCACGCCAGTGAGCAAAGGGGCTGTGTGCCTGGGGGCTCACCCTCTGCCCCGGTGATCCCTCCAGGGTGCCTGGGGTGGCTCCTCGCTTGGCCAAGAGCAGGCAGAGCGGCTGCTCCTGCTCCCTGTGTCGACGCTTTAATGCTCTCACCGACTGCTGAGCGAAGCCTTCGCACCCATCTCCCTTGGTGGGGTGACGCTCGGGAGGGCTGAGCCTTTCTCACCGTCACCGGCTGTTTTTTCTCTCTCTGCCTCTCCCCTTCTGAGTTGCGTTTTATTTTGTTGTTGGGCTGATAGACGGATTAGCATTTATCACCAGGCTGACTACTGGAGGGTTATTAAAAGTGATTTGCAATGTAAATACTTTCATCATCAACCACATTTTCTTTAGACTAGGGTTGACTTTTATGAATATTAAAGCTGTGTGGATGGGTTCAGCGGGTTTGTGGGAGTACGTCTGTCGGGGGGAGGGGGGCTGGCTGCCTGTGCTGTGCTGGGAGAGGCAATCTGGATCCGCCTGAGGGCAAAGGGAGCTGCTGCCGGAGGGAGGGAAGCGGAGCGTGAAAGGGTGTGTGAGGCAGAAAGAAAACCCGAGCTCCTTGGAAAGGGACAGAAAGGAAGGAGAGGGGGAGCATGCGAGCATATGCACAAGGGCATCTCTCTATGAGCGGGATGGGAGGACAAGCTGGGGCCTTGCTGGAGACCAGTGGGGGCTGCCAGGCTAGGTGAGGGCGTGGGGAGAGAGGGGGAAGCCCAGCCAGAGCTGGCAGCGAGCAGGTTTGTCCCCGGCAGCACCTGGTGCCGGAGGCGTGTGTCTGAACAGGCACATGCCCCGTGTGCTGCAGGGATGGGTGATAACTGCTTCTTTGCCTGCAGAGTCCCTGCCGTGAGCGTGGGGCTGCAGGACCAGGGGCGGATCCCCTAAATCCCCCAGCAGCCACAGGCTGGCATTAAGTTGTGTACCAGGAGCCGGTGCTGGCTGCTGCTGAGGCTGCTGCCTGCTCTACGCTGTGCATGTGAGTACAGTTACTGGGAATCTCTCACGGGTAACAGGTGGATGTTCCTGAGCATGTGGGGGAAGCCAAAGTAAATGACCCGTAACTGCCTTCCCTGCTCTTCAAACGCACCCATCTCCTGAGCGCCTGCTCAGTGGCGTGATCACTCCTCTGCCTCAGGATGGCTATGGATGGGAGCTGTAACAGGCCAAGATGGAGCATCAAGGTGGCCACTTGCCACTGGCCCCTGCATCTCCCACCTCAGGGGCAGAGGGGAGAGGAGTGGCGTTGCCTGTTTCTAGGTGTTTGTGTTGTTTTGGTGTGAGGGCAATTTTTGAGATGGAGGAGCCTGATGGAGCATTGCCAACTGATAATGGAAGAGCAGCAATTGCTGATTAGACATCAGGCACAGCAAAGCTTATGGGCATGGCTAAAAAGAAAAAAAAAAAGACAAAGAAGCCATTGAAAAATAGAGGCTGTAAGTACAGCGAGGAAAAAATGGGAGATGTGCAGTTACATGAAAAATGGCCAGCTCCAGGAGTAACCCAGATCCCTACAAGGTGATGTGTGCTGGCTTTTACTCCCCAGGTACCTGCCAGACCAAGCTGTGTCAGTCAAGCAGGACGGCAGGAGACTCAGACTGTCACAGGTCCTAATTCCTTTGCTTGGGCCACTGAACATGAAGGCAGGTTAGCCTCTGGCTTCTGATGTGGGGGAAACACAAGTCCCTCCTGTCCCACCCCACAGCCTGGAACAACGTATCTGGCCAGGGGAAGGGTTGGAGCTGGGGTCAGATTCTGGAGTGGAGTTATTGTTTTTCATGACCAGTGCCTACATGGCCTAAGAAGGAAGGTGATGTCACTCTGGTGACAGCAAAAGGGGCTGGTGAAACCTGCTGGCAGCCCGTGAGCAGGGGATGTGCGAATATGTCAAGGCAAGAGAAGCAAGTGCTATCTTTGATTGGAATATGTGTGGGGAGTCAGAAACTCTACTTCTTCTGACTACTGATAGTGCATAAAGCTAGGCTAAGAGTTAGAAGTTGAAAAGTTTTGTATTCAATTTGGTTACACGTTTTTATCTCCATGACTGATCAGCTTTGGAAGAAGACTTCTCACTGTTCATTACAGTCTTTTGTCTATCCATGGGGAGCTGTAGTTTGAAACAAGAGTCCAATCAAATAACCCAACTCCAGTGCAATCAAATTGTCTTTGAAGCAGATATTTCCTCAGTCTGATGAGTTCACCCAGAGTGTGGCAAAGGTTTTTTCACATTAATTTTTTTTTTTGGGGGGGAGAAGGAGCCGGAGAGGGTGGTATTTATTTGAGGTCAGGGCTTTGGGGCGAGGCAAGAGACTCCAATTAACTGGCTGGAGTCTTTGACAGGTTTTGGTCGGTGACTGCAAAAATGGATGTTAAGCTGGCAAAAGTCAGCGAAGCCTCGCTGTGCACAGTGCAATCGCATGGCCCTGCACCAGCTGACGCTGGGAAAGCTTTGTCTTCTCGCTCCTCAAAGAAGGCAGGAAAGAAAATGAATACCAGTTGACTGAACACTCACTAAAGAAATGCCAGGATCTGGCCTAGGGTGACCAAAATAAAGATCTGCCTCACTGCTGTGGCAGGAGCCTCTCAGTGTGCAAAGGCAGCAGCCGAGCTGCGGATGCAAGTGCCAAAAGGTTTTAACCTTTTCAAGGTGCAGAGTGAAGCACTTGGAGCTGAGGATGTGTCATCAGAGAAAATTGTCTGAATTATCTTACAGTGTTCTCTCTGCTGGGATTCAGAAATGTGTCTTTATCTCCAGGGAGAAAACACCAGATTGCAGGATCTGGGGAAGAGAGAGGTCAAATCTGTGAACTGGGCACGTCTGGCTAACATTTCCGATGAGACACTGACATCAAACACCGGCCTTTAGTTAAGTGCTACCTCCCAAAGCAAGAGATGTAAGAGAGGAGGGTGAGGAGGTGAGGGAGTGGATGGTGGGAACTTGTCTGAGACTGTAATCACTCAAAGGAGGGAGAAAGTGGGGCGTTTATTTGTTTATGTGTATTTATGTATGTATGTGTGAGAGCCAAGCAGATGGGGAAATGATACCCGTGTGTATCTGTGAGACAGTACAAGTGAGAGGCAGAGGGTGGGTGAGAGGGTTCATCTAGGTATAAGCAGAGAGAAGGGGAAAGCTGTAGAGGGAAGGGAAGACAGATTGGGGTTTTTTCCATTTGTTTCTTCTTGCTTGACACTTTCTCATAACGACGACAAAAGGAGAAAGCAGAACTTGTGGGGCAGTCAACTGATTATGAAACTGCCTGCTGGTATTTTTGTTCCCGGGGGGAAACCCCAGTTCTGAGTATTAGTGACAACCCGTCAGAGAGCCCATCACGCGTTTCAAGTTCGCAGATGTGCACGCCAGGACCGGATTCTAACTGTATTTCGGGGGCCGGGGAGCGCGTCGGGGACTCCCTTTGCCCGGGCTGTGCCGGACCCCGCTCCTCCTCTCCCGCCGCCTCGCTCTCTCCCGCCTCGAGGCCCCGGTGCTCCCGGCGCTGCCGGCTGCAGCGGAGCGGGGCTTACCCCCGCCG
>WAAD01020544.1:112242-134604 GCA_013389945.1 Fregata magnificens
CATGGCTTGAAGGTGCATGGGGAGGGGGGGTGCGCGCCCCCGGGCGATGTGGCACCCGGTCGCCCCGGGAATGGGTGGTGTCTCTCTGCCAACTTTCCCGCACTCCTGCGTCCCTCCGGGAACCCCCGGGGGTGCCCTGCGGGTCGGGACCCCCGCATTGGTTCACCACCCCGGGATGTGTGGAGGGCTGCAGCCCTGCCAGGGCACCGGGACCCTTCCCTGCTCCCGTCCAAACCAACACCGCTCCCCGGGATCCGTGGTCCCTCTGATCGCCTAGGAGCTGGCCCTGTCGGCACCCTGCCACGGGCGTATGAGCAGCCCGTGCCCCCGGGGGCAGGCACCCCCAGAGCAGGACCCCAGGGTGGGGGTTATCTGCTCCCCTGGTACCTCCTCGTGGAAGGAGATTTGTTCTCTGGGCAGGAAACTACCTGCATGCTTTCTTTGCTTCCTTCTACATTCCACCAAAAGCAGCAGGGACAAGATCCCATATCTTTTGGATACTTTGTCCCCACGCTGGACAAAACCCCTCTGGCCCTTGTGGCCACCTCCCAGGACGTGACTAGGCAGAAGTCCCCCCACCTCCCCGCAGAGCCCTTTGCCAGGTTGGGCACTGCAAGGCAGACAGATCTTGCCCCCTCTCTCCCTATGTGTGTATCCTACCTGCCCTTTAGCCCTTGCTGGCCCTGATGCGCCCTCCCCGCTGGTAACAGCAGAGCTGCCCCGTGCTCTCTGTTGGCCCGTCATGGGCAAGAGTCGGGCAGCCCCACCCTTCTTTTCTCCCAAAATAATGACATTGGCTTCAAATCAGGGAACAGTTCTTGATATTTTCTTAAATGAAAGCAACGCTGGCTTTTCTTCTGTCCTGCTTTCAACCCCTCTGCGCTATGGCCACATTTTCTAGCTGGTCTTTGCAAAGTCCAAGGCTAGGGAGATACTTCCCAACCTGAGGAACAGCTAGCATTCCTCTGTGCCCTGCTGGCAGCTGGCAAAGCTGGTGGGCTCTGCCTGGGTGTTTGGAGGCTCCCTGCTTTGTCACAGGTGCCTTGAGTGACCTCCGAGGGCGGCTTGGCTTCTCCTGCCACTACTTGCAGGACGAGCAGAGGGGCTGGGAGGGCTGGTACCCACCCAGTGGGGTGGCTTATTGATGCTGGCACTGTCTATCAAAATACTCAGATGCCAGGGTCCTAGAGCCTAGGCTTTCGGTGAAACATCATCAGTGACAATGCTCACGTTGAAATCACAGGCGACAGCAAGATGCTTTTCGCTGTCACTACTGCTGGGCATCACCTCCTGCTTCCTAATGCCTTGACTTCTGTGATCTGAGCACCTGCTGCTGCTCTCCAGCCTGGACTAGGCCCCCGTGAGGCATCCCAACAAAGAGCAGGGCATCCGAGGGGAGCGATTTCACCCGTACAGAAATCCTAAGAAATAGCGACCCATCCCCTCAAGCCGGGCTGGTGGCCAGCGGGCAGAGCTCCTGGGTGGGGAAGGTGGGGATGGGAGCAGTATCTGGAAGGGGGTTGTGTCCCTGTGCATGGCAGCCCCCAGTTCCTGCGGGAGCCAAGCCAACGTGCCCTTGCTCAGAGCCGGCAGCAAGTTCCCAGGTCTGCCGGATGGAGCGGCAGTGGCCCTGGGAGTGACCCGGTGAGTGGGCAGTGGGAAGCTGGCGGGAGAAGGAGGAGGAGGGCTACCAGTAAAAGTGGTTTGTTTATTCACATGAGGGGTATACCCATCTCAGTGGGTCAGTTTGTTTTCTTTCATAGAAGAGAAATGAACTGAAATGATTAATTAATGCTGTGATCCAATTACTCTGAGTTTGCAGAAGGAGCATGGTTTTTCTCTTTAAACTGTCCCCATGAGGATCCTATTGATATCAGGTTTTGTCATGGTTGGGGTTTTATTGTTGGTTGTTTTTTTTTTTTAAATTAAAATGACAAACATCTCCCCAGGGAAAAAAAAAAAAAAGAAAAAAACAGGGAATAAAAATAGTGAGACCAGGACGAGCGGCTGATGCAGAGCAGTCCCTAGCACGCCTTCGCTGTGGAGCCCTTCTCTGCCTGCCCTGCTGAGACCCAGCCAGCAGCGCCCACAGAGGTGAAGAGGGCTGGTGAGTGCCCAGCTGAGGCGACAGACACAGCTCTGCAAAGAGAGCAGGGATAGCAATAGCGAGAGGAGAGGGAAATGGAGGGTGTTTGCAAGGGGCTGCTGCTTTCTGCACAAACGCAGCTCCTCTTTCTGCATGCACATACATGCAGCAAGAGTTTCATGTGTGCAAGCTGACCCCCTTCTCCTTGGCACGCTAAATCAGGGCTTTGATGGGCATCTTCTGGAGAAGCAGGCGTTGTCCTTGAGCCAGTCTCTGCTCAGTCTGACATGGGGCTATGCCCTTGTTGCTCTCCAGTAAGCCAAGGGAGGATGTTTGCTTCGCATTTCAGCATCCATTCTGGACTGGCTCTAAAACTGCATATTTAGAAGACGTGTTTCGGGGAGATGCGAGGGTGTGGGACCTGGTGCAGCCAAGAAATGGAAGTTTGGACCAGATCGTTCCCATCTACTTCCCCTCCTCTCTTCATCCCTCTCCCAGCATCCCCTGCTGACTGCTCCTTAGCCCACCTTAGTGCCAGTGCCCACCACAAGTGTGCCAGGGGCCGGTGGTGGAGTGGGGGGACTCAGCGCACAGGCCATGTGGAAGCCTCTTCAAGCCGGCATTTGGAGCCACGCCAAAGCCGTCCATCTTCTGAGGGATTCAGGCAACCAGTTAGAAAACAGCCGCCAGTTTCTAGGGGGACTCACGTGCTCTTCTGCCCAGGGCACCGGCAGGCTGGGCGGTGAGGGTCTTAATGGGTGGCTGTTATCAGTTATCTAACTCATAGCCAAGTAGAAGCCAAGTGCCAGCCCTGACCATCCCGTCCCCTGCCTGCCCCCCCCCCCCCCCCCGCCAGCACTGCCCACCACAACATCCCTTTAATCCTCTAGGCACAGGCAGGGCTTACTGCATCCAGACCCTTCAACATACCAAGGTTGGCCCTTGCGCTATATTCAGACAAATCAATTTGCTGAAGCTTCAAGGGGGAGTTAGGCTTTTCCTGGCCAAATGAATCTGGGGGCGAGTGCTCCCCAGGCAGGCTTGCCCACTACGGCAGTATTTTGCTGGTGCAGGAGCATAGGGCAAGTGTCTTGCTACAGGTCCCCCGCCTTGGTGCTAGCAGCAGACACACAACCAGCCCCCAGCCCCCCTAGCAGACACCCGGGTGTCCCCACCCTGTCTGTGTGTTGGCATCCACCCCACCTTCCCTGCGGGTGGACACGCTGGTTCTGCTGGGCCTTAACTCTGGGCCAGGATGCCTTCATTTCACCTGGCTTCAGACCTTGAGCCCCCTGGCGCAGTGAGCATTGGCAAGCGAGGCTCTGCTGGAGATATTCCCCATCCCGACCCCTCGCATGCCAGGCACGACTGCTCACGCCTTCGCCCCGGGGCTGCTCCCAGGACCCTCCAGAGATGCCTTTAGCCCAGAGGCTGCACTGCATGGAGGAGGTGCTCAAACGAAGACTCAGTTTATACCTTGCAAGACGTAAGTTGGCTGAGAAAATTAACTTCACCAGCCTGTCCAAGCCTCCGAATGCAGCGGCTGCAGGCACAGAGCCTTGTGCCTCTGAGAATCCCGGAAACCGTTGCTGGAGGTCCTGCAAATCAGAGCCGTGGGGGTGACACTGATCCTCCTGTCTTACTGTGACCCTGTCCCCGTTGCCCCTGGCATCCCGTGCCCCATTCAGTGCACGAGGCAGCAGCAGAGACGCCCAAGTGCCCCATCCCCTTCCCATCCCCCCCGCCCCAGCATTAGGCAAGCTGAGACGTGCTGGTGCACCCCGGCACTGTTTCCGTGACTCAGGGCTGGAGAGGGATCTGGGGAACCACAGGGCTGTTTGCTTGTCTTCAAGAGCCTCGCAGAGGAATTTCATCCTAGGTCAGCTGGTGCAGGAAGAGCAGCAGCTGGGAGGTTTGTCCTTTAAAGGCAGGACTCAGTGTAAACCATGGAGCTCCTCAGATGCAGCGGGCTTGGCCAGAGCTATCAACGTGGTACCGAGCTATCGAGGCTAGCTGCGCTCCTCTAGCCAAGAAAGCCAGGCAGAGAGGCAGCCCCTCTGCTACCACAACTGCTGTTAAATCTAATGTATTTTATGCCACCTTGCAGCTTGCAGGTCATTAGCAGCAGCATGTCTTGGCACTGCTGAAGCTGGACAGGAGGCGGCGGGGGCTGGCACCAAGTGCCGCAATGGGAGGCGTCTGGAGGACGGGGGTGAAGTGTCGTCCGCAGCTTTAAGGCTCGCGGCAGAGTTGGTTTGTATTGGCCAGTTAATGCATTAATGTCTTTAGGCTCTTTAAGCAGAATTAGATTGATTCGGCTGTGGGAAACTCAAAGCTCCAGTTGTGCAACACTGAGGTCTGAAAACACCACTCCACAAACACATGTCCCGGGCCCTGGCGTCTGCTCCGGGTCATGGGGCGGCTCTCTAGAGGCATGCATGGCGCCTCGCTTCGGTGACCCCTCGCTCAGAAACCCTCACGATGTTGATGTTAGCTGGGCCCCCCCGCCCAGGCAGCGCGGCGGGCTGGCTCTGCCGTGGAGGGACAGGCATCCTTGTGGGATCTTTGCATGACTGAGATGGGAAGGAGCGTATCCTGCATCTCGCCGTCTCTAGTGCCTTTGGGGTAGTTTGGATCCCGGCTCCGCTGGCAGTTACGTCATGTGCAGTCCCAGTTAAAGCCAAAAAAATGCGTGTGTGTGTGCAGAGAGGAGTGGAGAGCGATGAAACCCTGCTGGCATCAGCCTTTGCCTGACAACAGGCATCAGTTGCCTGGGCTTGCGTCTGCCTTTCTGCAGCACTTAGGAGCAGCGTCTAGCACGGTCGTCCCTAGGCTGTTTGCAGAGCTCAGGTCACCCACCATGACCCGTAGGCGATGCCCGACTCAAGAAACTTTCTGCCACCATGTGCAGCCGCAGGCAATGAGGTGGTTAAAGACCCTACCCAGTGCGGCGGAGTGCTGCCTGCTGCGTTAGTGTAGGGCCATGACAGGCTGGGGACCACCATCCTGCGGTGAGAGAGGTGACTCCTAGGCAGAGCTGGGCTGCCTGAGTGGGAGAGCTGCAGCCCACGAAGGTTTCCAGCCCCAGCACAGCTCCCGCTCTGCCAGTGGGAGCCTCCAGGGAAGGCAACAGGGAGAGATTTGCAGGCAGTGTCTCTGCGTGAGGTCTCTCCCTCTCAGAAGAGTTTTTTAGGGCTCTTCTGCGGGGGAGATGTGTAATCCCACCCTGGCAGCCTGAAGCTATTCTGTTGCCGCAGACAGAAGTTTCCTACCTGCTCTCCTCCACTGGCCGCCATGCTTCCCATGCTGTCTGCCCATGCCCTGGGCTCCCCTGCCCACCTTCTGCTCTCACTCCTGTCCTTCACTCTGTCCCCTTGCTCAGGCGTCACCTCCAACGCCAAACCCTCTGGCAGGTCTCGTGGCCAAGTAGGGGCTCTAACGTTTTCAATTTCCTTTTTCATTAGCACCCAAAGATTCCCCTCTGCTGTCCGTCCCCAGAACTAGGACTCTCCTCTGTCACATCCACATCCACCTGGCAGGGCCCTTGCTCATGCCCGATTTTCTGCCCTTGGCTCAGGGCATCAGCTCTCTTTCCTCTTACTCACTGCTTAGCTGGCTTACTCGTCCTTTCAAAGCCCCACAGACCCTCGCCCTGCTCCATGGGGCAAGGGGCTCTTGCCCACTCTTTAAAATTTCAGATGAGCACCTTGGTGCTTTCCCTCTGCAGCTCTGGGCTCTGAAACGAGTTGCTTACAGAGAAATATGCCTCCCCCCTCAACAGCTCTGCGCTGCCCGGGGCAAACACCGCATCCCTGATGCACAGAGCCTGGCATCTGTCCATTCCCCTGCCTGCCCTGGGCTCCTCCACCGCCAGCTGTAGCCACCCAGTGCTCCTGGAGCCTTTTCCCTCTGTGCAGAGCTCAGGAGAAAGGCATCTGATCAAAATCCTTTAGTACCATTGGGAAAGGAAGGATTGCCCAGGGCTGCCAAGTCCTCCCCGGCAGTAGGTGGGGAAGGAGAGACCGTCTTTCCCAGCTGGTCCAACTGAAGGGCGTCTCCTGGCTGGAGCCCCCCACAAGAGTCCAGCACCCAGCAGGCGGTCGCACCTCCCTCCTGGCGGGCCCCTTACCTCCCCGATGAGATGCAACCTCATGGAAGCAGCCGCCCCTCCCAGCTCGCACTTGGTGCTTTGCCTGAGCAAAGCCTGAGTGTCCCCACCCCAGGGCCTGTGGGGACCACGGCAAGCAAGGAGGGCGGGCGCAGGGTGCTGTGGCTCTCTGTGTGGGGGTCAGCTCCCCCCTTGCCCAGTGCCAGTCCTGGCTCCTGGGGGGGGCTGGGGTGGGCTGGCACCCTGGGCAGATGGCTGGCACGGGTGACTGTGCAGGGCAGTGGCAGGGTGAGGGGGCTTCCCTGCAACGGGCTTCCACCTTGCCATCCTGAGGCAAGGGCTGCCTTTATCCCTGGGGCAGGGAGAGCTGCTCTTCTGAGCAACCAGATCTGGGGTCTTGCAACTGCCTGCCCTCTTCCCCCCAGTCCCTTCTCCAGCACATCTCTCCTGCAGGCGTCTGATCCCAGCTGCTAACCTCTGCCTGGGGAGACCCCAGCTAATCCAGGCAGCTACTTGTTACTGTAATCCTCCATCGTCGTTGTCCTCGTCCTCCTTCACCTCTCTCCTGGCTGAGCCCAAAGCCCTTCCCAGCAGTGGGACTGGTAGCTGCAGCGGGGTTATTTCTGTTGCACTGCCTTGAAACAGCTGGGTCCTATTAAAGCTTCAGCCCAGAGATATAAAAGAACGTGAGCATCTCTCTGAGGCAGAGAGCATTAATGCAGTAGATGGAAGAGGAGAAGTGCAGCTCTAGCCCAGGCTCCACTGAAAGCTGAGCACCTTCCCAGCTCACCAACATGGGCTGAGCTCTGCTGCCAGCACACAGCTGCAGCCCTGGGGGGGCCAAGGCAGAGGTCACAGGAGGGAGGGGACAGTGGCCCCCCAGCCCTGCTGTGGGATGCCCCCACGGTGAGCCTTCTCCCCCTGTGACGTTACCCACCGGAGCTGCCGTGGGCATGGGAGCTGCTGGGGAGCTGCCAGTGCCCGGGAGCCACTGGCTGGGCACGGCGGGGTAAGGCTGGGGTTGGCTTGCATGGTGTTTGCTGGGCACGCTTGCTATTAGCTTTCCACTGATAGGTTATTTATTGGGCCTAATAATTGGGTGACAGATGGTTAATTAATTGTCAGAGCGACCAGCGTGCTGGAAGGTTATTTATAGGAGTGACTTTTAACCACTTAAACCCACTCTCTCACCAATTTCCTTCTTGCCTGGTAATGCTGGGGGTAGATGGTGTGGACCTTTACAAGCTGTGTATGATACAGGGCACTTTAGGGATACAGGCAAGCACCAGGAGGGCCAGCTCGAGCAGGGCAGTGCAGCCGTGCCAACTGTGGGATGCTGATGAGTGTGCTGGGCTGGGCGCTACTTAGGTGCACGGCTCGTAAGCCAGGGCTCTGACCTGCAAGCACCTCTCACAGCCAGGTGCACTCCGCCTTGGATGGGGTGCCTCGGTTTTGCTTTGAAACCCAGCAACAACCACCTAGTTACAAGCAGCAGCAAAGGCAGGGAGGCTCCTGGCTTGCACGGGGTGGGTGGTCAGGTTAGGTGACTGCAATGCTCCCTTCTGGCCCCGGACACAGGAAATTTTCAAAACCTGATGCACGAACATGTGCCGAGCGCAGGGGGGGTTCTCCAGCCCCCTCACCTCCCCCTGAAAGCTGGCAGCTCCTGCGCCGCTGAGCTCACTGTTTCTCTGGTGGCTCCAGGAAAAGCCATCAGAGAGTCCCAGCTTGTGGGGATGGAGGAATTTGCTTTGCCTCATCAGAACCAGTTGAATACCAGAGGAAGAAAGAGGATTAAATTATTCAATGGAAAAATAAAATGCCCAGATCCACCCCATCCATTACTGGCAAGGAGCGATTCCTCTGGTGCAATGGCTCAGATCTCCTCTGGAGCAGGATAAGGACTTCAGGAGCCCATTGACCCTCACCGTGCCGGAGGGGTGCCAGCGCAGCCGCCAGCTGGAGCCAGGAGGGCAGAGGGAGCCCTGCCATCTTAATGCAGCAAATCCCGCTGGCCCCTTGTCTCCTTTCTGTTCTCCTCGTTGGTTTATTGCCTTCATCGCTGCTGATGCAGAGGCACAGGAGCAGCCAGACACCAGCCCAGCAGAGCCCTCCCCGACGGGGCAAACCCAGGCTAATCCCCCTGCCAGGCACAGGGCCCCCCTTTATCCTCTCCCCATATATTGTATTTCTAAGGTGCCTGTTCCCGGTATTTGGGAGCTCTATTTTCACACTCTTTGAGGGGTGTGATGTCAACCAGAACAATCCCTCGCTAGCTGTAAACTGGTGCCATGACTCAGGAACTAATTAATAGCTATTAGATAACACAATTAGCACCACAAACTGTCACCCCTCAGCAGAGTGTTGCCCCATCCCTTTGTGTCACAGACATGCATGAGCCATAAACGCAAGTATCACTTCAGCGTCTTCTATCCCTTCCCTCTTTTTTCCTCCTCCCTTCTCTCCCAAGGCCGGTCGTGGCAGTGCTAACTGCCCAGCCCAGCATCACATCAGCACTTTGACATGAGGGAACTAATCCCATTCAGATTTTCACCCTCTCGGTACTTTTGGGAAGGCCAGGACAAGCAGGGGGCTGGCGGCGGGGCTAGGAGGGCTAGCCTGGCTCTTTCCAACCGTGACACCGGAGCTGATGTGCCCTGGCCCTAGCCCTCTGCACCCAGCTGGAGCTGGGGACGATGTGTGCCTTCCTCCGGGATGTCCCTTGCAGCGGAGGGGGTCAGCTTCCCTCCCTCCTGGAGGAAGGGAGTGCCCAGAGCCCAGTACGGCGCACCCAGCCAGGAGCTGGGGCTGGAGGCCCCTGGGCTTGAGGTCTCTTCAGCTTTGCTGTTCCTCCAAAGGGTTGATTGCACCCATGCAGAGCAAAAGCCCATCTCCTCTGGGAGCAACTCACACTCGGAAGCCTCTGGGAGAGTAATGGTTTCTCTAATTCCTCTCCTTCCCCTACAAACATCATCTTCCCCTGACTGGTGTGTGAATGTGGAGCTTGGTTTCTGGTGGCGATGCTTGCTGAGTGTGCATGCACAGCCCTGCTCGTTCCCAGAGACCTTGCTTCAAGCTGCATGTGGACCAGCCGTGACTCTGCCCGCACCTGCCCCCACTCCCCCGGCCTGAGGATGAGGATGGGGCTGGGATGGAGGCAGTGACGGGGCAGGGAGGGGGGAGCCGGCGATGGCGTGAGGGACGGGGGCTGTGGAGGGGCACAGGGAGGCTGTGCAGTACAGGGAGCAGAGGCAGGGGACGGTGAGGCAGCAGGGCTGCTTGCTCCAGGAGCTCATCCCACAGCTCGAGGTGCCACCATCATCACATGGGCGTGTGTAAATACCAGCGTCTCCCACTGCCTTCACCGCACCAGCGGGCAGGGCAGCTGGCTCCTGCCACGCGGGGAGCGACGGGGAGGGCAGGAGCGACCAAGACCCTCCGTCCCAGACGGGTTCAGTGCTTGGTCACTGACTGCACCCGACGGAGCACCTGCCTCTATCTGGTGCAGACTTTTTGGGTACAGGATGAGCAGTCCAAGACAGGGCTTTCTCCTTTCCTACCTGGCAATGGGCTGCAAGGCACTTTGCAGGGGCTGACAGGCTGGGAAGCCTTGCCAGAGTGGCACACAAGGTATACGGGCAAGGGAGTAGCAGGAGCTTTCCGCTGTGCCGTCAGATGTCACCCTGTGACCGAGGAGGGGTGGGCAGGACTGGCTTTGCTCTCTTGCTGTGGAGCTGTCTCCTCACCCGACAGTGGTGGCAGCCATGATCTCAGGCAGCGATGGGGACCCTGCTGTGCCAAGCGCTGCCCAAACTAGGTGGACCCCACCCAAATTACAACCTTCTCTGCTTGGATCTGCGGCTGCCTGTGCCTTGTATCTCCATCCATAACACGTAAGGTGTTGGGTGGGAAGGGAAAGGCATTTCCTTTGAGGACATGCTTGCTGAGTGCTGCAGGGGCCTCAGAAACCCTTAGAGCAAAAGATGCTATTGGTGAGGAGCTGGAGGCTCCTAATGGCTTCAATGGAGAGGAGAAACCCAGCCATAAATCACTGTCAGAAGTCCCAGGGAGGGAGGAGGCCAGTGATGGAGTTTGCTGTAGCTAGCTGGCAAGAGCAGGTCTGGGAGAGCACCCGCTGAGCGCTGCAGACAAGGGACAGTGTGTGCAGGGAGAAAAGCCAACTGGTGTCGCAGGTAAGGGCCTCAGCCCCAGGAGCCCTTCTGAAGTGGCATCTGGGCTTTGTCAAGGCTGTGTCTCCTCCCTGGCCACGGAAGTGAGGGGCAGAGTGGGGATGGGGACAGGGAGGGAGATGTGGGATGGGGGGTATGAGGGGAGGGAGGGGAGAAATGTGCTCTTGGAGGTGCAGGAGGAGAGAGATGGGCACCGGGGGGCATGGGGGGACATTTAGTGGGGCATGAAGAGGTCCCTTGGTGTCTGGGGGCTTCACAGCATTGGGGGCAGCGATGCAGCTGGCATGAGAGTGGAGGTGGGGTTGCACTGGTGAGTCCGTCGCAGCACCGCAGCTCTCCTGTGTGCTCCTTCCGTCCTTGGGCCCATCCTGGGGGTGCAGGCAGAGCCGGGGCTGCCCGAGGGCTGAGCCCTCCCCGCACAGCCCAGGTGCTCTCCGTCCCCATGGGCAGCGGGGGAGACCAGCCTCAACAGGCTGAAGCTGCTGCTGCTGCTAAAGGGGAGTCCCCCAGGACAGAGCAAGGCAAGTTTATCCCGAGGGGGGGCTGGCAAAGCAGCCCAAAGGCGAACAGCAGGATCTGTCCCCAGTGCCTATGCAGGCATGACGCATGGCTTGGTCAGCCACTCTGAGACCTGACGAATTCCTGGCATCCTTGGCCTGCTCCCCGCTCTGGACTGAACTGCCTGTCCTGCTCAGGGAGGCAAAGGGAGCGCCGGGCTGTGCCGGTGAGCTCAGAGAGGGTGTCCAGGGCAGAAGAGAGAAACAGTGGGATGGAGAGAACAGAAGACAGGGAAAGAAAAGATGCCTGACAGGCCGGGGCATGGCAGAAAATAGTCAGGGTGTTTGGGGCAAGGATGAGCGGTGTACGTATCTTCTGGCTTGTAGATGATGTTGTATGTCTGTGTTGTATGTGTCTTCACACCCTTAACCATTTTCAGTCTCCCCCCTACCCTGAAACGGGAGATATTGCTTTATTTTTGCCCTTCAGTGAAGGCTCATTTTCAAAACAGCCGTTTAAGTCCTTTACCCTGAGGCTGCAGTTGCCTGTGTCTCAGCACACCAGTTTCCAGCATGACCTCTGGGTGGCATCCAAAGACACACGAGTGGGGCTGCGCCAGTTGTTTCCTCCTTCATTTCTTGTGACCTGTACAAACGGTTTTATGGAGTGGGATGAGCTGGACTTCTCTTACTTCGGGCAACTGAGAACACAAGCTTCTGTCAAGGCTGATAATTAATTAAATGCACTTAAAAGAGAGTGCCAGTTCACAAACTAAAGCGAAAAACTGAAATCCTCATTTAGCGGAGATAAAGGAAAGGTTTCTTTTCAAGATTTTGAAATTCTTCCTGGAAGAGCTGGGGTAGATGTCTGGTTGATTGCTAGCTTGTCTGATCGGTTTGATTAGCTGTTACAAGAATGACAGCTAAATCTCCCCATCTCACCAAAGCGAAGAATTTAAAACTCATTTCAATTGTACTGAAACCAACCTGCAAACTGCCACGATTATATATCTCTAAGTCATTTTATACACTTGTCACCTCTTCTCGCATCCCTGGCTGGGTGCCCAGGAAGGATGGCAGCAGAAACCGCTTTTCTTCTCCCTTGATGCATCCCTTGCGCATGGAGCTCCACGCAAAGCTGGGCAGTGCCGCCGGGCCTTCTCGCCCCATCAGTATTTAGCATTTAGTATCTACTGAAGGGTGTTGCTTTCTTTGCAAAGCACTTTGTCTTCGTGGGCCACATGTAACAGGCTCACAGGGTAATAGCACAGGGGTATTTCTCTGGCCCTCACCCACTTCCTTCCCCTGCGTGTGTAAGACAACCCTAGCTGCTATCGCAGCTGTAGCCTTGCTAATGCAGAAACTGCCTTAATGGCTACGTTGGTACCCTGGCTCTAGTGTCTCAGCAGCCATGCTTCCATTTTCTCACACCTGCATCTCTTTAAAAAGCGGTTATATTAAAACCTTGGCTGTTTGCTGATGGTAGAAATCTCCTACCCTCACCACAAACAAAAGGCAACAGCATTTCTTTTAAAGGACTTTAAAAATACAAACCGATACCAAAGCCTGCCAAACCCTGTTTTGGAGAGGAGCGTGTTAATGGTGTGCTTATACATTTAGCAAAATCAGCTTCGGGGGTCCCAGGCATTTGGAGCCAGCGCCGTTACCCAAGGCAGCTTGAAGAGACAGGCTGTGCCGAGCACTCCTGCTGCGAATGCCGGCGTGGATGCCCGCCTGCTGTGCTGGCCCCCACTGGGCTACTGGCAGCAGCGCCCATGGGGCTAGGTGGGCGGCTCGGCAGGACCCCCGCCCCGGGCGCTGGGTGGAGCGGCTGGAGAGGCTGCCCTTGCTGGGCTGGTGGGGTCGGGATGCCCCCAGCACCCAGGATGATGGCCCAGCAGGTTTTGGGGGCCTGGGTGGTGCGGGAGAGGCAGGTTGGATGGGAAGCCCTCTGTCAAGCCCACCTTCCCCAGCACCTTTGCTTCTCCTTCCCCTTCCAGGAAACTCCCCTTCATCCCAACGCATCAATTTTGGTCCACTGATTTTTTTTTAAGGTCCATTCTCCTCTTACCTTGGGGTGCTAACCACAGGCATCTCGGTTTGGATGAAGGCAGTCTTTCTGTCCGTAATTCTTGCCACCTTTCATAAATAATTCCATGTAGCAGGCTGAGATGGCTGGCTTCACCCCGTACGTCTCCATGGATGGTGTGACTATGGCTGCAGCTGCAGTCTGATGTGGGACTGGGGGAAGGGGCCAGCATTTCCCGGCATCGCTGGTGGCACTCGTGCAGCCCCTTCCCTCTCCCGTGCCTGTCGGGGCTGGGCTGTGAACTAGGCCAAGCCAAATTACCCCGTTTCAGCCTTGTTTGGGTTTTCAGCATCTGCCTCTGAGCAGTGTCACCCCTTTGTCAAGGCCACCTCTGTTGGAAAGGTTGGTGTCCTCCAGTGAGACATTGTGAGACTCGCACGAACTCCTTGGGGCTGAAGCTGTAGTGTAACTTGCTGTTTCCCTGTCCCAGATTTCATCTTCCAGAAGGAGCTGTTTGCTGCCAGAGACACAGGTGAGCTGAGCAGACCATGGCACGGGCTTTGTGGGGTAGCCCCCTCTTGGGGAGGTTCTTTGGAGAGGCCAGCGGGACATGCCTGAGGCATACCATAAACCTGCTCTCGTCCCTGGAGCAGGGCACCAGCTCCATGCCGTGCTGTCCTTGCAGCGAGCGCTGTGCATCACCGATCGGCTCCGCAGCCCCCTTCCTCCTGCAGCCCCTCGGTCTCTCTGCGTGCCTCCCTGGGGCACACTGGGTCTGTGCTCCTGCTGGGAGGTGGTTCCTGGCCCTGCAGAGAAGGGACCATTGCACCCTGGCCAAAGGGCTGTCCCCAGCCCTGTTCCTGCTCCTCTCCCTGCAGCCCCGTGTGTCTTCTCCATTGCTAAATGGGGACACAAAAAGTACCTTCAAGGAGCTCCTGGGGGAAGGCTGCAATGGCAGAGACAAACCCAGTAATGCCGGGAGATTTTCGAGCACTAGCCAAGAGCAGTGCTGGCCTGGGAAACTGAGGAGGCAGCAAATGCTGCCAGCATGGGCCGGCAGGTATGATATTCTCCCTTTCTGTCCCCGCTTGCCTTGCAGACCCTATGCACAACCTGTCTGCTCAGCCCTGGCAGGCGAAGATGGCCAACCTGACCTATGACAACTTCACCCTGGGCAACCGCTCTGAGGTGGCCATCCAGCCTCCCACCAACTACAAGACGGTGGAGCTGGTTTTCATTGCCACGGTCACCGGCTCGCTCAGCCTCGTCACTGTGGTGGGGAACATCCTGGTGATGCTGTCCATCAAGGTGAACCGCCAGCTCCAGACTGTCAACAACTACTTCCTCTTCAGTCTGGCCTGTGCAGACCTCATCATTGGGGTCTTCTCCATGAACCTCTACACGGTCTACATCATCAAAGGCTACTGGCCGCTGGGGGCCGTGGTGTGTGACCTGTGGCTGGCCCTGGACTATGTGGTGAGCAATGCCTCTGTCATGAACTTACTCATCATCAGCTTTGACCGGTACTTCTGTGTCACCAAGCCCCTGACATACCCAGCCAGGAGGACCACCAAGATGGCAGGGCTAATGATTGCAGCTGCGTGGATATTGTCCTTCATTCTCTGGGCCCCTGCCATCTTGTTCTGGCAGTTCATTGTGGGCAAGAGGACAGTCCCTGAGAAGGAATGCTACATCCAGTTTCTCTCCAACCCAGCGGTGACCTTCGGTACTGCCATTGCTGCTTTCTACCTGCCCGTGGTCATCATGACGGTGCTCTACATCCACATCTCCCTGGCCAGCAGGAGCAGGGTGAGGAGGCACAAGCCTGAAAGCAGGAAAGAGAGGAAAGGCAAGTCCATCAGCTTCTTCAAGGGCCCCCTGATCAAACAGAACAACAACAACTCCCCCAAGAGGGCTGTGGAAGTGAAGGAGGAGGTGAGGAATGGGAAAGTGGATGACCAGCCCTCAGCACAGACAGAGGCCACTGGCCATCAGGAGGAGAAGGAGACTTCCAACGAGTCCAGCACGGTCAGCATGACCCAGACCACGAAAGACAAGCCCACAGCAGAAATCCTGCCAGTGGGACAAGGACAGAGCCCGTCCCACCCCCGGGTGAACCCGTCTTCCAAGTGGTCCAAGATTAAAATCGTCACCAAGCAGACTGGGACTGAATGTGTCACTGCCATCGAGATCGTGCCAGCTAAGGTAGGAGCCTCTGACCACAACTCACTGGTCAACAGCCGCCCGGCCAACGTTGCCAGGAAGTTTGCTAGCATTGCCAGGAGCCAAGTACGGAAGAAGCGCCAGATGGCAGCCCGGGAGAAGAAAGTCACCCGGACCATATTTGCTATCCTGCTAGCCTTCATACTCACATGGACTCCATACAATGTGATGGTCCTCATTAACACCTTCTGTGAGACCTGCGTACCTGAAACAGTGTGGTCCATCGGCTACTGGCTCTGCTACGTCAACAGCACCATCAACCCAGCCTGCTACGCCCTCTGCAATGCCACTTTCAAGAAAACCTTCAAGCACCTTCTCATGTGCCAGTACAGGAACATTGGCACAGCCAGATAAACTGGCACTCAGGGACCACTTCAGCAACGTTACGGAAGCTCTTCCCTTTGCCTCCTTTGACGGGGGGGTCGTCTGCTCTCCACTCACAACAGTGCAGACTGTGCAGTGATTGCAGATGATGCCCTTCATCCAACGCTGACAAAGGTCCAAGGCACCTCTGAGCTGCAGCTCCTTCCAGTCACCCTGGGCCTGGAGACTAGCTTGGGGAAGCCAGCGGGAAAGCCGGCAGCAAGAGGAAGACGTGGTCACCAGGAGCCCTCTCCAGCTCCCTGCTCGTGAGAGGTTGGCCAGATGGCATCAGTGTTTGTCCTAAGACTGGATGCCTCTTCTCCCCTGGCTGACCATCTCTGGGGCATCAGAGCTTGTCTGCATGCAGACAGCCTAATGCTGGATGCTTTCAATAGGCTTTTAAACCATTTAATACCCAAGAAATTAAAAGAAACTGGGGCCAAACATTTGCCAGCCATTTTGGACCACGCTGGCTCAGGTGTGCTCATGGGACATCCTGCTGGCCCATCCTGGCCCCCTCCCGAGGCAGTCAAGATATTGCACCCTAGCAGATGTGACGAGCTCCTTCATTTTCCTTGAGAGACGCCATCGGACATCCTCGCCCAGGGACCTGGGGGGGCGATGTTTTCCTTGGGCTTTGGCTCCGCTCTCCCCTTCATGCCCTTTCTGCCCTCAGCCAGCAATTCGCTGGACAGACAGACAGACAAACCAAACATCTCACTCCTGGGAGCCTGAAACCCAGTCGCCTCCTATGACGGATGGAAACTAAAACTGCAAAGAGAAGCAGCGGTATGGTGCAGGACTTCTCTCCACGGCCCCGGGGGAACATGGCCCCTGAGAATTGGGCAGCAGCAACAGTGAAAATAACTGTCCTTGGGAGGGACGGGGGGAGCTGGAGGCGGTCTCAGAAGGGGTTGGGAAGAGGGTCTGCAACGTGGCCAAGGTGCCCTGTCTCATCTGGGCCATGAACAGGTCCCCGCTCTCCCCATGGTGGGTGTGGGAGGCCTGATGCACGGCTCTGGGGGCGGGAGAGGACGACAGTGCCCCCAGCCCCGCTCCTGCCCCAGGTGCAGGGGGACACCCCAGGGAGGCCGAAGGAGCCGGCTGCTGAGCTTTGTAAATGGATGTAACCCTGTTGTCAGTGTTGTGGTGGAGCCCTCAGCATGCGGGCTTCAGCCAGCCTCTCCAGCCCCCTCCCAGCCCACCTGTGTGTGCAGCCCAGACCACCCTGGGGCTGCTCAGCTTCTCCCAAAGCCGGGTCTCTGCAAGCCTTGGCAGGCATGGCCGGGCGCAGCCGAGAGATGGGATGGGGCCACGCTGGCACTGGCAAACTCCGCGTCTGTATGTCCTTCCCATCCCCACGCTGGGGGTGCACAGCGATGCTGTGCAACCTGGAGAAAGGCTGCCCCAAACCAGCTGGGGACCGCCCCCCCCCGCCTCTGCCTTTAGGATAATTGACATAGCGGTGCCCAAAATGCCTGGCGGGCCTTTGGGTTTTTTTAAACTGTTACAACCACGGCCCAACCCACCCTGAGACAAATAAAGACCTCGGACCTGAAACCAACAGCCATGGCGTGAGGAGTGACTGAGACATCACCCAGTCGCTCCTCCCCAGCTTCCCAGTGTCACCCACTGGTGACATTTCCTGCAGCGCATGGGTGGCAGCCCCATCCCTCCTTCTGAGAGCAAGGGGGGGCTGCCTGAAGCGCTGCCAAGAAGAGGCCGTGAGGTCTGACCCACGTGCCTTCTCCAGGACCATGTGCGGTGGCACCCAGGCCACCGCTGCCAGCTGCACGGTGAGTTCACTGCTGGTCCCGGTGGGGTTCGCAAAGCTGGGGTTTGCTGGGGTTTCCAGCATAGCAGCACGTCGTGGGGACGACAGGTGGATTTGGATATTTTTTTTTAAAGATTTTTATTGGAAAAGAAAACAAACCCCATTTTCCAAAAAAAGTGAGAGCTCCCACCCAGCACCGGTGTTGGCGCATCGAAGGCAGAGGGGCTGCAGCCCCGGCATGGGCACACATGGTTAGAAGTGGTGGAGGAGAGGGCATGTGGTGGTTCCTGGGGGCAGTGGCTTTGGTTTCCCCAGCTGTTGCAGGGAAGTCGTGCCCTGGCCGAAGGGATGCTGGAAGAAGCCCCTCGAGCTGAGAGCAGTCCTCATGTGAGTAAGGGCCATGAGTGATGGGCTTACTTGGGCTTCAACACCCAGCCCTCCCCTCCGGCACCGGTACCTGGCGGAGGAGCGAGGAGGCTCCCAGGCTTGCCAAAGGATGCACTAAAGGCAACTCATTTGTGCCGGAGGGTGGGAAAATGTGTGTTCCCATCCCGGGTCTCCAGGTGCATCCCAGCGAACCCCAACACCAGCCCAGAGGAGGCAAGTGGGCTGCTCCGGCAGCAGTGGCGGGGCAGCAGGGAGGGGGGCAGCCCCTCTTGCGGGGCGGGTGGGTTTGCTCTCTACAACACTAGTGATTAAAACAAGGCATCTCAGTGAAAGAGGAGGTCATGGAAAGGAGGAAGGAAAGGAGGAGGAAGACTGGAGCGTAGGCCGGCTGCAGCTGGGCATCCAGCCCTGTGAGCGCTGTGTCGAGGGGCCAACAAGGATGCTGGCTTCCGGCTCTAGTCCTTCCCCTTGCCCTTCTTTGCTGCATCCGAGAAGCACAGGAGACAAGAGTTAGTGCGTCCGCTGGCAGTTCACCGATCCCCCAGGCACTGCCGTGGCAGAAACGTAGCCAGCATGGCTGGCTCGGCGCGGTGCAGGGGCCGCATCCCTGCAGGCAGCCTCCCCCCACCACGCAAAGCCATGTTTTGCACCAGCCCCACTGAGGAGAGGGGGGAAATCCCCACCCCACCAAAGCCAGCAGTGACTTGGGGGGAGGGACCAGGGTTTTTCCTAGCAGCACCTGCATCCCACCCAGCCAGCAGCTGGACTTTGGGGCTGTGCTGATGCAGAGGGAAGAGCATCCTACCTGATCCCCCACACCACCAGCAAAGCCCAACCCCAACAGGCCAAGCTACCCCTGGAGAACCCCTGCCCAGGGTCCCAGCAGGACCCTTCTGGGGACAGGAGCGATGGGGACTGACCTTTGGACTTCGACTTGATCTTGGAAGAGCAGGGCTTGGTCACATAGACGATCTCCTCGCACTGGGCATTGTACAGGGCTTTCTTCAGGATGCCAGAGCGAGTCTTCACACCCGTCTGAGCGCTACAGGCCCCCCAGCTCTCAAATTTGTACTTGCAGTCGGCTGGAAAAGAGGGGAGAGGCATCAGAGCCGGCCAGGATCTGGAGTGGGGACCAGCCCCGGCCACCCAGCCCAGGGTGGTCCCCAGCCACCCTGCTGCCATGCACACACCTCCAAACTTCTTCTTCCAGTTGCAGGGTATCTTGCACTTGAGCTTCTTACTCTCATCTTTGCAAGTCCCCTCGCGGTAGCCCAGGCCACAGTCCTTGCTGTTGGGGACACAGGGTCCCCAGCGCCAGTCCTCGCACTCGGAGCTGTCCTTCTTTGCCTTCTCTGCAAGGGAAGGGGGAGCGGGTGCTCGCTGCGGGGGCACGGGAGCACACCCCAGGCTGCTGCCGGCCCCCTGCCCCCTGCCCCAGGCTGCCCCTCACCTTTCTTGTTCTTGCCAGCCTCAGCGGTGGCAGCCAGCAGGATCAGCGCCAGGAGGAGGAGGAGGCCCCGGACCTGCATCCTGCCTGGGGAGGAGGGAGAGGGTGAGGCAGGCGAGGGGTCAGGGTGCGATGCGGCAGCAAGGGTGCACGGTGGGCTGAGGGCAGCCTGCCTGGGAGTGAGACGGCAGCTGCCTCCATTGCACACATGCACCTGCGTGTGTGCATGTGTGTGTGTGTACACCCCCATACCCTGCTCGTTGCCACCCCGTTCCATGGGTATTAATTGCAACAGGAAGGTTAACTGTACATCTCAGCAACCGCCTCCGACCAGGGAGCTGTTGGGCTGGGGGCTTGTTCCCATCCCTGCAGCCCCCCATTGCCCTGCGTGTGGTGAAATGCTCTCTGCGCGGACCCCCGCACCCTACACAGCAGCCGGGGAAAGCCCTTTGGTTGGGTGCACCCAGCACCAGGCTGCACCAGGGCCCGTGCTGCTCCTGCCCCCCCCCGAAAGCAAAGCAGTCCCCGCCTGCGTGCTGGCAGTGGGGGTCCTGCTCTCCAGTGCCAGTTCCCAGCCCCTACTCCCCTGTATTTCTCCGTGGCTCCTTTATCCAGCACCCAGCAGGCTGCCGCCCCACACCGAAGAGCCCCAGGGCCGGGGGAGTGCTGCTGCCATGGTACCTTTCTCCAGCTCCAGAGGAATCCAGGGAGGGAAGAAAAAAGCCCAGCAAAGACAAACCCACTGCCGTGAGGGGTCTGAGAGCTAAACCAGTGGATTAAACACCAAAAAAAAAAGTCCCCACAGCATGGGAGCTCGTTGGAGAGACGGAGCGGGAGAGCTGCGCCCACTGCTGGTGCTGCAGCTGCCAGCACAGCACCCGTGCATGCAAGGGCGGGGGGAGTGTGCATGTGTGTGCACGCACCTGGGAGCAGGTCGGGGATGAGGGTGCACGCACACAAGGGTGCAGCCCCTGGGGCCCTGCCCACCCCACCACGGTGGCGTTGGGCCAGGCGACGGCTCCCCTCTGGCTGCCACCATGAGCCTTCGTGGGACACTGCTGACAACGCTGGGGTCCCAGGTACCGCTCCCAGCAGGAGTGCAGCTGTGCAGAGCCAGCGTCTCAAGTCTGGTGGCCCCTTCCCCGCTCCCCTGGTGCCCTGCTCTTTAGGATGACACCCACATCTGCGTGGCAGCAGCCAGCCAGCAAATACATTGCACCTGCCCTGGCTCCATGATGGGCTTGGCGGGACTGGGATGATGGAGAGGTCAGGACACACCACGTGTCCCAGGGGAAAGCAGTGCAGGGAAGAGCCCAGGGTCAGCATTTGCTCCCTGCCCCCAGGCTCGCTGGGCAGCGTGCCAGAGAGAGCAGCTCCCTGCATTTTTCAGGCACCAGCACACTCGCCGGCTTCGCTCTGCATTGAACTGTCACAGGGAATTACACAGCTTGGCTGGCTGAAGGCACAGCCGAGGGGGTGAGAACTGCCTGCCCCCTCGCCCAGCCCGGCTGGGAGCCATCCTGCCGAGTATGGCATGGCTCAGCCCCATTCCCACCCAGCTGCCTTCAAAGGGGCCAAGAGCTCAGCCCAGAGGGCCCAGTTACGGAGAACAAGGCTGCGGCTACGCTGAGTTGCTGGCACTCCTGTCCCACTTGCTGTCGGGGCAACACCTCCGACACCCGCGCTATTCACAGCATCCCCCTGATTTCAGGTGCTCTGTAAACTTCTTCGATCCGTGCCCTCTGCTCCTGAACGGCCTCCCAGCCCGGCACCTTCCAGCTCAGGTCCTATGGACACAGCCTCTGAGTGCCCAGGGCAGCCAGCCCCAGCTGCTGTGCTCACTCCTGCCTTGCCTCTGGGCATGAATGCCCTCCACTCCCCACGGCATGGGTGCCGTGGGGCCCTGTCCATGTGTACACAGGGATGTGGGAGGGGAGGCTCTGGGGGGCAGCCCAGCTACAGCCCCAGGGACTCCTGGATCTGCTCCCAGGCTCTGCCTGGCACATCACATCTCCCAGGCAAAGTTCTGCAGGGACTCTCAGCCATGGCTCATCCTAAAGCATTCATAAGGGAAAGGGTGTGCAGTTTTCCAACTGGTTTTCCAAACAGTCTGATCCCTCCTTTGCCAGTCAAACAAGAGCTGTTCCCGTTTGGGCTGCCAGCGCCTTCAGGCATGTTCACACAGCCCAGCTCCTCCCGCACCCCTGCAGGGCCCTGGCGCCTCTCCTGCTCAGATCCCGTCTGGCTTTCACACTGCGTTGGTCTCCCCCAGAACAGTCTGCACGAGCAGAGCAGCCTGGAGCCTGGCCACACCATGGCAGTCCCTGTTCCCCCTTCCCCTCCCTCCTCTAGCTGCCCTGGGTTTGAATAATCTAGGATCAGCGCTATTAAAAAAAAAAATTACCATGTGATGCTGAAGCAGAGCCCAAATACCCACCACTGCAATGGGAGAGCCTAGACCCCTCTCCGGACACCGCTCAGGGCCAGGCAGTGCCACCGGCAAGTGCTTCTCCTAGCGCCGGCCACGCCATCCTCCCCAGCTCCTGTGCCCTCGCTGCCATCCCGGCACTCTCCTCGGAGCAGGGCGGCTGCCGGGCTGTCAGGCTCCTCGCAGCCCCTCTTCCAGCAGCGGGACCTCTCAGCTCGGCTCAAATTGCAGCTGGCTCTGGCAGAGGTGGGCGCAGGACTGCTGCCCTCCGTCCGCGGGCTGAGCTGCTCCCGTCTCCGGGCAGGGAGCCCAGCGCTTGGAGAGCCCAGCGCTCGGGGAGCCCATGGCTTGGGGTACCCAGCATCCTGCCAGCAGGAATTTCCCTGCTGCCAGGAGAGGGGAGACTGAGATTTTCCCCGTGAGCCAAGGCGTTAGCATGACCGGGAGGCTCTGCTGGAGGTTCTGGAGGGGAGCAGAGCCGCGGGGGCTGTGGGGCTTTCCAGCAGGCGGCCTCACCTTCCCCTCGAAGCGAGGAAAAGGTGCTACAGGGGGAAAGGACCTTTCCACGCTTCCACCCTCTGCTCCCTCCCCAGGGCAGATGCTGTGCCGTCACCCCGGTACAGCCCCTTCCCCTCCGGCCGGTCTCCCCCCTCGCCCCCCGGAGAGGCTGGCGGTGGCCGAGCCCCGCTCCAGGGCAGCTCCCCGGGCTCCGGCCGGAGCATCCCCCGCCACCTGGGCGCGCCTCCCCGACCCAGTGTGGGATGCCCCCCGAGGGGGGGGCGAGCGCTCAGATCCCGGGCCCCTGCCTCACCCCCTGCCTGCTGCCTACT
>WAAD01020544.1:134995-163031 GCA_013389945.1 Fregata magnificens
CGGGTCGGGCTCAGCCGGTGGGTGTGCTGGGCTCCCCGGCACGGGGAGCCGGGCCTGAGGGGTCAGGCCCCAGCCGGGCACGTCCCCATGTGTCCCCTGCCCTGGGCCGGGTGTTTCACCTTCCTCCGGGCTCCGCAGCGTGGTACCAAGGAAGCCGTGAGGGTTCAGCTGACCGCACGCCCCAGCATCGCAGAGCGGCTGAAGGGGTGCGAGCTGAACCTCCGGGCAGGGGCAGGGCTCCCCTGGGGCCCGCCGCTCTGAGACCCACTGGAAGATGGCTTCTGGGGCACCCCCGGGGCTAGATGGAGCGAAGGGAACCACCCCGTGTCTCCACCTGCTCCGTGGATGCCTCCTTTCCCAGCAAGGCCACTGGCATCGATGGACCGACCTTTTGTGGTCTCTGCCCTTCTCATCCTTCTCTGCTTGCTCTGCGACTTGGGGAGGGGGTACCTGAAGCAGCACATCACTTTCATGCTGAGCCAGGCCTGTCCCTCAAGACGTGCCTGTCCCTGGCTCAGACACCCTACAGCCCTTCTCCTTGGACCAAGCAGCGATACGAGATCAGACTGCTGGTTGGGGATGAAGGGACCTTGCAGACATCACTGCTCCCTTCCCTCCCCTGTCCACCCCCTTTTCTCAGGAGGTGAGGAGAGGCAACTCTCTTCTGGAGTTACCAGCCAGAAAGGCAAGTGTCACGCCAAAAGAATGGGGCTGTGGTGGGGAACGGAGCCATTTTTCCACCCCTTACCCTGGAAGAAGGCTGCTGAGAGCAGGGCCACCACAGGTAGAGTTGCGGGGGGGGGGGGGGGGGGGGGGGGGGGAGCAGGAATCGCTTTCCAAGAGATTCCCGCATTTAACTCGCACCCTGCCGGCAGTTTCCTGAACATCTGCAGAGGTTTCAAGGAGGGCTGGCAACTGTGGGAGCATGTCATCTCCCCTGCCCACTGCACACACAGCAACGGATGCTGCTCTGAGTGGTGAGGGGTCTGGACATGCCAGGCTGTACCTTTGAGCACAGGGTGCAGAAATGGGTGCTGACAGCTGGACAGGTAGCAAAGCCTTTAAACCAAAGCTGAAGAAAGTTGTGGAGACAAACTTCATGGTCAAAAAGAAGGGAAAGGGCCTAGGTGTGTGCTGCTTTTGGCTGGGGTTCAGTGGCATCAGGTTTGCAAGTTTGAGTTACGGGACCGTGATGAGCAAACCGGGGCCTGATGTGGCTGTGGAAGAGCTGGGTGTGGGGCAAGCGCCGCTGCTTTTCTTCAGCCATCTCTGGCCAGGAGCCAGAGACCCCCTGGGGTCCCCAGGGCAGAGCAACCCAAGGTATGGCGAAGCCTTGTGCAAATTTTCGCTCCTTCCTCCGTTTCCAGCTGTTCCCATTCCCCTCCTGTTGCCTCCTCGGCCTGGGGACCAGGAGACAAGTGCTGGCCGCACGGGAGAGCAGAGATGTGTTGGTGCACATCACTCTCGGCAGTGGCTGTGCTTGGTCCCTTCAGGCCCTTTCTGAGGGATGCAGGGGCAGGGAACAGCTCCTTCCTCAGCTCAAACAAGCAGCAGAAGGCTGTGTTTGCAGAAAGGGGCCTCATACCGAGGGAAGGAGGGAAAAGAGGGAGTGCAACCAAAACCCAGGTGCGTTTCCCTGCAATTGCTTAACTCGAGCTTTTTACCTCTAAAAATGTCACAAGATAATTCATGGCACATCAGCTCTGCATTTTCCATCTCCAGTCGAAGCCTGGTCCTTGGGGCACTGTTACTGCACGGTGCGGCAGTGCCAGTGTGGGGACACAGCTGTGCACGGGGGGATATTTTCCTCGTTCAGACTTGTGGAGGCGGACGTGTGGCAGGTAATCATTAACGCGGCCAACTGCTATCACCCCAGCTCTGCTTAGCATGGCCTTCCCCAGCCTGCACGCGTGCCCCCGTGCATACACCCCCAGGTGTGTTTCCATCCCACAGGAGGCCAGACAGACCTCCAGACCTCCAACACCCGGCGGCAAGGGAGAAACGGGGGATGCCGAGGCCCTTCGGAGAGAAGGGCAGGGCTCTCCCCTGAAGGTAGACTGCCCTTTTCCTAACACCCCTCATCACAGCAATCGCATTTGGGAACACTTCTCTCCCCCACCATAAATTTGACACCGGGGCGGCTGGAAAACTCTCATTGCCATGGTTACTGACGGTCCTCGCCGCCGAGAGATGGGCCAAGCGCCAACGCGCTGGGGTCTGGGCACTGAAGCGGAGCGGGCCCCCTCCTCCCAGTCACACGTCCGCCTGGTCCCTGGGCAGCGGCCCAGGGAGGCTGGGACAATTTGGTGTGCCTTACACCCACTACAGACCCCCACTGTTAGCTCTGGGCAGGAGCTGAAAGGCTGAAGGCAATGAAAGGGAGGCGCAGAGGGTGGAAGGGACAACGCAGCCGGGGAAGGAGGCTGCTTCTCTGGGTAGAGAGGGGGCAGCAGGAGCGACAGGCAGGCTGCCAAGCTGCCCTCAGGAATCCGAATTTAAGGTATGAGTATAGCTGCCCATCACCCACTGTGTCCATCCCCAGCTCCCTCACCAGCACGCCATCAGCTGGAGCGATTACCTCCCTTTTGCAAAGGAAACTCTGCAGGAGAGATGGCGTTGGCCACAGTCATCCTTACGAGTCTGGGGCTGGAAGCAGAAGTGTCCCTAATCCCACGCTTTTGTAATGGGAGAGTGGTCCTCCTGCCGGAGATAATCCCAGCTCTCAATGCTGCAGCCCCAGTGCTCAGCACTGGAAGCAAGACCCCAACACTCCCCTCTGGAGTTGGGAACGAATTGGAAGAGCCCCCGAGCAGGCTCGTCCCCCGCAGAGCAGCGTGGCTGGGGACAGCTCACCACAAAAAAGAGCCAATAGAAACATTTTGAAATCTGGAGGCTGGATGCTGCTCCAGTACCCACTGATAGCTGGGCGGCTGCAAAGGGCAGGGCAGGCCTGCCGCCGGGGCTGCCGCCTCCCGCCCCAGGGAGGAACAGCAGGCTGCCAGCTCCTGACTCACACTTCCAAGCCCTTCTGGATCACTTGGGACGGGGGTGCGCTTTCCTCCTGTTCCACCTTACACTGAATATTGATGTATGCCACAGAGTGGGGGAGAAGGTCCCTCAGGACAAAGTCACTGTATCCAGCAACTGTCCCAGGGCGATGCTGTGCAGGGAAGCAGGCAAGGACCTGGCCCAGCAGGGAACTCCCCAGAGTACCCCCAGTTAGGACGGGAGCAGAAGCCTCGGGGTACAACCTCAAAGGGGTGTCACTCATGCAGCGCCCACTGCATTCTCACGGATGCAGCTGGAGACAGGAACGAAAACATCCATCTCTTTATTTCAATGGCAAGAAACAACAACATCCAAACGGTCCAAGTCGAAAAGCGATGGGAATGCAGGCTCACGCCAGACCCTCGGCCTGCTGGAGCCGGCATCCTCACAGAGTTACAAAAATACAGTCCTACAACAGCATCTAGGAAACACAGACCCAGGTATTGCACAGAACCCCTGCCTTCCGCGGGCAGGGCGACCAACACCCCCTCCGCCGAAATACAAGCCAGGCTTGGAATTGCACAGCAACTCAGCTCAAGCACGCACAGAGGGGCCAGGCGGGGAGGGGGACAGTGTCTCTCTCAACTACCTGTACAAAAACTATAAGATACAAAACCAGGGAGAAAGGGGGAAGCTGGGGCTGTAAACGCCTGCAGGCTGGGCTGGGCGTCCCAGCTGGGGGGCAGCAGCTTGCACCTTTGAGCAGATGACAGTGCCTTGTCTGTCAGTGGCCAGCAAGCAGTGCTGATGGGAACTCCGGGCGCTGCTGGAGTATCCCAGCTCTGAACGAGTCAGGACGCTATTGTTATTAATTGCCAATACCGCTGCTGGCCCCTGACACTCTGCACTGCCCTGTGCCTCTGCTCCCCACCACAGCATCCCCTGTCCTCCAGGGGAACTCTGCCCCCCAGCCAAAAAGCCTGAAGGGTATTCTGGTTCTCTGTGGTATCCTCATACCCTTTTTTTGGTATTGGTATTAGGAGAGATTCCAACGGTGCCACCCAGCACTACCCAGCGGGTGCAGCTGGACTGCACAGACCCCACGCAGCAGCAGCATCCTCTCCTGGGACCCAAGCTGCGAGCAGCAACTCGTTTCACAACCACCACCCACCTGAAGGTGCCAAGCAGGTCTGCAAGGCCCAGAGCCATCAACTCTCCTCTGCTGGCACCTCCTGGTCCCAGCGACTGTCAGTGCTGCAAAAGCCTTGCTGAAGGGCTGGCTTGATGCCTCTGCGGATGCTCAGCACCCCCAGCATCTGCAGGGGAGATGGGTCGTGGTGCCTCATGCCCCATGGCAGGTGGTAGGTGAAATGCTGTCCCATTGCAGGTGTGACTCAGGGCTGGGAGCCTTGATGCTTCCTGTGCATCCAACTCCCTCTTTCTGCTAAAACTGGAGAGGGTGAGCTGGTGACCTGCTCTGGGAGCTTGTCTCTGGGCTGGGTGAGCTCCCAAGTTTTCCCTGCAAAGCCCTGCACCCAGTTTGGGGGATGGCAGGAGTCAGACTCAGAGGATGCGTGTTGACAGGTTGAGGGGCATGAGGGGAATCCCTGAGAGCAGCACTGACCCCAGCACTGCCCCTCCAGCCCAGTGCAATGTCTAGCATTGAGGGGGGAGCTGAAGCAAGGAGGGCAGCCGGACCCAAGTCAGCATTGGGGAAATATAATGGGCTCCACTGCAGCCGCTGCCCAGGCCAAGCGCAGCTCTCCACCACGGCTACGTGCTGCAGCAGGCTCACGAAGAGATGCCCAGCAGGCACCGGGTGTGCAGGCTGCCCCACCCAGCCCTGCGGAGGGAAGGACATTGGGAGGGCTCGGTAGCCCTGCTCCCTGCCATCCCTGCCCTGGGCCAGACTGCCGAGCACTAGGAGGGCAGTGGCTGCCCTGCTTCCGGCTGTGCCAGCCCCAGATGCTCTCAGGAAAGGCTGGGTGCGCCAGGGACTTCCCTCCTGCCACAGATAGGCCCCGATAGGGCAACACAGAGGCCCAGGGCAGCCCCAAACTGACAGAAGAGAGGAGATGGCAGGGGCAATAAGTCATGGTGCTTCCCTTGGGGCAAAGTCTGAGGCTCACGGCCTCTGCTGTCTGCCCGCACAGCCTGTGCCTCCTGTGGCTGTGCCAGACAGGAGAGGAGGAACAGGACACAAACCTAGCCAAGCATCTAAAGGAGGGGCACTGCCAGCAGGGAGAGGGGGCGAGCAACGATATCCCACAAGGATCAAGGACCATAGGCAGGAGCCTGCAGAGGGGGCACTGGCATCACTCCTGTGCACAAGGGTGACCTGGGCTTCAGCCTGGCCTGCCCCAACAGGGCTGCAGGATGGAGCCCATCCAGGGCAGGGAACGTGGTGGATGAGGGGTGGTGTGGGGGGACACAAAGAACCAGGCTTCAAGTCCCAAATACCCACTGTCTTCATAAACAGAGTCCCAGCCCAGCCTGGGGCAGAGCTCTGCTGGCTCCATCTCCTCCAGGGACCAGGTTGACTTCTAGGGAGGGCTGGGTCAGACTCACAGCTCTGCCAGTTGCTATTGTCCTCTTCTCATCCTGCCCGAGCTGGCTTGGGCTAAGGCACGTTGAGCACTACACAGCTGTCTCCTGGTCCTCCCGCTGGATCATCTGGTAGTGCTGTCGGTTCTCGAGGTAGGCAGCTAAGTCGGGGTCATTGGCTTTCTCAGCCCGGTGCTTGGGGGTGTCTCCCTGCACAGGGGAGGCAAAAGACGTCAGAGCGCCAAGCACTGCCTAAACGCTGCCTCGGCACCCAAAGGTGCCCCCATTCCCCCACTGAAAAGGTGGCTGCAGCTGGGTCCAGTAGAGCCTGCACCCAAGCCCCGAGGCAGGCGGTAGCCAAATGCCCAGGTGCTCACTACAGAGCAAAAGCGTGCTCCCCAGGAGCCCAACTTTGCTGCGGGGCTGGAAGCTGCTGTCCCCTGAAGGGCCATTGGCCCTACGTGTGGACCAGGACAGAGACCATCCCTGACCATCACCAGCCCCCTGAGAGGAGACAAAGGTTGGTCCCCGTGACCTGCTCTTCCCCGGTGCCGGGGAGGTAGGCGGGAGAGGGTGAGGAATGAGGGGTATGTTTGGGGAATGCCCGGGAATACCAACCCCCCTTCCCTCTCGCAGCCTGGCTAGTGCTCCCGCTCCTGGAGGAGGATCACATTTCAACCAGCTTATTGCAGCCATCTGGACTGTGTCCACTAATGAACTCCTGCACTCCATAAAAAGCAAATCTGTTAACAGCTCCCAGCTCCGTCTCCTCTCCCCCTTCCCTCCCCCTGCTCCTCGCTCCTCCTTGCCAAGCACCCAGGCTCTGCCGTACTGCTGAGAAAGGCTGCGGAAACCTGGCGCTCTGCCGCTGCCATTGAAAACTGGCCCCGGAAGGGATGCCCGGCCTGCCCGGCTCGTCCCCTGATGCGCAGCAGGGCACGGGCGGCTGCGGCAGGGTCTGGGGCCTCCAGGGCAACCTGCAGCCGTATTTCTCTAGCAGGAACAATGGTCAGACACGCGGACCCTCCGCTGGGCCTGGATGCAGCTGTGGACAAAAGCCCACCCGCGCACGGCTGCAGAGAGGTGTGATGCACCAAGAAACCCCTCTTTTGTACATGCACCCCAAGACCCGGGCACATCCCACGGTCCCACACACATCCCCCCGCATGCACACAGGCAGGGGTAGGGAGACCACTGTGTGCTTCAGTGCCAGCTCTCCTCGGGGGCCTCCTCTCTGCAGCCCCTGAACGCAAGCGCTCATTTAACAAAGGAGGGGAAAGACCAGAGGAGGAATTGAGTTTCTTTCCCGTCCCCCTGCAGAAGCCCCACTGCAACGCTGCCTGCCCGCAGCCTGAAACCGGAGCTGCCAGGGCCCCTCTGCCCAGTCGGGCTGAGGCACGCCAACCGATAAGGCTCGGCCTCCCTCACCGCTGCAGGGTGCAGGATCAGCTGGCTCCAAACCCGTGCCACAGGTCTGACGCTGGGGCTTCTAATGAGGTGGGTTCGTGCCTGTGCAGGCAGGCTGTGACCCGGGGCCCACGCGAGGTCAGCGCAGCAGCACAGAGGGGTCCCCAGATAGCTACAAACCCGGACGTGTGTTTGCATAGGCATCTGCAAGCCCCGTTCCCCGGGGCAGCCGTCATGCCTGAGCAGGGCTCCCTTTTGTGCTGGCAGGTTGGGGGCTGCTCTTCTCCTTCAGGCAGATGAGGGGGCTGGGGGCAGAGAGGGGCTGTGCCCCCAGAGCTGTTCTCTCCCCTTGCCTCTGCCGGCTGAGTCTCCAGCCAGGCCAGCCTCGCTCCGGGCGCTGTGCAATGCCCAAGCCTTGGCCAGGACCAAGAAGGAGTGATGGGGAGCCAAAGATTGTCTGTACAGCATCTCCCTGGCAGCTGGCAACAGGGCTGCGCATTGTCTGAGGCGGCCCCCAAGCTCCACTGGCCCCAGCAAGTTTGCACCCCCTGGCTGGGCTCCTACCCTGTGTCCCAGACCCACAGATTGCACCTTCTTGGCTCGTTACTACATCTCCTCTGCTACAGCCCATCGCTACGAGCCTCCACCAGACAGATGTGACCGCATCCCCTCTGCCGCCCGCCAGTCCTGGGAACCTCCGGTACCAAAACACGGCCTCAAGCCCCCTTCCCGCAACTCCTCCGCTGACGCTGGCACAACTCCCTGGCACCAAGGCGTATCTCAATTAACTTGGTATGCAAGGGAAAGGGCCGCCACTGCCTGCTCCCACTCCCCGCGGGCTGGCTTTACCCACCGAGAGGAGCTCCCAGTGCCCCCGTTACGGCTGCCCGTGGGGGAGAGCGGGGGGAGCTCTGCAGCTGTGAGGGAGCTCTCAGCGAGAATGTCCTTGCTCTGACCCCGGAGGGTGGGAAGGGGGAGACAGGGATGAGGCATTCCAGCCCCTCGCTTCTAATTTAATAAAACAACAGGGAGAGAAGTGCAGGGAGGAGAGGGATTTAACCCCTCTGCAGCTGGGCTCCACGGGGCAAGCATGGGTGCTTCATGTCAGCTCGTCTCTGGCTGGCAAAGACCCCAGCCAAAGCACCCTTGCCCTGCTCTCCTGCTGGCCCCACTCTTGCCAGCTCCCCAGGCCCCCAGAAAGCCCCCCTGCCAGCCATCCCGCCGTCACCTGCAGGTCC
This sequence comes from Fregata magnificens, assembly GCA_013389945.1. Classification (NCBI taxonomy): domain Eukaryota; kingdom Metazoa; phylum Chordata; class Aves; order Suliformes; family Fregatidae; genus Fregata; species Fregata magnificens. Next base: position 143,173 of record WAAD01020544.1, read on the forward strand.
GTCTTCATGAGTGAAGCCCCGGCCTCCACGATGTAGTGGCAGATAGTGCGCTGGCGTAAGGCTGCAGCCTGGTGCAAGCTGGTTTCGCCACTGGGGAGGAGAAAGCGGGAGATGTGAGATGTCCCCCCCGAATGGGGACAAGCAGCATGTACGGGTGGCAGTGAGGGACAGCAATTTGACTGCAGCAGGAGCTCGCGGTGGGTTGTGTGCTTGTCCAGGCAGCCCTGGCAGAGGAGAAGGTGCTGCTTGGGGACGGTCAGTCCAGAGTGGACTGGGAACCATAGCTGGTTATTAGAGTGAGGGCAGCTGATAAGTGCCCAGACAACTGGTCACCTCGCAGAGGGTCTGGCCAATAGGTAACACAAGTCAGTCAAGCAACTTACTTCTCCTCCTCCGTGGCATCAAGGATTTCTGAAGGGGCTGTGGAGAGAAAGACAGTGCAGGGCGAGTGAGACCCGGCTGCGGGCCAGAGACAGACCCACCTACTCCCCACTCGCACTCTGCATCTTTCCCTAGGGGCTGCTATTTCTTTCCATGCTGCCTGCAAAGGTCCTGGCTCCAAAGCACTCAGGCCAGCAACGGCATCTGAGCCCAGCTGAGATCAGGGAAGAAGAGTTGTTGTGGACTCATTACAGAGAAATATCTAAATAAAAATAAAACAGTGGGAGCTGCCAAAAACAACGGGTCCACTGCCCTGAAGGCAGAAGCAGGACACTGAGAAGCGTTTCCCAGAGATATGCTGGTCCCTGCCAGGATGCGGCAATGGCCATGGGGGCACCCCAGTACTGGCAGACAGATGCCAGGGTAAGCCCATACGCCAAAAGAAGGATGTAGCAAGCCCAGAGGGAAGGGATTAAGCCCAGGAGCACCCCCCTCCAAGCAGAGGGCTGGACTTTTTCAGCTGCCAGGCTCCTTTGCTAAGGGTGGCAGTCTGGCCCCAGCTCACCGTTCTCGATGATGTACTTGACGATGTCCTTGCTCCCTGATTTGACAGCATGGTGGAGGACAGTCTGGCCCGAGGAGTCTCGCACCATCAGATCTCTTCCAGTCCGGTGCAGCTCTTGGAACTACAGGATTGCCAGATTGCTCGGCATGAGTTGCCTTTCCCAGCTCCAAGCCCTAAGCCCCGGCATCGTGTCCCTGGGGTGCTCAGCAGATTGTACAGATATTTGGGACCTGGCGGGGAGCTTTGTCCAGCTCAGCCACACCGCCAAGTCCCTTCCCTCCGTGTCCCCCAGGCGAGGAACAGGGCTACTTGCCAGCAGCCTGCCTGGTTTCCAGCCACCGCTCTTGGAGGAAGGCCCTCGACAGGAGCTGCTCCAGGGCAATCGCGGAGTGTGGCTGGCAGGGCTTCCCACAGCCCAAGGGGGACGCCGGCTGAGCAGGCTGCAGGGTGAGCACCCAGAGCCAGCCCTGGCTGCACATCACAGCAGGCAGCGGGAGCGCCTACCTTGCTGAAGTTGCCGCTCTTGGCAGCTTCTATCAGAAGGTCGTCTGCAAAGAAGGGAGATGGGTCGGGGTCATAAAAGCCAAGCTGTAATGTCATTTATCTAACTGGGGAGCCAAGGGTTGGGCACCGGAGGCTCACCAGTCAGCTGGAGCTCCTCCAGGTGCTAACCCCTTGGTCAGACTGGTTTTACATGGCTCCCCCACCTTCAGACAAGCCAGGGGAAGGAGGGAGACCCCACGTAGCTGGGGGCGCAGCCAGACCTCAGCCCCAGGGAGATGCACATGCAGGGGGAGCAGTCTCTGCCCATGGGCAGGATGACTTGCGATAGAAGCAGGGAGCAGATCTCCTGGGTGTCAGCCAGCGGCCGAGACGCCTCTCACCCATGACTCACTCACACTTCCAGGCACTGGGCTCCGCTCAAGCTCCAGGAAACTCTTTCCATTTGCTCAGCTCAATGAGGCCCCTGACCTTGTGCTCCTACCTCCAGAGCTCCCGCCACTGCCTGGCAGGGACAGCCCCCCCAACTCAGCCCACAGCACTCAGCTCCGCAGGTGGGTGATTAACCCCTCCGCCACGCCATTTCCCGGACAGCAGAGTCGGGAAGGCGCCTGGCCGGGCCGCTCCACAAATCACTGTCAGGTCTCTCCTGACCACCTCTGGGGTCACCCACCTGCAGGGCTCTGGGCTCCCACCTAGCACACAGGCAGCGGGGCTCCTGCCTGCACGCCAGGGACAGGCCAGGCCAAAAAACCCCGTGGTGGGGACCCAAAACAGCGTGACCCGAGAGAGGGTGCGACAGGGGGTGGAACAGGACTCACCTTTGTGTGGGAGGCAGCGCTCAGGCTCAGCACTGGAAGGGAAGAAGAAAAGGCGTAACTAACCCTGCCAGTCCTGGCAGCAGATTGCTCAGAAGAGCACACGGCAGGAAGGGGCACTCCTTCAGCAGGCAGGAGCAGAGGCAGGCCAAGGGACTTTGCTGCTCTTTGGTCGTATCATCTGCTTCTTCCCCCATCTGGGTTCTTCCCAATCCCCACTCCCATTTCTGCTGCTGCTCCCAGCTCTGTTGCTCACCCGTACCCAAGGCTGGCCTGACTTCAGCCAATAGACACCCATGCCCTTTGCCCCACGCGCCAGGCACTGGAGCTTGACCTCACGGCTGAGCCGCCTGGTGATGCCCCACCGCCTCCAGCAGCACTGGCTGGGGAGCAGGGAGAATGGGACAGCATCTCACTGCTTGGTCTAACTCAGCACTGAATTGCTGCTCGCTTCCTGGGAGCCCCCCTGTAATCTGGCTCAGGGTTCAATGCAGTGAAGCCAGACCTGGCTCTCCCATCGCTACCCATCCTTCCTGAGGTCCAGCACCCCATTCTCACCCACCCCAGACTCACCTGGGGGCAGGAGAGGAGGGTGGAGAGGAGGAAGAGGAGGGGAATGCAAAATGGTGCCCAGTGGGTGCGGCAGACAAGTCGACAAGGTCAGGCACGGCAGGAGAAGTGCCCACAGTCTGGGTGATCACCAGCTCTGGGTCTAGCACATAGAGCTCGTCCTGAGAGATCTCTGTCACATAGTTGAGGTGCTCCTGAAAGACACAGATCAGCCTCCCCATAAGCAAGATGTACTTCTGCATAGCTCCATCTCCCATCCCCTCACATGCCATGCCTTGTAGCCCACGCACTCGCTCAGCAGAGTAACGGTGGCTCGAAGAGTCCTGGGACGCCTCCGCATCTCCTTGTCCTTTTCAGCCTTCTCATCTCCTCCCAACCTAGCAGCTGACCCATACACCTTATCTCCATGTCCCCCTCTCCAGATCATTAGGGAAAGTATTTAACGCTGGGTAAGATGACCCCAGTCGGTGGGTGCCTGGCCAGCCTTGCTACATTGCTATTCCTTACCCACTCCGCTGTAGGGTCCTGCAGGCAGCTTCCAACCCAAGTCTCTGTGCTCCCACCCAGGCTTCCTCCCTTTCTATGGGAACCGGGAGGTGCTGGGGCTAGTCCTGGGCCAGGCCAGTCACACCACCCCTTGGGGGATGCCACAGGGCAGGGCAGCGATATGAGACCTGCGTGTCCCCGAGGCTGAGCCTGCCTGTCGGTCCATGTGAACACTCAAGCACCTTCCCAGCAGATGCTGGGTGGGACGACAGCAGAGGACGAGGCCACACTCACCTGTGCGCGGTCTATCCTGTAGAACCGATCAGCCGTGGTTGCTGTAAGACAGGGACAGAGCAAGACAGAGTGATTCTTGGTGCGGGATGAGGGAGACGGCCACTTTCTGCCACTGAGAGGTAGTGAACTATCCAGCCACTTCGTAGCCTCCATGGAGGGCACAGCAAAGCAAACAGTACCCTCTGACCAGGAGCAGCCCCCTTCCCTTTGGGACCCTGCTGTTCTCTTTACCCGAGAGGCAGCCCCTTGGGCCTACAGACCACCATGCCCCTGTGCAACATGCCTTTGCTTGCTATCTCCTCCTCGATGACTCCTGGCAGGGAGTCAAAGGGAAGGCAAGAACACGCCTAGCTGATGCCGTGGCCTTTCTGGGGGCTTCCAGGTGCTCCAGCATTAGCCTGAGCAGACGAAGCTCAGGGCTGTGCAGCGCACATCTCAGCATTCACTTGCACCAGGTAAGGAACTACTCCAATTTAACATGGTGCACCTCGTTGCAGAGCAAAATGGGGGCACTAAGCGGGGCTGGGAGAAGAGGGAGCTCAGCCTCCCACTGACTTGATTGAGTAAGGTCCCATGGACCACCACAAGGCCATGTCAGAGCTTGTGACTGCCAGGTACAATGGGGCACGCCACCACCAGTTGTAGATCCAAGCCGCTGTCTCCTAGGATGGCAGGAGAGAGCTTCAAACCAGCCTCCAGCCTGTTGCTGGCAGCAGCCTGTCCGAGTGCAGCCCTCTGCTCATCCCTCTTTCTTTGAGGAGAGATCCCCACAGCAGGAGAGAAGCTCCTTCAACACCAACAAAGCAAATGGCTATGCTAGAGACAGACCCACGCAGCCACCACCCCCAGGGTAGCAGGGAGGGCCTGGGGACTTACAGCATCACCAGGGGAGAGCAGAACAAGCGAGAGTACAGTGCTAGGACAATTGGGTCCCCACACAGGGTGGCACTTCCCCTGTGTTCTGCCAGGCTGCTGGTGCCTGCCCAGGCAAGGTTGCTGCGGTGGGACCCTTGGGGACCTGGGGAATTCTCTCTGCAAACAGAGCAGGGACAGGCCAGAGCAGATGAGAGGACTGAAAGAGCCCCCTTTACCCTGTCCTGGCTGGAGATTTACAGCCAGGGAGCTGCTGCTGAAGGCCTGTAATTCAGCCGCTTGAATGAGCCTGCGCTGTCTTGAATGAGGCTCTGGCCTCTTTCCTGACACATCTTCCCGAGCCCGGAACCTGCTGCTGGGGGACTGGCAGGAAGAGGGAAAGCAGTCCTGGTACAGCAGTCTTGGTAGTGACACCTGGGAGCAGCAGCGCCAGCAGTCCCACAGGCAGGGCTGGAACCCCAAAGGGAGAAGCTGCATCCTCTCTGCCTAGCAGCGCTTTCCCAGGCCCACTTTGCAACCCACGGCTGTGCTCTGCTGTACTCTACGTCCTGCTACTGGGAATTCAGGGAGATGAAGTGCCACCAGCAGTCATTTCTCTTGGCCAGCTTCCAGGTACAGAGGGAGAGCTCTGGAGCCTCTTGGTCAGTGAAGGCAAAGGGAGAGGCGAAAGCTACTTTCAGGCAGGGGAGAGGAAGCAGCTGGAGCCCAGCAGGGAGCCTGCTCCCATACCACTGGGATGCTCACGGTGATCCTCGCTCCCAGTGTGCTGGAGCAGGGGGGCCCCCTGCCTGCATGACACAGGAGAGCAACCCCAGCAGTCCCGCAGTGACAGGACACAGGCCTCCAAGCTGCCTTCAGCTCTGGAGGCAGGAGACCAGCAGACGCCCCTCGCTCCACTCGTGGTCAGCAGCCAGAGACACAGCCTGGAGCAAAAAACTGTTGCACTTGGCTACAAAGACCCCGACATCCATGAGTCCGAAGTCCCACGCGGCTCTCAGTGGCTTGTCACTAAGGGTCTGTCCCCTCACTCCCTCAAATTCAAACACAGTCAACACTCCCAGGGGAAGATGATACTCACAGTCCAGGAAGCACCACTTGGGCGACAGCTTCTGGGATGACAGTGTCTTCGGTTTGGCTCCATCTCCTTCCTGCATAAAAAGAGAGAAGATAAAGTCGTGTCTCTTGGCCTCCCCATCTCTCCCTAGAGCATCCCTCCTGCTTTGGGAGGTCCCTGCAGACATGGAGGACCACAGGCACTTAGATGGAAACAGGAACTTGAACACAGGCACAGCACACAGCGACAGGGAGCAGCACAGGACACACTGGAGCCAACACACACCAGCTCACTGGAGAGAGAGGTGCCATAAGATGAGCCCGCGAGACTGGCACATGACAGATGGGCCCGGGGGATGGAGCGAGGCCGTACACACCTGAAAGAGCAGGCGCTCTGAAGCAGAGGGCTGTGGAGGGAAATCCTGCAGAAAGGCAAGGTGTGCCGTTACAGCCTTTGTCTGGGCGGCCCCCCAGCCCCTCTCTTGTCCCATTGGTGTTGCTTAATGTGCTGCCATATCTGGCTTTACACACTGCCTTGCCAAGGTCCCTGGTCCTTGCCCTGCTTTGAGGCTAGAGCACAGTGGTCGCCCAAGGAGAGAGAAGAGGTAAACTACGAGGTGGCCAAGGAACACCAGCCTCAATGCACAGCTTTAGAGGTGCAGGAGGTTGCAGAGGGATCAGTCTACCAGGTTGACACTGTAAGAAAGTGTTACCCTCTGAGCCCAGGAGCTGCTAGCCATGTGCCTGTCTGTGTGTCCTCACCAGTGCCTGGGGACAAGGAGGGCAGGGGACAGGCATGCAGAGCAAGGAGCAGATGCCAATGTGCCAGCCTGGGCAAGCAGCTCTGCAACTCAGCCCTGCAGGACACTATGCACACGCCGGATGGATTCCCTCGGGCACAAGAACCAGCTAACTGGGGACTGAGCAAGGTCCCTTCAATCTTCTGAGAGAAAATCAGACGGAGCAGTGTGGCACCAGGAGGCACACTGTGGGCTCAGAAGGCATTGCTCACCAGGAGCAAGGGTTACACAGCCCGTGTCCAGATCATGGACACGCACTACCACATTGGCAGGAGCACAAAAGTTAGTACTTGCAAATGAAGAGAGTTGGAGGGGGGAGCAACCCTAATCCAGGCACCGTGGGACGGGCAGAGCTGTGCCAGGAAACACGGAGCCCACAGAGAGCTGAAGGAACACAGCACAGCAAACAAAGGAACAGAGGAGAGGCCTCCCCAAACACCCAGGGGGTGATAAGCCCCCATAGGATGTATGCTGGCTTTTTCCACTGTCCCATAATTTTTCTGGGCCACCGACACTCTGGGCCTGGAGGACAAGGTCAGAAGAGCAACACTGAGAAAGAAGCTGCCAGAGAGCAGGGAGCAACGAGCCATCCAAGGGATCCTGCCTCCACCGTGGGGTGAAGGCAAACCATGACCTGCTACCAGAAGCAGGAGCATGCGTGTTGGTGCGTGCAGGTCAAGGAGGCTTAGAAATCCCTTCCCTGAGCCCCACCATCCTTGGCATCCAGCTGTGACCACCTCCCACGCAAAGCCTCACCTCCTGCAGCCTCTCGATTTGGGTCCGGCACAACTCCAGGTCACTGTCTCCTGGAACCACAATGATCCCCAGCGGCACAGCTGCACGACAGGGCACAGACACAACTCAGGGAGCAGCCTGTGCCCCATCCCCAACACCTCACACAGCTGAGCTGAGGGCATTGCCAGACTCGGGGACTGCAGCTCCCACCCCCTGGTCACTCAGCTCGTCACTCACAGGCTTCCTTGAGCTTTTCCTTGTCATAGTGCAGTGCCTCGTAGTCGCGCATGCTGATTCGGCTGACCCGGATCCGCAGCCGCTCAGGCACTGGCTGCTGGCTGCATGCAGGGGGGAAGGAAAAGGGAAGGCATCAGAAAGTGACAGCCCACTTTCTTCTTATCCCACTCACCCCACCAAAACAGGCAAGAGCACAGACTGGGGTGGGGAGCTTGGCACCAGCAGCTTCTCCAGCATCAGGGTCTGGCCATGCTTCCGTTCTTGAGAGAGGATCAAAACGCCTCTGGGAGTGATGGATCAGTCCCATCCTTTTCCCCTCCACCCCTTCTGCTTTGGAGAGGAGGTGGCAGATTGATCTGAGGAACCTACTCATTGAGCAGAGGCATGGAGTTGCGTCGCTTGGTCTTCTGCACCATGTTGGCTTGGTTACGCAGAGAGATGTGGATGCAGGAAGCCGCCAGCTTGCAGGGCTCTCCATCTACCTGCATGGGGATGGCCTTGGATGTGGTGAGAACCACCTGCCGGCACTGGCACAGCCGCTCCCCATGGCCACCGACCTGTAACGCAGCCTGTGAAAGGGTCCAGAGTGAGAGCAGAGCATGGACTGATGGGTGGATGGGGGGAGCACCCATTGTCAGCCAGATGCCACAAGTGAACCAAGCTCTGGAAGGGATCCACAGAGACCAGGGCATGACAGCACCTCGCCTAAATCCCAGAGAGCAGACGCTGTCACACAGGCCAGCACTACAGCTCCTAAGGAGGGAAGCTGGGGAGCTGGGGGGCTGGCTGACACCTGGTCAATGGGACCAGTCGCTCCCTTCATTGCTAGCTACAACTGGCAACAGCACTGACTCACCAGGGATGTCATGGTGAAGCCAATAACTTCAATGCAGCCATCATCGTGGCGCTGCGGCTCAAAGTCGTGGTGCTCCCCGGGGTTGCCCCAGGGTGTGGTGCCTGCACAGTACCTGTGAAGGGATAGCAAGCAATACATGGACAGGCCCCCTGAAACCCAGGTAGGGATCTGTGGCATGGGGGTGAGGAGCCCAGCAGACGAGGGCAGGTGCCCTCGAGGGGGCTGCTCACCTGGGGATGTTCAGGAAGACCAGGCACTGGGGCTTCAGGTCCTGGATCTTGGAGGTCAGGTCTGTCCCATCGCACTGGAAATAACACAGGAGCATTCAGGCTGCTGTAAGGGGGGGCTTGGCCCACCCTACCCACCTGGGAGGAAATGACCTCCCCCTCTGCTCCCCACGGTGACTGTTCTCCAAGCCAGGAGAAGCCAATGTTCCCAGGAACACATCATCTCCCCAGTCCTGAGATACCCAGAGTGCCAAGGGACTGCTCCTCGCCCCTCGGCAGCTTAACCCCCTCCCTGGCCCAGAGCACCCCTGCACACTCACAACCAACTTGACGTGCTTCGCTAAGTCTTTGGAGCTCCCCGTGAGGAAGTCGGAGAAAGCCGTCTGCCAAGGCAAGAGACAGCGTTAGCGCCCACACATTCACCGAAATGGGCAGCCAGGAAGCCTGCCACCGACATTCAGACCTCAGCTGCTGAGAGCAGCAAATCCTTTCTTTGTCCATTGGCAGAAGCCCTCTCTTCTCCCCTCCCAAAACAACCTGATCCATTCCTCTGGCCATTTTGCCTACCAAAAACCTCAGGGCACCTTTACTAACAGCCCCCACTATTCCCTTGCCAGCCCAGTCCCAGCTTTAGGGAACAGCTGGCAAGGTGAGCCTCTTCTTGTGAGAGACTCGAGTCACAAGAGACAAATTCAGTCTCAAGCCGCAATGAAGTACCATAAAACAGCTGATGTGACCTCATCTAGAGATACAAGGAGAGACAGTATGGCCTCTGTTACACAGATCCTAGGGTCCCCTTTGGGTTTAACTATACAGAGAGCAGGGAAGACACAAGCAGCAGAGACATGAGACAGTAGAGAGCAGCACTTGGCCTTTAGTACTGCTCAAATACTGGTCACCCAGCCACATGGGTAGGGAGGTATATTGAGGATGGGGGGATGGACGAACAAAGACAGCACTCACACACAAAGCTCTAGAGGTGAAATACAGGAGGGCAGCATAATTAGCCAGCGAGCTGTAACTGGCCCAAGGTACAAAATAAAAGACCAAAGTAGTGTGGGGACTCTATGGAAAGGCTTCCTGTTCCTCTGCAGGGGGGACAGCCTGCCTCCCCACAGCTCTGGGGAGGTCCTGCCTGGGTGACCGTCCGTGAGCCGGAGGACAAGAACAATAGTGGCAGGAGATCAAGACAGCAACTGTACCGCAGGCCAGAGAGCAGGCTGTACCGCCAGCAGTGCTCACAGCCAAAGAGGAGCTGTGACTCCCAGGGCTGCAGCCTTTCTCCAGCACCTCTCCAGCTTTGGGAGGGGCTCAGCTTGGGTGCACGTGAAGGCCCGTGTAACTGGGGTGAGTGACTTGAGGGTGCGGACAGGAGCCGGGGCCATGCCTGTGCTCCAGCTGACGCTAAGGCTGCTATGAAGGCATGCTCGGATATCCTCCACACACTCACCCCAGCATAGAACATTTTATTCCGAAACCGGCTGTTGAACTTCTCTGGGTTGGCCTCTAGGGAAAGGAGAAAAAAGTCCAGGTCATTAGCCTGCACATGGAAATACTTCACTTGCCAGCTCTCCCCAGACACGGCTCTCCAGCCAGCCTCGGCCAGGAGGCAGCCCCCAGCTCTCTTCCCGTGCAGGCACCCCTCTTCCCCCTCTGCAGCCTCCACTTGCTCCTCAGGTTTTACCTCCAGCCCTGTCCCTGGGGCAATCCTCTTGTTCACTTTCCCGAGGAGCGTTTTATAGGCCCACCTCTGGGGCACCCCATCACCACCAACCCTGCCCCAGCCTTGCCATCCCCCCCCCTACCTCGGGATTCGTGGAACTCCAGCGTCACCCGTGCGTCAAAGCCAAGGCTGAAATAGTTATTAAAGACATCCAAGGGGAGCTGAAATGGAAAGGAGGAACAAAGATGAGGCTGCCAGTGCGTGGCCACGGCAAAAACAAGGTCAGACTATAGCAGAGCCATGCACCGTGCTCACAAGGCTGAGGGAGCGGAGGCTTGCCTTCCCCCCAGGAAAATAGAGGTCACCAGCCTGCAGTGACGGACCCTGGCTCCTAGGGGCAAGGGACATGGCCCAAGGGGACACACTCTGCTCTCCAAGATACCTGCAATCATCCATGTTTCTGCTAAGGAAACAGTCTCAGAGGGGACTGGGCTTATACCTGTTGCAAGCTGTGGTTAAAAACTGCCGGTGGACATTTAGTTCTGATCTCTACGCGCCTCGCCATGAGTGCCACGGGTCAGAGCCATGAGGAGAGGAATGGAATTGGAGCAAGGAAATGCCAGCCCAACACCGTAGCCCCAGGTGCTGGGGCTGCCTGAGCCAGTGGGAGAAGGAGAACGCAGACCCCCAGCACAGGGAATGAACGTGGAGAGGTGTCACACCTTGTCAGCGGCTGCCTCATCCTTTTCCTCAGGGTTTGCGTCAGGGTTTGGCTCCACATGGAGGTTCCAGCGATCGAGCTGCACAATGTTCCCATCTTCCACGTGCGACAGGATCTTGGACAGAGGCTCATCTGTGTAACCCTAGTGAAGAGCAGGACTTGGTGAGTCTCCTACCTGCCTCCTGCAGAGATGTCATCTTCTTTGGGAAGACATCGCAGAGCAAAGGATGCGGAAAAGATCAATTCTACTTGAATGCTCAGCGAAGTGGGACTTTAAAAACAATACATCTTCCTTCTAAAAATCTCCTGAAGTTTGAAACAATGATTACTTTTGTTAATGTCCTCATATATTATAACCTAACTCAGAATAGTTCCAATGTCAGAAGAACAGTAACATCCAAACCGCACTTATTTGTTGGTCTGTAGTTAGGGAAAGTCAAAACAGCCAGCCAGTGCAAATCCCCACCCATGTGTCTGGAAGCAGAGGCCAAGTGCTCAGCCCCTCTCTGTCAGCAGTGAGCTCTCCTGCCCGTCACTTACCCCACCCCAGTTCAGCGTCCTGGCCAAGTCGTTCCCTGTCCCCAAAGGTAGGATGGCCACAGGAGGAGGTGGGTTGAGGCGTAACTGGTCCAGAATGGAGAGTATCCAGCCCACCTGCTCGAGCAAGAGAGCGCAAAGAAACAGTTGGTTATTTCAGGGACCGGCAGCACTAGCGATAGCAGAGGGGCAGAGACAGGGTCCCCTTAGCCACCACCAAGGCTATTCACGGTCTTTAATGCTCCAAATGGGTGCTGCAGGAGATACCAGTAACCTCAGTGAGGACACTGGCCCCCCAAAAGGGCGACAAATCCAGACATGCCACAGACTAGCACTCCCTGCAGCAGTGCATGAGGGGACCCACAGTATCCGGTGCCACCAGCTGGACCACGGACACAGTGCGCACATTTTGCCCCGTTCTGGATTACGGCAAGGAGGGCTGCTGCTGGCACTGAAAAGGCCTGGGGCAAAGGGTACCACAGGCACAAAGGGGCCAGGGGACTCACCGTGCCGTCTCCCCCGCACGCCAGGATCCGGAGGTTGTGGACCTTGCGGTACAGCTCCAGCCTGCAGGGAACAGAGAGGGTAAGGAGGGGAAGGAAGAGGCATCAAAGGTGTTACGCAGTGGCTGCAGGGCTCCCTGCCCTCAGAGAGCCTGTGGCATTCACAAAGCCATGTGCGTGTCTCCCTCCTCATCACCACAGCAGTTCACACCAGTGGGCAAAGCCACAGTAACTTTGGCTTCACCAGCTCTTGCAGAGGAAGAGCGGGGTGTCCACAGTCTGCATACATGTAGACAAGCTGAAATGCAGCAAGCAGACAAGACCCATGCGACGTTAATGGAATATAATGAACTACATTTGGGAATGTCATCCTAAGGCTGGTCTCTTTGCCACTGGCCTTAAGATTAGACCAGCCCTCCAGCAGGAAACACTGCAAGGCCAGGACTGGCCGCAAGGTATGCTAGAGAGGCCTCTCAAAGCATGAACTCGTTGGAGGTGTCTTTGCACGAGGGAGGCATGGAGCATCAGGCCTCCACCAGCCATGGGAAGAGCTCCAGGAAGGAATCTCTGGGGCAGGGATGGGGGAAGAGAAGGGTGCTGCCCCCATCAGTACTCACGCCTCCTTGGGTCCACCCTGGCTGAGGTCGAAAACCTGCCGTGGGTTGAGATACCACATGAAGGATTGGATGATCTTGGCTCCCTGTGAGGACAAGAAAGACTTCAACAGGGAACAGAGAGTTCCCAGTGGACAGAGGGAAGAAGGCAGCTGGTCTCAAGGACAGGCCAAGACAACGGCGTTCTAGGGGGACTCAGGCAAAGCCTGGCCTAGGTGGGAATTGCCGGGTGGCAAACTGGCATTGCGGAGGTTCCCTTGCCTCTTCTGCAGCTGAGACACTACCAAAATGTCTCATTACCAAAATGCTGGGTCTTCAGCAGCTAAAAGGCAATGCCCCCATAGAGCTGCCTTCTCAGGGAGATGCAGGACAAGGCCATACCTGATTCCCACCGCTCTTGGGGTTCACAAACACCAGCAAGGGCTTCATGAGGGGAGCTGGCATGGGCTTGATGACAAAGGGTTTCCACCTCCCTTCCTGCAAGAGACACCGCAGGTCCTTCAACAAACCCGGGGAAACGCAAACTCCCACCTCCAGCTGAGGCCTAACATCACACACGGTCAGGAGTGGGAGGAAGAGAACATCCCAGCCACCCTGTAAGCCTTATAGCTGGGATTTTCCCTGCCAGCAGGCACCTCCCTTCACCTCACTCTCCTTAACCTCAGCACAGACCCCGCAAAGCCCCCTTGTTTCCCAGTCCTGCTCCTCACTGCCCACTCCCTCCACCCTTCCAAGACAAGGTCATTCCCTGGCCCCTCATCTCTTACCTCGGCCCCCTTTTTGCTGGATTTCCGCTTGAATGATGTCCTCTTCTTCTTCTTACTAGATTTCAGTGGATTCTAGAGAGAAAAGAAACAAAACCCCAAAAACTCCATGAGGAGCTGCTGGGCAAGCAGGAGTTCTGAAAGAGCCACAAGAGCTGAGGTGAGTTACCTGGGGCCGTCGGACCCGCAGAATCCAGGTGGGAGGAACGACGACAGCAGCATGAGCCCCCAGTGAGCAGGGCTCCTCGATGTGTTGCAGCATGAAACATGACACTTTGCTGTGATACTGGGGAAGGAGAAGAGGAGAGACAGAGAGAAAACTCAGCTGCTCAGTTTGCTGGGGACGACCATCTACTCCTCCTCCCAGCTCCCTCGTGCCAGTGCAGGGAGTGCTGGAGAACACCATACAGGAATTTTGTAATGGGAAGGCAATGAGGAGAAAGCTTCTCGTAGGAGCTCCCAGCTACCACAGTACAGCCTCTCCCAGTAAGAGGAGCTGTAAGGGCAGGCTGCATAGAAGCAGCTTGGCGGGTCCCAGCAGAAAGCAGAGGTCATTAGATGCAGAACAGGCTGGTAAGATGTTCAATGGGGGCTTCGCTCACCGCTTGCTTGCACCAGGAACAGCTGATGGCTACAATCTCTTTACTGTGGAAGGCAAACTTCTGCTGGAAACCCTGTAGAGGGAAGGATAAGAGGCTTAGGGAATTCCCTCGCAGCTTTCTACCATCCAACAGGATCTTCCCACCACATTAACAAAGAGAGCGTGCCTGCAGCTGGAGCCCTCCGGATACCTGTCAGATAGCTCCAACCACCACTACAGCACCAGGGAGGCCACTGCGCTCTGCCGGGGTGTCCCTATTGCCCAAGGAAAGCACATCAGGAAGACAGTCCCCTCCAGGATTGATTGGGCCCAGGGGCAGAACAACTCTGCGTGGGAAGCACTTATGTAGTGCTTCACGGTGCAAAACAGGGCATGCGTCTTGGTGTTGCTGTAGGCTGCTACCACCAAACAGGAATGGTGGGATGTCCCTGGTCCCCAGCCCTGTTCTTGTCTCTGGTTTGACCTTAGCTTTCCTTCAGGCTGAGAAAAAAAACCGAGATGCCCTCTCACCTTGCCACACTGCCGGCATTTCCCTTCCTGCCGCCTCCGGTGTACCCAGTGATGCCGGACAACTATGGGCTAAAGGGAAAAGAAAAAAAGATTAAAAAAAAAAAAAAAAAGGGGGAGTGAAAGGTCCAGCATGTGAGGGAACGCAGGAACAGGCAGGAGGAATGGACCCAGGCCAGCCAGGATCTCTGCTCTTGCAGCAAACCCACTACTCACATGCACCAGCCCCGACCCTCTGGGAGAAGGCAAAGCCAAAGAATCAGGGGGCTAGAGGCCAAATTAAGGTGCTCAGAGAAGAGGGAATTAAAACCAGAAAAACTAGGAAGGAAGCGAGGGAAACTGAAGACTGAGAATCACACAAAGCAAACCCAATGGAGAGTGGGCAAGCAGTAGTGTGGAGCACCACTTTGGTCACAAATCACATCTCCATCTCCTCATGTCTCTGACCTGATGATCCCAGCGCCAGGTGCAAAACATGCGGGTGGAAGGAGTGCAGATCCCCAGGGAGACACAGTTTGCACCCACAGCAAGAAGATGGAAGTGCTCCCAGCTAAGCAGTGAACTGCCTAGCTCCACATTCCTTGAGGAGAGGAGCAGCCCCAAAGCCCCCCACACCCACTTCACCCTGCTCTTTGCCCCAGGGCAAGTCCTGCCAGCCTGTCTCAGCCCCTGCCTGCAGGGAGGAGAGCAAGGCTGCTCACAGGCACCTTCTCTCTGTCTCCAGGCTCACGGTGGGTGAGGACTGGGACTTGCAGGAGCAATTGTGGAGGCAGGAAAACATGACAGTGATCTCTGAGAGTTGGGGGGGGACAGAAGCTTTGCAATGAAGTACCACATTTCCTACATCCTTCCTTCCTCTTCCAGCCCTGGATTGGGAATGGCACTGTGGGGAGGGCAGCAAAGATGGAAGAGGGAGTGCGAGTTCACAGCCCGTGAGGTAGGGCCTAACACACTGCTCTTGACAGCATTTGGGATCACGATGATGATAGAGGCAGAACCTGGCAGGAGATTTGGGTCAGCTCCAGCGTCGTCTGCTCTGAGTGCAGCACATGGGAGAGGACGAAGAGTCCTGTTGGCTTTAGTGGACGTTAATCCAGTGGCAGCAGAAGTGGGACTACGCCCTGAGCTCAGCTCTGGGTTCCACCAGGCACATGGAGGGAAAGGGCTGACCCTGAAGGGGATCCCTGGCAGCACAAAGGCCAGAAGAGCACCTTTCTGGGGAAACAGGAGGAAAGAGCCCTTGGAAGAACAGAGGAGTACTAGAAAGACAGGATGGAGAAGCAGGGTTTGTGAGTAAAAGGAGGAAATCCAGGAAAGGGGAGGAAGAGAAAATTTGTAGAGATTGGAGGAGGAAAATAGAAACAGAAGAGTGAGCAGAGGCAGACAGTTGTCAGCAGAGCCCAAAAACTAAGTGAAGGACAAATAAGGGAGCTGGGCTAAGAGTGACATGGGAAGGAGGCACGGCAGGAGAAGCCGAGGAAGAAAGGAAGGTTTAAAGTGATGTTGAAAGCTTCACCTTACCAGGTGACACTGGCATTTCTGAGCAGGCAGCCCTGTGTTTGAGTACATTTCCCCTTATTGCATCTGCTGTGCCAGCACAAACAAGGTGTGGGGGCAGCAGCTGTGTTACCAAAATGGCCCGTGACTGAGCCATCCACACCCACTCCAGAGCTCTCCATGGGCTACGCGGGCTCCACGGGCTGGAGGGTGAAGCATGAAGGCTGACAAGTGCTTCCACCAGTGCAGCTCAGCGGGCAGGTCCCAGGCTGCTGCTTACACCCAGGACATTAAAACATGGGCTAAAGGGGTCTGACCACTGTGGGCATCTTCCACTGTTAACCCGGAGTACCTGTGGCAGCCAGGTCAGGGCTGAGCGATAAAGCAAGAAGTGAGCCTGTACTGCTCCCTTCCAAATTGTGGGAGACTTGGCGAACTGCTGTTTGCCACAGCCTCCCCTACTTGCTTGGGGACCAGCACAAGGGGGGAAAAAACTCCCAGGAAACACTGTTTGCAGGTTCCCCCCATGCAGATGCAGGAGCTTTAGAACATGCAAACCAGCAGATGCTCTGCATTTGCTGCCTGCGAGCTCCTCACTCCTCACACCCAGTCTGCACTGCTGCCTTGCAAAGAAACATCCCTTTTACTGTGCCATCCCCTTGGAGCCAGGAGGCAGCACGATGCCTGCACTCTGATGGGCAACAGGCTGGCAGCATCTGATGCCTTTGCCACCAAACTGGGAAGGTGAGGAGGGGTCAGACACGGGCAGCGTCCCAGGCACTTCTCTCACCTCCCGTACGTTCCGGGATCCTGACTCCCTGAAGGAAGGTTTGCAGCGGAAATTTATCTGTAGATTGAACACACAGGAGAGGAATCAGTAAAACCATCATACCTGAAGGAAACCTACTGGAGTTATTTTACTGCAGCAGGTCCCGAGCCTCTGGAGATGTTTGATGCTTGCTGTGAAACCCCTGACATATCTCTGTTACTGAACAAAATGGGGCCTGGGGTCCCAATCATGTCACTACATGCTCCTTTTGGTATTGTCTCCTCAGAAGACCCCTTTTTGCAATGACACATTACAGTTCCCCAATCTTCTTGTGTTTCATTACCCAAGAGGACGGGCTGCCCAGGAAAAGGCTGTTACAGCTTTGCGAGCCACAGAGAGGGCTTAACAGGCTCTACTCACTTTCTCCAGCTGTTCAATGCAGGGCGTATGCACTACGATCTTGCAGGCTGCACACTTACGCCTGGAGAGAGGTTTTTGCTGGAGGATGAGAAAGAGGAGGAAAAACATGCATGTGAATAGCAGTGTTCAGAGGCCAGCAAGCTCAGCCTCCCATTACACCTCCTTCATATATTTCAGGATGCAGAACAAGTCCTATAGCAAAGTTGTATATACATCCAGACTCCTTGCAAGTGAAGAGATCTAAGTGTGTGCCTAGAGCAGATGCTCTCGAGTCTGTGACAGAGCAGGGACGTACTCTCCCACTGCTTAATCAGTCCTTGGCCCCTTCTGACACTACCTGAGAGCACCATGGAAGCTGGTCTGGGAGGCACTCGCAGGGCTCCCATAGTAAGCCCTGTGGGCAAGCACAGGATGGGATCAGTGCTCCACATCCACACCACAAGCAGGATCGAGTCTGCAAGCCGGGAGGGAGATCTGCAGCAACCCTGTAAGATCAGTGGTTCCTGCAGGGTCAGGAGGCAGCAGGTCTGGGTCTCCAGCACTCACTTTTTTCCTCTACTGAAAGGTCTTTCCAGAGAAGCTGGGTTCAGAATCTCCCTCTAAGGGTGTGAGATCCCAACAGCCTCTCCCTGGAATACCGTCATGTCACCTCCGAGTGAGTGGCAACCCCACGTCGGGTTCCCATTGCAAACTGAGCACCAGCACCGGCAGGAATCGGGGACGCAGCCCTCCAGCACACAGAGGTAGGAGGGACACAACTCCCCGCCTTGGCAGCACCCCAGGCCCCCGCGCTTGCCCTGGCAGTGGCAGCAGGGCCCTCGCCGTGTCCCCGCCGGGTGGCAGCACAGCCCGCATCTGCGGCCCTTGCCGGAGAGGCGGGTGACCCCCAGTGACTTACCAGCAGCTTCGCCATACAGTTCTGTTCCCCAACGTAGCAGAAGTCCCCAGAGACGTTGGTCTCAAACCAAATGTGCTCTCC
Source organism: Fregata magnificens (assembly GCA_013389945.1). Classification (NCBI taxonomy): domain Eukaryota; kingdom Metazoa; phylum Chordata; class Aves; order Suliformes; family Fregatidae; genus Fregata; species Fregata magnificens. The sequence continues at coordinate 161,144 of WAAD01020544.1, forward strand.
ATAGACCGCAGTCTCCTGAAAAGCACAAGACAACGTGTTCCTCTGAGAGCACCCCCAGATGGGCATCCAAGCTCCTAAAATGCTTTGTGCAAGGGACAAGATACTGGGACAAGGCTGGGGGGTTGGAGCTAGGTGTAGGCTGGGAGACAAGATGCAGAACAACCAGGGCCAACATCTGGACAGAGGCAACCTCACAAAGCTGCTGCCATAGCCCACCCATTGGAAACGAGAGGGCTCCAGGAAACCAGCTCCAAGACCCACAGCCCAGTTGCAGTGTCCTGCACAGGGGGGCTGCTTCCATCACCCCCCTGAGAGGAGGCATCAGGGCAAATTCAACGCAGGGGACTTTCCTGAAACAGCTTCTGTTCTACGACCCAAGGATGCGGCTTAAAACCTGCCAGGCTTTGCCTGCGAAGGAGCAGGGGCTTGTTCCTGCTGCTTGGCCCCAGCCACCAGAAGACCTCAGCTACCAGGAGCAGAAGAGCTGGCAGTGGAGTAGCTATGCCATCCTCCCAGGAACCACCTGTGCCTGCACAGCCTCTCCTCGCAGCATCAAGGGATGCTGCCAACAGCACAGATGCTGGCACCAGTTGTTGGCAATGGTGGAGGCCGTAAATGTGTCAAAGCTGAAGTCACCTGGGAAGCCTCAGCCTGGGAAGAGCCTGCTGCTTCTTGGCCAGGAGCCCATCCCATGCAACGCCCAGCAAAACACGCTACAACTTACGCTCCAGTCCACAGTGCTGCGTATCTGCCTCTCCGAGTCACTCCTCAGGGCTAGTGCAGGGTTTGGCTGGGCTACCATGTGCTGGAGGCTGGTCTTGGCAATAGCTTTCCTGGAAGACATGGGAGGGCTGGCTATTAGATCAGGGGAGGAGGAATGCAAAACACAGCCTGCTTCTGGGGTGGGCGATGAGGCTGGAGCAGAAAAGCATCCTTAGGACCAAGTGTCTGAAAATGAGGTGAGTCCCCAGCACCGCCAGCCAAGGAGTACCCGCTCCTGCGAGGCAGCCCCATGGGAGGAAGAGGTGCTGGCCACATTGCTGACAGCTCAGCTGAAGACACCCTGCACCCGGCAAAAGGCACAGCCTGGGCCTGCTGGGTCAAAGCCCTTGGGGATGATAGGTCCATTGCAAAACAGCCTGGGACGCTCCACCGAACTGCAGTGGTGGGGCTGCCTTTGCAGGGACAACCCAGAGCCCCTGCCCCGCAGAGGTTCCCCACAGCTCTCGCATACCAAGGCATCTCAGAGCCTGGGGTGTTTTTGGAGACCAGCACAACTGGCCGGAAAAAGAGTAGCCATTTGTTTGGGGCTGGCAAGCTTCTCCCAGATGTGCTAGGGTGGAGGAAAGGAGCAGCAGACCCAGCCAGCTGGAGAAAGCGTGCATCTCCAGCCCACAACCAGGCCTGCCACCTCCCTCCGGCCCCGGGCTGGTGGAAGGGGATGCCCGCAAGCTCCAGGGGCTGCGCCGACAGCACCAGAGGCAGTGCTGGCCCAAGCGGGAGAGGCTCAGGGGACACAAGCAGCACTACAAGACACTGATAGCAGCCAGGACCAATGGTGCTGGGCCCCTTCCCTCCTTCCCTGCCAAGCCTACATCTGCACCCAGCCTCCCCTCCCCGAGGCATCACCCTCTTGCACGCTGCCACCATACATACAGCAGCCGAGGGCTCCAGCCGTCCGGGGCGGCATGGCAGGTGGGCTCCGGTCCCAAGCACTCGGGGAGGGCGGCAGAGGGGTGCCCGGCTCTGGCCACCCCCATGCAGCGCTGGGCCAGCAGCCGCAGGCGGCCGGAGNATAGGTGGCCCGGCCGTACATGAACTCAGTGGGCAGGCGGTGGGAGGAGGCACGCCGCAGGCAGCGGGGACCCCGTGACAGCAGCCCAGCCTG
>WAAD01020544.1:163288-183124 GCA_013389945.1 Fregata magnificens
GTCTGCACGCAGAACCTGGGGCTGAGGCAGGGCGGCGTGGTGCTGGAGCGGCGGCGGGGGCTGGGACGCTGGGGCAGGCCCAGGCAGGAGAGGGCTGGCANATGGCAGTCCCACCTGGGAGCGTCGCCTGGCCTTGCCCGTGGGCACGGCCACTGCACTGGCACGCCGCAGCCCCTTCCTCCCAAAGTGCCGCCTAAAAAAGGTTTCCATCGCACCCGGACGGTGGCTGTTAACACAGAGACCAGGAATTAAATAGGCTCCCTTGTGAGTCCGCAGCCAGGCTGCGGGGGTCAGGGCAGAGGGATGGGGGGACAGCAGGGGTCAGAGGGCAGGATCAGGGAGGGGGGGACATGGCGATGCCACCCAGGGCTCGCAGCAGGGCTGGGACCCGCTTGCTGGGTAGACGCACCACTGGGGCTCCCGCTCCTCACAGCTCCCCCTCTCCTTGGGTCTCACAGCTCAGCCCAGGGTGCTGGGACGGCAGGGCAGGTGTTATTGCCTGGCTGGGACCCTCTGCGCCCCGCGTTCACCGCTGCAGGATCGGCATAGCCCCTGCGTCCCGAGGTGCTGATCAGCCCTGGCGACTACCCCCACCACTCTTCTTCATTCCCTTACCGCTGGCCTGCCTGGTTTCCCCACGGGAACCACACTGCCTAAGCACCAGCCCTGCCGAATTTGCAGCAAATTGAAACTAAACCCTTGAAAATCCTAAAGAAATAAGACAACTATGCAAGTAAAAGCAGGGCAGGCAGATTTGGTAGAAGCTGGCTGGGAGAGCTAGAGTAGAGCAGAGAAGGGCTAGGAAAATCATCCCGTCTGTCCTGCTCAAAACTTCCCTCTCCTGGTGGAAAGGGCTTTACTGGGGCTCTCAAGCTTTCCCTGCCCAGCCCTCAAAGCTTAACAGGCTGCCTGGATATTGCAGCAGTCCGTGGAAAGCCCCATGCCACAGGTGGAACGTGCTACAGTGGTTTCAGCGCTGGTGGCTCGGCATGCAAAGGCTGGAGTGGAAGAGGCTGAATCTGGCTTAGCTCCAGGGCTCCCCTCCTCCAGAGCTAGCGCTTCGCTTCCCACCCTCCAGCTGCCACCTTTCTTCAGCTGCTAAATAGACAGGATTTATTCAGGGGCAACTCAAAAAAAAAAAACCAAGACCCACAGCTTGGTAGAAACAAACTTCTGGCTCTTCAATTGCTCCCAAGGCAGGGGACTCTGGATCATGGCAGCCTGTAGGCACACACAAGCCACACCATCACTCTCAACAATTTCCACGCTATACAAGGCAGCTCCCCTACCCATCACGAGGGCGTGGGCACACCCCTCACCACTGCACTAAGGTTGGCACCTCCTGCACTCACTTCTATCTTCCTCCCTTCTCATGCTCTTTTACGCACTCGCTCGCAGGTCAGCAATACCAGAGGACCTTCAGGAGAACACTCTGGCCCAAACCTCCACTGCCTCCAGGTCCACGCAAACAGGCAAATTTGTCAGAAGCTTCCCTTTTTGTTTGGGATATGTGTGTATGATGGGACATACGTGTTACTTTCTGGACTGCAAACTGAAGCTTTTGCTTAGTGCTTGTACCACAAGCAACCCATTGGGCTGCACCTCTATTTCTTTTAGATGAGTACAAAGCTGAGTTTGTATTTTTGGAGAAGGCCAGGCTTGGTTTGGTCTCCTCCAGCCTGGTAGGCAAGGAAGCCAGCTCTTTAGTTTCTACGGTCTCACTGCCATGCCTGTACTCAGTAATGTAGCACAAGGAGGAAAGGAAGGACAGCAACGCTCTCTAGAGAGCATCATCAGGGCAACTAAAACCTGGCTGAACTGAAAGCAAAACCAAATTGCCACCTCCTTGGAGAGATTTCTCAAGTCCCACCACAGCAAGCAATGCAGGTACTTGGTCACCAGCAAGTTAACTATCACACCACAGAGGCCCGTGCAACTTTGCAGAGGGCAAAAGCACATTTTGCTGATTGCCCTGCTTCCAGCCTGTCCCCGACACTGCAGTGCTCCATTCCTATTCCTTCTCCCCATCGTCTGCAGGATGATGCACAGTAAATTGCATCATTACCAACAGGTGTTAAAAGTTGTCTAAACAAATAAAACGTGTTAAAAAAACCAAAAGAGAACACTGCCTGGGTGTGGCATGCTGCAGCAGACCCTTTTTGGCTGGCTTTAGCTGCTGGGGAAGACGTACTGTCCAATTACATCCCGAATGAGCTGAATGGATGCTCCCTCCTGCTCCAGATATTCCACTAGCATGAAGCGGCTGTACTGCTTGCTGAGCTGCTGCTTTGGGCCGGAAGATCACTCAACACGGCTTCCTTCCTTTTTGCACCACAGTCTCGTGAGGAAATCTGCTAGAACAACCTTGACTTGACATTTATGTTTGGGTACTAGCTGATTATGGCCCTTCTTATCTTCAGGGCTGTCAGCAAGTGGCACATGGACTCATGTTCTGGCCACCAGTGGTGAAGGTTATTACCAGGCAACCAGCTGACAGCCCACAGCAGCAGCACGTGGCAGCTCAGATATGATGGTGAAGATATCCACATCTCTCGCAACTTACTTCCAATCTGAGCTCCAAATGGTGTATCACAGGTGTTGAGAGCTGCTGCTGGTGGAGCAGATGGACTAACTGCTGGGGGTGCCCAGGGTTGACGTGCACCAGCAGAACTGTGTGCAGAACAGCCGGGGAACCACACACTGGGCAGAGAGGAGCCCGAGAGGAGCTAAGCCCTGGAAGCCCCTGACCTAACAGCAGCACATCTCTGGGATCTCCACTGTTTGTTGCTGAGACAAGACGGAGAAGAGCTAGCACCTGTGACTGCCCTGCAGGCTGCATCGCTCAGCTCAGTTAGGTAAGGAGGCTGGATGGAGGCAGCCTGGCATTTGCAGGGTGGGAGGGAAAGGAAGTACTGCTGCACGCACTAGGATATCAACTCTACTTACAAGCAGCTTTGCACTATCATTTCAATCTCCTGTGAATGAGTAAGGAGCCAGCAGCTCTGGTCTGCTCATGATCTGCAGTCAGAGCTCTTGGGAGGTTTGGGGTTTTTTTTCTAACCAGGCCCCTCAGAGCTCCTCAGCCTCCTATGCTCCCTGCCTGCCATTGGTGGGCAGAGATGCTGCTGAAGCAGGAATATGTCCTGGAGTGTGGGCAGGCAGCAGTGCTGCCCTCAAGAGCTGGGGGAGGAGGGGACTGCTGCAGGAAGCTCCCTGGGCACTCAGCATCTAAGCACAGAGCTAACCTCAGTGGCAGGATGTAAATGCCCTTTGAAAGTCAGGCAGGGATTGAAAAGGAAAAACTTGCATCTTGTAACTTCAGTGGACACAGAGCTTGTGGATCAGCTGATACAGAGACCCTGCTCTCCCAACAGCCAGCAGCCACCCCTCCTGAGGTGGTGGCAGCTCCAAAACCAGGAAGGCTGACTCCTAGGGCTGAACACGCAGTGTCCCTCAAGGCATAGGCTCTGCCCACATCAGGGAGAGCTTCTTGATATCCAGCTCTGTTATTCTGCTTTCCTCCACTAGCCTAAGCAAACACCCATGTACGGCACTGAACATGCCCTCTGTGCCCTTAGACATGTAGAGGGGAGCTGTGCCACACACCTGCTCCGCCCTTCCTCCATGTTATTATTCCCTCTGTCCCTCCAGCAGCCTGGTCTCTTCTTGCCAGTGCCCAGAGGCACCTTCACATTATGAAGTGACCTTCATACAGTGCCAGACCTGGCACCCCTCTCCTGGCACTAAGGGTGGCAAGAGGACCCTTCTGAAGGACAGCACCAGCAGCACAACACACAAGCTTTAAGCCCTAGGGAAGTCTGGACTTGAAAAACACCGTCAGCTCCAACCGACCTTTCAGCAAACCTCCAGTTAGTTGACTGGAAAGCATTTTTTCCAACCACGGGACTACAGCAAGGGAAACGAGTCTGAGAGTTTCGCCCTGCTCCGTGACGAGCGCCCGTCCTGACAACGGCTGGCTGCGTCCCGGCTTGCTGTGGGTGCTGGGGAGCTGCTGCAGCACCAGAGCTGGCAGCATGCAAGCAGGAGCCCGTTTCGGTTTACAAGCTGTCTTCCCCTGGCAAGGACGCTTGACTTGCACAGCTCAACCACAGGGAAAGTGTAAGTGTTATTAATAGCCACCCCTGCGTGACACCAAGATCTCCTGGGCTTCTGCCCCTCTGTCTCCTCCCTGCCAGGACACCGGAGGGACCGAGGGACAAGAGCCCGGGAGCACGTCCAGGGAGCTGCTGCTGATCCCCGCCCCGCTGACATACCACTGCCTGCCTTCAGCCTCGGTTTCCATCACAAGCTCGCACCACCCCCCTCCTTTCAGTGCTCTGATACTCAATCTTCCCATGTACGCTGCCGTCCCCACTCTCCCGTCCTGCTCCCAGGCATCAGTCACTGATCTCTCCTCTCCCTCAGGCTCCCCGGCCAGCACTCTTCGAGGTGCCATGAAGGGCAACCAGCACAGATGAGGTCTGCTGAGGAAGGTGCTCCCGTACTAGATGGGGAAGAGAGTACACTGGTCAAGATGTGGTGCAGCCCTCAGGGCTTTGGTTGCAGTGAGGTGAGCAGCGATCAGCAAGTTCCCAAACTCTGCGTGATTTGTTTCTACCCAGAATTTCCATTCCAGCTGTAATCTGTCCTACCTCACGCAAATACAACAGTCAGGAGCTCCCTGTGCTGGGGACACATCGCACCCTCCAGCATGAGCAAGGAGATGCAGCTCCCCCCAGCACAGGAGTAAGGAGACTGTCCAAACCACGAGCCTTTCAAAGCATCGCGATGAGGGAGCTACAGGCCATGCTCACCTTCTCTTTTCATTCATTTGATCTACTGCAACAAGTGCCATCGCCTACACGGGCCATAGCACCTCGCTCCCAGGCTCCTGAGCTGCAAGAGTATGGCATTCCCAGGGCAAACCACAGCCGAGGACATCCTCGGTTGTACCGTCACCCTCATATACTGTGGAGGAGGATATTACTGCCACAACCTTAAGGTTGCCCCTCCAGGCTGCAGAAGGCAGTTTCTGGCCCTTGCAGGACACTCAGAGGGAAACAGTGAGCACTGTGGTTGCTCCAGAGGACTTCAGACCTCCCTCCTAGTGAGAAAGCAAGGGCTTAGAAACCAGCTGGTGGTCACATGCATGCAGCTGCAGACGACCTCCTCCTAGCCCTGAGGTCTCTGCACGTGCAGCCCCAGCACCCTTCTCTGCAGCGAGCTGTGTAGAGGTCCCTGCCAGGGCTACTGGGTGTGGACAGCGAGAGCAAGGCACCCCGGAAACATCTAAGGGCTTTGCTAACTTGCTCAGAAGCCTGTCAGTGCTACTGGGTGCTTTGGTTGACCAACCTGGAGGCCCCAGGACTGCACTGCTTCACAAGGGACGGGCAGCAATGTCAGTTCGGCCTCTTTGTACCCATGTTGCACGTGGCCAAGCAAAAGCACAACTCACAGCCTCCTGCTCCCCCACACCCCCCCCTCTTCTCCACGGCGTTGCAGCAGTGCCAGCGCTGTGGATCCGATGCAAATAGTCTGACACACCCCAGACATGAAAGGGTAATGGGATCCCTGCACAAGATGGCCAGAAGCAAAACTCGGCCACTGGCTTTATTTCAGGGGACAGGTATTTCACAGCACACCCCAACTGGCAGCAACGGCTCAGCATCACCAGTTCAGCATCACTTCTGACTGCGGGTGCCCCAGGTGGATCACCACGCAGTCCACACCAGGGATGAGACACGGCCACTAACTTTAACCCCACACCACTTTCTGGTTATTCACACTCCACTGGGAGCTAAGGACGCCACACAGAGGAGATGCAGCCTCTAAGCTGCCTTCTTTGAACAAGCAAGGCAGGGGATCGGATGCAAGGACAGGGACCAGCAGCCCCTTGCAGGGGGTTGTAGGCAAGGCAAAGAAATGAAACACCATGGCTTTGCAGCTTATCATGGGAAGCTTCTCCAAGAGGCAAAGCCAGGTGGAAGGAACTGCCCAGGGCCATGCAGCGACCTGAGCGTGGTCCCCGCCGCCTGGCCAAGCCTCGACCAAGGCAAGGCAAAAGGGATCGGCCATCCCACCCTCCTGCCTGGCCCTTCACAAGAAAATGCTCTCAATTCCAGCTTGCTGGGAAGAGCAGGGGCAGTGAGCAGAAGGGCCTGAGACTTTTTTTACAGTTCCTAGCATAACCCCACATCCTTCTGGTGGCAGCTCCATCCCGCCTCTCCCCAAGCTCTGCACGATGCCTTGGTGCCACCTCCCCTTCACCACCTTCTCAGGGCAAACCTGAGATGTGCTTTGAGGCACATCTGCCAGACTAGCTCAGACCCTCCACTTACGCTTCATGAAGTCAAGAGCTGGCCAGCCCTAAGGCTCAGAGTAATGTTCCCATTACAACAATGTGATTTCCTTCCCAAAATCCATGGAAGACAGTGTTTTGTCTTAATTTAAACTAAAGCTGTCTCCTTGGAGGCTCCTGGGCTAACTCCAGGCGTTCATATCCCTTGACAACTTTCCACCATCATAACATTATGAAGTTTATTTGCCACTACAGTAAATAATCTGCCTCCTGGTTATCAAGAAACCCAGCAGCCCCGATTTAAACAATCTGTCGCTGCGTTTGGCTGGGGAGCCAAATGGCAAGACTGACAGCCTCAGGCAGCAAATTAACCCAGGATGAAATGCAGACGGTGAGCCACCACCACCAGCGTGCCGTGGCCGAGGCAGAGCAGGGGTCGGGGGAGAGGCCGGCCATGCTGTTTCTATTTTGGTTGCCTCAGCAGGACCAGCGACGCAAGCTGGGAAGGACTTTGAGAGTTTCCTCTCTCTCTCTGAGCTCCCTTTGCAGAGCAACGTGCACGAAGCAAAGCAGTGGGGGGCTCAGCAGGGCACCCCGGTGGTTTGGGTGCCCAGCCCGTGGTTTCTTTAGCAGATTCCCACCGTCCTCCCCAGGGCTGGTCCCCTCCTTTGGTACACACGGCTCTGTGCCCCCCGTACAGGAGGGACGCGAGGGACGTGCTATTTAAAGGGAGGTCGGTCCCACAGCCCAGCTGTCTGATACAAAATCCCCAAGCAGCCCCAAAGTTTTCTCCCAGCATACGGGGACGACATCCCAGGGCAACAAGCAGCATCTGCCCAGGACAGCAGCCCCAGGGAGGAGGTGGTGAACCCAGCGTAAAGATAAAGCTGCAGTGTGGCAGATGCAGAGCACCAGCAGCGATTCCCAGGGCTGGGAAGTCTTTGGACCTCCCAAAGGCATGCAAAGACCTTTGCACCTCCCAAAGCAAAGCCAAGAGAGCCTCAGGCGCTCAGCTACAGGCACTGGTAACAGAGAGATGGGAGCCATATGCCTCCCTCCAGCCCACAGGAGGGATCGGGAAGGGCATCCCTCCGCTCCCAGCGGAAGCACGGTGCCTCACTGCCACCAGGGGAGATGCCAGGAGCCCACAAGTCTGTCCTGCTTCCCTAAACTATCCCAGGGCAAACCAGCCGGGGTCCAGGGGTCCTGGCGAGGCACAGGCTGGCTCCCCACACCGCCGTCCTCTGCCACGTGCAGATTTCCCGCTGCCATCCCCACACCACACGGGCTGGCAGGATGGAGCCAGTGCCGTAACAGGCAGCAGTCTGGGCAGCTGGAAACACACCTCTGGCAGGGAAAACCCTTGCCCTCCTCCCAAAGGGGAAACAAAAGCCAGGTGCCACCGAGTAGGACGGTGGCTGCATATCACAGAGCCCCTGCCTCAGCCCCGGGGACTGCTTGTAGCTCGCTCCAGCCTCCGGCAGCAAACGCTACTCAGCAGGAGCAAGGTTGAGGGTCTCGCGGATGACCCTGGGGTCTGCTCCCCCCTGCCTTTCCCCAGCAGGATGGGACCTGGTACCTGCTCAGACCATACCCACGCACTAAGGGCTGGCTCCCCCAGCCCCCTCCCATCCCCCACCCAGCACAAACGAAAGCAGCAAAACGTGGGGGACGAGGAGGAAGAGGAGGAGGAGGGAGAAGGGGTGAGCGTGGGGAAAAGCCCCCGTGACCTGATCCGGAGCGGCGCGAGGTCCCTGCAGGTGCCGAGCGGGTGGCGGTGGCCGCGCAGCAGCGGCAGGCCAGCCCTCCCCAACCAAGTCCTAGTTTGGAGAGCGAGCACTCGGCTTCTCCCTCCGCCTCCTCCCCGCGCTGCGAGCCCTGACAGCGCTCGTTAAAATAACCAACTGCACTTCCTCTCCAAGCAGCCCCGAGGCCGGCTCACCCCCAGACAGAGACGCATGCACCAGAGGGGGCCCAGAAAGAGAGGGGTCCCCCGCCACCCTCCAGCGCCCAACTAAAACTAGGGGATGCCACCGCTTCCCTGGGAGCGGCAAGAGGAGGATAAGGGGAGGAACCCGCCGAGGAGGCGATTCTCTCCCGCCTCCTTGGGACCTCGATAAAGATAAAGGGGGTTGCATGGCTGATCAGAGCTGAGTTACTGGCCACGGAGAGCCTGTGCTCATGCACAGCAAGTAACTTGCTCCCAAGTTATGGCCAGTGTCTGGTCCAGGCAGGCTCCACAGACATCTCAGGAGCTTTTTACCTCCACTTGTTGCTGCAAACCCCCCGCGGGACCCCTCGCAGCCAGGCTGGGGACTTCCCCGTCACACTTCATCACTATCCCGGCTCCCCCAGCTGCCCCCAGGGAGCTGCTCCCAGCCAAACGCAACTCTTTTGGGGCCATGAAACCCATCTCCGCTTTGGCCTTTGCAGAGAGGGAGGTCACGCTGAAGGCCGGCTCATTCCACGATGCCCACAAGGGGTGAGTCACCAGCTATTGTTATTTCGGTCATTTACCCAGCAATGGGAACCGACAGCCACACACGCGGCCGTACTGAGTCAGCACGGGTGGCCGCAGCTGGGACCTCGTCCTTTCACACCCTGCCTCCTCCTGCCTGCCCCTTCCCCTTGCCTACATGTCACGGCTAAAATTAGATGGGGAGCTCTTTTCCTCTGCGTGTAGGCGTGTGCGCGCTTGGACCGTGCCCAGCATCCTCAGGGCCTGGAGGGAGACTACAGTAAAACGATCACAACAAAATGTCAGGGGAGGCTGCTGCCAGCATGGCGAAGGTGGCCAGCTGCCTTCCCCGATGGGTATCTTGAAAGCAGTTCACAGGAAAACATTAACCAGAGGGGAGCCAGGCCCGAAGGCTGAGCTACTGCCACGGCTGCCGCCTCTGTCAGGGCAGAAGGAGCAAAGCGGCAGGAGCCGGGGGCGGGTGAGGACACGTGAGCAAACCTCTCCACCACCAAAGCTGCTGCGGGGATTGCGTTCGGCCCTTTTCTCACAGCGCCAGCAGGGAAGGGGAGCTGGAGATGCCCAGGGCAGGCAGGAGTAGATGTTCACCTCTGCTCAGCTCTCTCTCCCCTCAAACCCGGCAGCTGCTGAAGGACAGAGGGCTCTGCCCCTTTCCCTACACAGGGTACGCATCCTTCGGACTTCCCTTCCCAGCGTCAGGAAAGGGCCAGCTGCCACTAGCAGCCGAGGAGGTCCCGGTGTCCTCGCAGACCCAGGGCAGCAGTGGTGCCGGCTGTGACCACAGGAGGAGGAGGGCTGAGGAGGAAAGGCTGCGGAAGGGCCCCCAGAACAGTCCCCAGTCCGTCATTGTGAAAACCCACTTAAGACTGGCAGGATGTTTTTCTGTATTTTTTGTACTTATCAAAGAGGAAATTAAAATCATGCTACAACTAGCTGCCCACCCAGAGCAAAGAAGCCCGGTAAGAGACGTGTGCGGTTCCTCCCCAGCCCCTGCTCCAGCCAAGGGAGCTTCCCTCCAACTGCCCCGTGCCCACCCTGCTCTCCCCATCCCCCGTGGTCTAGGCACAGCAGAGACCCCCGCTGACACTGCCTGCTGCTCCTCACCCCCGCTGCAGTCCCACCTCCCCCCTGGGCCGGGAGGACCCGGACTTGCGAATGGAAACAGTCTGTGGGGATGCCCAGGGCGGATTCTAGCTGGCCCCAAAATCCCTTCCAAGTCAAGCATACCAGCTAGAGAGCAGGTCACTGGTTCTCTCTTTCCCTGGAGGCAGCGGGAAGCCCAAGAGCCCTCTCCTCAAGCCAGCCAGGCAAACCTTCCTGCTGCCGTTCTCCTCCTTCCCCCCGTGACTTACTAAGCCCTCACCCTGCAAACATGCACGCAGGCGAATGGGCGGCGAGGCAGACCTTTGGCTCCCCAAACTGCTATCACAGGTTTCAGTCTGCTGTGTTCAAGCAGAAACCACTGCTCCGAGCCGAGAGGCTCCCAGCCCCACGCAGCCCTAAGCAAGGCTTTCCAAGCGAGGAGACCCTGGTCCCACGCACCTGAAACCACACCACAAGTGGCAGCCCCTGCAGGTGTCTGCAAGGGGGGAACTGCTCAGCATCTCCGAGAAACCCAGTCCCCAGTGATCTTCATCCCCTCGGCAAAGCCTGAGGCTAAGACAGGAAAGACATCTCCTATTTCTGCGTCCCAAGCCTTCATCGTGACCCCATGACTAAGCAAAGCACATGCCGACTTGCCACCCAAAAGGCATTTGTTGGTTTAACTGTGACCCTGTTACTGATATCAAGTCTAATCTTCGGTTTCACTTTTTCACCTCATGGCAGCGAGCTACCAAGTCTTTTTCTCCCTTACCTCACCTCAAAATTAAAGTAACTCCTTCTAGCAATGTTAAATCTACCACCTCTTTGTTTTGCTAAATGTCAGCTTGCCCCTCCGCTACAAGTGGGAGGGCAGGAGGAGAAGTTGATCTTTTTTTCTCCTCCACCCTTTTTGTTCTGAACACCCTCAGCATATCTGCTCTTACGTGCTTCCTTTTCTTCTCTTATCCTAACATGCCCACGTCTGCCAGCCTCTGCAGCCTCACCGATGGGCTCTTTTCTCCCACCATCCTTCAGAGAGGAGATCCCAGGGGAAGAGGTGCTGCCAGTGCAGAGAGTAGACCCCTCTCCCCCTTCCCAGCATGGCCTAACACTTCACCACAGACTGGTAGTGCAGGGCTGCCCCGCTCTGCTTCCCAAGTTTCTCTGCTCTCACTGCCACAGGGTGACACCGGGTGCTCTGGAGACCACTGGAGCATGTGGAGCAACCCAGGCTCCAGGTGCAGATGTTGGGCGGCTGCCATTGCATGGCTCCAACTGCTACCAGGACACACAAGCCCGTGCAGTGGCGAGCTGGCTAACAGCTGCCTTGGCCGGAGGTTTGCCTCTGAGCATCAGCCAGCCCGTGGCAGGGGCTGATGAGTTTAAGCCAGCAAGTTCACCAGCCACTTCACCTGCGGCAGCACAACAAAAGCTCCATGTGGACGCTTTGCAAAGTGCTCCCTTGCAGAAGGAAGGAAAGCAAAACCAGGAGCAAGGAGACAAGGCCAGAGACCCTGCAGAGGGGACATGCCACAACACCCAGCTGAAGGAAGCCCCAGGGAAAGGGCCAGAGCTGCACAGCAGAGCGCCGAGGAGCTCCAAAGAGCAACCGTGCCCTCTGGTGTTCAACCCACGGCACTTTGAGCCTCTCCAAACGCCATCCACCTCCCCTCTGCAGAGCACTAACCAGCCACGCTGCCTCTCGCCCCTAACACTTCCAACCACGGGACTCCCAAGCAGCACTGGGGCACGAGACTTTTGTGTCTACAAGGTCGGGCAAGCTAGAGACCAAGCAGGAAACTCGGAAAGGCCCAGGACACCGTGCAGATGGGGAGATACCCAGAGAAACCATTTAGCAGAAGCCAGGAAGCAGCAGTCCTCAGCAGTAGTCTTCCACCGCGGCGCTTCTGTGCGGCACTCACACAGGCGCAGCCAAATCCTCACCAGGTTGATGTGCGGCTCCACAAAGACCATGGCATAGGGAGCCCAAGAACAGGGCCTGGGACTTGGCCATACCTCCACATCTCCTCAGGAGCACTCGTGAGCCCCCAACACCATGGCTAGCCTAGGTATTGGCTCCCACACAGCAACTACGTCCCAGCAATCACGACTGCCTCCCAGGCCCTGGTTTCCCACCATGTCTGGCAGACCCAGCCCTACTGAACTTCAGGCTGCTCCAGCCATTTGGCTAAACCACCCTCTCAGTGTTGTCATCTTAGGTCTTCAAAGCGCTCAGCATGCACAGTGTCTAGGTGCTATGGCCCTCATGCCCACAATGGCTAGGACATGGAGGAGAAAGACCTCAACTGACCTTCACCCCAAACACCAGCAAAAAGGAGGCTGCCACGTTAGCCGATGAAAGTCCAGGAGCGAGCTGCCCTCTAGAACAAGGTTAGTGACACAGGCAGCAGGCAGGCAGCCTGGCTTTTGGTGGCCTTGGTTAGTGCAGACACAAGAGGGTGACGTGGGGTGAGACGTGGGTGGGAGGGAGGAGAGCTCTTGAGCAGAAACGTTGCAGCAGCTGCTGGGACTGCACAGCCTGTGCAAGCCAATAAAAATACCACGTACTTATACACCGCCGGCCGGTGCTTTATCCTCCTGGATCCCCATCGGCCGGGCTGGCTGCCCTGGAGACAAGGGAAGACACCTTTGTGGGGCAGGTGGAGTCTAGGGACACAAAGAGAGTGGTCAGCAAGCCCTCCCCATAAACACACCTGGCCGCCCGGCACATGGCACCATCCTCCCCCTCCACGGCTTTGCTGCCCCGCTGCCATCCCTCCACCCCACATGCTCTCCCATGGCCTCGGTGTTTGCAGACCCCAGGGGCCCCAACGGCACCCATGCCACCACCCCTGCTGTCAGCTGTGGAGGTCAATGCAGGCAACATGCTCATGGAGCTGGGTTCAGCAGGGCTGTTCGTCCCTTCGGAGCCAGCTGGCGAACATCAAGCACCACACTCCGGCTTCTGGGATACTAACCCAGCCCAGTCCAGAGTCACCTCCAGCCCGACCCAGCCGGCTGCAAGAGTCTAAGGGTGCCCAGGCCCTGCACCTCCATGAGGTGCATGGCTCAGGGACCGGGGCCAGTTTGGCACAGAGAAGGAGCCCGGCTTCCCTCCCTCCTCCCCTGTGCCGGCCTGGCTCCTGGCAGCCTTCATCTCGACCGCTGGGTCTGGGCATGGATTTGAATTTCAAATAAATCATGAAGGCACTCGCCAAGCCTTGCACGGAGGAGCATTGTTTGGGCAGGGCAGGGCAGCTCGCCTGCTCCCAACCCTCCAGCCCCTGCATGTGGGCACTGAGCTCTGGGAGCCCCGACCCACCGCCAGCCGGGGGCCGGGGAGCAAAGCTCTTGGTGACCCAGCGCAGAGGGGGAGCACCTTTCTTGGGACCCCTCTGACACCCGCCCCCACCACATCTGCTTCCTCTGTCGTTCAAACGACAAGATGGCTTGTGGGCAGGTAACGCCGTTGTTCAAGCCCAGGCGGGGGGTGCTCGCCGGCAGCCTCTGCTGGAGCACCTCCTGGCCCCAGGCCAATCTGTAGCCCAGCCAGGAGCTGGGCTGGGGAGCGGGGTGCCTCTGACCATGCACCCCAGCAGCTCTCATGGGACGGGAGCTCCACCACCTCTTAATCCAGCCATCTGCCAACCTCCAACGGGTGCAAAATCCCTGCAGAAAACATCCCCCCTCCCGCTCCCCGCCACATTTCAGCGGTGGCAGCTGCCGGGTGTCTGCCGCCAGAGTGCCCCATGCCACGTTCCCTCGCGTGGCAACCTCAGGCTTGGGCGGTAAGAGGCTTAGTGCTGGATCCGAGCGGCTCCCGGCCAGGGCCAGGGCGGCAAGGCAGGACGAGATACAGATAATCTGATTGAGAGGGAACTTTCACACGGACAGGCCTGCACGTGGCCAGCTGCATGGCCCCCCGCTCCCTCTCCGGGCTGGCTATGGGCTGCGCCTAGAGGCCAGGAGCTTGGGAAGAGGCTCCGAGCTGTCTTATGTACTTCTGCCCCATGACTCTCCATCCTCATCCCGCCGGCGAGCCCTGCCCCGGAGAGGAGGTGGGACCCCCCCAGCCAGGGGGGAGCAGGCAGGAAGGAGTCCCCCCGCTCTCCAGCTCCGCACCTGGGCTGCCAACGGTAAGCGAGGGACAGGCTGTTCCGGCACCCACGTTTCCTGTGGGAGCCGAGCTGCGCCAAAACGAGGGGAAAACCCTCTGCAACGAGCCTCTTCGTTAGCTCCCCTGACTTCCTGGGACAGCCAGCCAGCAGGCCCACGTGACTTTCTGCAAAGCCACAGTGTGTTTCGGAGCCGAAACTGCTCCCACCCCACAGAGAGCCGAGCTGCAGCTGGCGAGCAGGGGAAGGGAGATGGTGCGAGTGGAGCCAGGGAAGGGGTCAACACCGAGCTTTTCCCTGCCGGTCCCGGGTGGGATTTTCATGCCTCTCTGGCTGGGAGCCCCCCCATGAGGCTGGGACGAGGCTGCAGTGTGGCTAGAGCCCACCATGAGCTGGCAACCTGCGGCAATGCCAGGGGACCAGCAGCAGCAGCTCAGCCATGCCTGCCAGCAGCAGCCCACAAGGCGCACTGAAGGTGTCTCCCACTGACGCAGGGCATGTGGAGGATGGGGCAGCAGCCGAAGGTGGGACTACCTCTGGCCAGACCTCTGTCTGCCCCCAGAGAGGGGCTTCCCACACCGGTGCCACATACATACCGCCCTGCACCCGCACCCTGGGCAGCATCCCCCAATCCCCCAGAGACAGGTCCCCAGCTCCCACCCGTCCTTGCCGGCTGGGCAAGGCTCCTCTGAGATGGGGGATGCTCAGCTCATTTCCCCAGGCCCTGAACCACTGGGAGAGGCTGACAGCCGTGAGATGGGCAAAGCTCGGGCAGGCTGTTCCCAGGCACGGGAGCAACAGCTGCAGGTAGAAACTGGATTTGGCAGCCTAACCCAGACAGCACAACCTGCCCGGCAGGCAGGGCTGAGGCAGGAGGCCCATTAACTCCTACTGTCTGGGATGGCAGGGACTGGGAAGAGGTCCTCTCAGTTAGTCCCTGGTGTGATGAGGAAGAGCTTTCCCTGGGGACAGAGCTCACGGTTAACTACAAAGTTAACAGCCCCAGGCATCAACCCCTAAATCACAGGCAGGAGGAGAACAGCGCTGGGTCTAACACATGTGTCCGGCATGGACTGGAGCACTCCACCCCCCCGGTCAGTGGCCTGGCCAGCGCAGCCTCATTGCTTGCCTTGGCAGAGCTTCACCCTCCACCTGATGTCCTGACGGGGAGGAGAAGAAAGCCTCCCAGCTCCCAAAGAGAGACTGCAGCTGCTGCCGGGCCTGCAAGTTGCAACAGAAACAGGGGGTATTACTTTTGTAATACTGGAGAGTATAATACTGGAGAGTATAATAATAATTTCCCCTAATATGGGGAAAGCTCCCGGACTTGGGATCGCAAAGACAGAGGTACTTATTCCCTCGGAGCCTGGTGCCAGCTCAAGAACCAGCAGGACAGGTTTCCCCTATTTCCACGCCTTGTCCATGTCCCTGAGTATGTCCTGCACCAGAGTCCCTACCTCTAAAAGTCTCTGGCAGAAGCAATTCACCTCCTGCCAGTCCCCATCTCTTCTGAAAAGGATGGTTTATGGGCCCAAGGGTTGAGGAGCCTAAGCCTCAGACTGCAGCCCTAGCTCTGCTCCTGAGCTCAGCATCTCGAAGTCAGCACCCGTTTACGGGAGCCAGCAAGCAAGCGAATGCATGGCTGAAAGCTAACTCAGGAGCTTCAGTCACCTGGGAAAAAGAAACCAGAGCTCCACCAAGAGCAGAGCTGGAAGTTATGTTTAGAGGCTTTGCCAAGTCTCTGGGGAGACTGTCTGCTCCCCAGGCACGACACCACGATGAGAGAAGGAAATCCTACGCTGCATCCCCCACCACCTGCCGGAGCTCAGGTTGCCTTCCACGAGAGCATCCCCCCCATCCCAGAGGGCTGGCCTCGCCCTGTGAGCACCTGCTCTTAGTCCCCAAGAGGACCCACGCAATCAAACAGCTCCCAAACTCTCCTCCCTTGCAACATCTGCGGCTCTGCCTCTCTCCTCTCAACACTGTCTCCTTGCAAAGACCCGTGCCCACTCCCAGGGCCCCTCTACCCCTCTGCTGCCCTTCGCTCTTCCCATCGTTTTTGTTCAAAGGAGGGAAGAGGTCCCCTGTCCTCCCTCCTCTCAGCCCCTCGAGGAGATTACGGGGTTTCCTGGAAGGGATGCTCCAACTCCTAAGCAGATTAGAGGTCCTGCCACCTTCTCCACTGCGGGTGCACGGTGCTGTGGCAGCCCCTGCTCTGATCTCGGGAGGGCAGTGGAGCTGCTGGCGGGTGCCCGGGGCTGGAGAGACGAGGCAGGTGGCGGGCAGGGACCATGCTAGGGAGGGCCCCAGTCTCCAGGAGCAGCCAGGCCCCCCGCACTCTGATCCTTCCCTGCCTCATCCCAACAGCCCCACCGGGGGGCTGTATTGGCTGCCAGCAGACAAGGCTGCTCAGCCTGCCCAGCTCTTTTTTTTTTTCCCCTGGCAAGATCAAAAGTCCCCGAGCCGCCCCACGGGAGGTCAGGCCCGGAGCAGAGAGCACAGAGCAAACACAGCAGTGGGAACAGCTCTCCTGGCACATCCCACCTGCCCTGCAAACAAGCCCAGGTGTTGCTGCAGGGGACAGCTCGGGGCACCCACGGGTGTCGCTGGCCCAGGCCCAGCTAATACCACCTGTGAGCTGGATGGGGAGCAGAGGGTGGAAGGTTTCAGAGCTAGAGGCGTGCAAAAGCTGCGTGCATGGAGGAGGAGGAGAGGTATTGCTCAACAGCTAGCTGGCAGCAAGGTGCATTGTGAAAAAGCTTGTCCCGAGGTAAGCGCTGCCAGCTTGCAGATCGCAAACTTCAGGCTCCTCACCTTCATCTGCCAGGGCGCCTGGGGCTTATCCCACCATGCAGCCCCTCCACCACACCCATGCTAGGGGAAAGCAAACCCAAAGCCCGGCACCCTGGCTGGACCCGCTCACCGGCCAAGGGCCAGCAGGTTTGAGGGGATGCGGCGGTACACCACCACCACCCCCCCCCCCCCCACAGTGGGGATGAGGAAGCCTGGGCGACCGTCCCACCGGCACATCTCCCCCAGCTTTCACATGGGTGTGAGTGTCAAGCTGCAAGAAAGACTGTGACAAGCGACGTCCCAGAAAGATGTAGGCGGGTGCTCGGCTCAGTTTCTCAAGTGCCGTTTAGCCACACGACATGCCACCCACAGACCTTCCCCGGGGCAATGGCAGGCACCCCCAGGCTCCTGTGCAGGCTCCAGCACTGGGCCTGCCAAAGGACCATAGCCGAAAACTTGGTCCCATGCTTTCTGCAGGGCAACCACCCACCAGCTGTCCTGATGGCAGCTACGCTCCCTGCTTATGCTGCCACAGCAGACCCAGCCATCACACGTACCTCCTTTGAAGGTGGATGTGTTAAAGACCCTAAAGTCCACAGGGAAGACCCGTTTCAGCATCCCACCTCTCTGGCACGGGGGAAAGCAAGAAAGGGGCTTTGTCCCCAGCACTCGCACTCCCTCCCCAACTCCCCCCTGGAAAGGGTAAACCTTGCTGTTCACTCACAGCACAAGAAACAGGCCACCTAGGAAGGAAATTTAATCCTAACCACCTATTATCTGATCAGCCCCAATCTCTTTATCAGCCCATTTAAAAGAATTACCCATCCGTGGCCCGGATGCATGTATTGTGCGCTTGTCTCCATCACCTCTGGAGCCAATTACTCCACCCTCCTGTAAGGCAATTACAGGGTACAGAAATAAGCCTGCGTGCAAAACACAGGGGACTAACGTACCACTGGAGGCCAAAGCTCAGGGGCTCGGCCCTCTTTTTCTTCAAATCCCCTCAGGGGTCACCTGCCCTGGGGACAAGGCGGGCTCTCTTGCCGTTTTGTGGGCCTGTCCCTTGCCTGGCTGTGGCCGTGCCTCCCAGCATCGCTGTGGGCAGAGCCCAGAAGTGCGTGCCCACCTCGGGAGACCTTTCTCCTTGAAGCCGGGGCTCTCCAGAGACCCACCGCTGCTAGCAGGCAAGCTCCTGCTCGTTGCCTAAGTTGCCTCTAGACCCACTTCCCAGCCACATACGCTCTGGCTAGAGCCCAGAATCGAAGGGGGTGCAAATTTCCTCACCGATGGCTGTTGGAAAGCATTTGGGGAGTAGGGGCTGGCTGTACTTCTTGCGAAAAGAAAGTGCAGCGAAGCCTTCCCCCGCAATTCCCTCGGAGGAGGAGGAACTTCACGTCACCCTCGGCTCCGACGCTCAGGTGGGCACGAATTCGGCAGCATGCAGCCAATTATCCTGCACGGCTTCCCACGAGCCCACCTCCCACAGGCGTGCGTGGGAGTCCCTTCCTTCTCGGAGGCCCGTGGGAATCTCTCCTCACTCCCCTGCAGCTCTGGGTGCTGCATACATCACCCTGAGCCAGAGGAAACCAGGTCCACCGTCCGCGGAAGAAGAGCGAGAAGCATCCACGCACCAAACAACCCAACGGGCATTTCCAGCTGTCCCAGCAGGCATGCTGGCCCCCTCCAGCTCGGCACCTCCTGCCCGTCCCACTTTGCCTCTCCCCCACATGTCCGTGCTGCAGAAGGTTGTTCACACGTGGAGAACTTCCCCTCGGTGTAGGCTCTGATATACTTTGCTGGAACAGCAGCCCAAACCCCTGGGAGCCAAAGAGAGATGCCATGCAGTACTGGGGACAGGCCAGAGACTGCCAGGAGCTCCAGGCAGCCACTGCCACCAGCTCTGAAACCAGAGCAGAGGAGAGCACCGCTCCGTAGCGGGGTGACCTTGCAAGCCCTCCACTCCCAGATCCAGCTTGGCTGTGGAGGTTGAAATGGGGGCCTTTCCCCTCCATCCAGCACCTGTGACACCACTCGGGAGCACTGCACTGTGCTTCGGGCCCCCCTCTGTGCCAAAACCACTGATGAGCTGTAGCAAGTTCAGCAGAGGGCCACCAAGACAGTTGGGGGCAGAAGCTATCAGATACAAGGAGAGGCTGAGATAACAGGGGTGGTTTGGCCTACAGAAGATGAGGTTAAGGGGGAATATTACTACTATCTTCAGCTACCTGATGGGAAGACGCAGAGAAGATTGAGCCAGACACTGCCCAGAGGTGCACAGAGACAACCTGAGAGAGAATGGTCACAGGCTGCAACAAGGGAAACTCTGAATAGATATCAGGGAAAAAAAATCGCCAGGAGCTGAAGCACGGGAGCACGTGCCCAGGGAGGCTGTGCAGTCTCCACCCTGGTGACACTCAAAACTTAACATCAGCAGCCTGATCAAATTAGGCCCTGCTTTGAGGCAGCGGGGTGGACCAGGTGACTTCCAGGGGTCCCTTCAGACCTCAGTTACTCAATGTTTTTACACACCCCCGGATGGCAGGGGCACCCCTTTGCTTACGCGAGCCGAGAATCCCCCAAATCCCACGAGGCCATCAAGCAAGGCTGCGGGAGGCGCGAGGAGCCCGACTGACTGTGGGGAGGAAGCGAGCGAAGCTGGGATCCCAGCAGCTGGAAGCTGGGATCCCAGCAGGCGGCACAGGACCGGCACAGCCATCGCCCCGGTGCTGCAGGACTGCCGGTGTTGCAGCCGAAGCACTGGACGGGTGTGCGGGGATGGAGACAGGCGGTTCTGAGCGGGTGGAAATGAATCCTCCAGAGATGAGGCTCTGACTTCTCCGGGGAGGAGAGTGGGCGCAGTGAGGCCGACGCTTCCCAAATTCCCATTGCTCGTGTCAAGAGCTCAAAAGGAGGAAAACGCAAACTCATCCCCCTCCATCCCCACACCACGTCCCGCATCCCTCGGCGGTTGCGCTCAGCCGGTTGCCGACTTTATAAGCGGGGTCAGCCCCCTCCGCGGGGCCTGGCGCGGCGGGTTCGGGATGCGGCGGCCGCTGACAGCTGCCCGG
>WAAD01020544.1:183784-225518 GCA_013389945.1 Fregata magnificens
ACACCGCGGCTCCCTGCCTGCGTTTTACCCAGCCCGGCGAGCCGCCTGCCCCGCTCCTCCTCCCCGTCTCCCACGGGGACCCCTGGCTGGGCGGCCGGCAGGCTGGGAGGGCAGGGGCTGGCCTGCTCCGCATGGCTGGCAGTGCTGAGGCTGCCTTCAGCAAGGACACGCTCTCCCTGCCTGGCAGGAGCCATGGGCAGCCCTCTTTTGCATGGAAAATGAGGTGGCAGTGATGGCTGCTTTCCCCCGCTCCCCCAGGGGTGCCAAGCCAGGCTGAAAGCTGGGGCTGCAGGGGCTGCCCGGGCAGGGTCCCAGCTGCCAGCCTGGCGCGGCCGCTCATCCTGACCCATAACCCCCTTGGGGCAGGTCCCACTGGCCACCTGGAGCGCCAACCGTTCCCAAGAGGGCTGGTGGGGATGGGGACACACCTTCCAGCTCCCGCCAGCTGCAGGAGGAGCCCGACAGCCCAGGCAAAGTCCTGCTGACCCCATGCACTCGCAGGCTCGGCGTCGAGAGCGCCCACGCGGCCCTCTGACATCCCTGCCGGAGAGGTTGTGCTGTGCGAGCCCGGTGCTGGCACCAGCAGAAGAGGAGAGGATTGCTGGCGAGGCACCGGGAAAGCACGGGAAGCCTTTCCCCCACCCCCCGAAGCGTGGGCTGTCAGTGCCAGCTACAGCACCTCAGCCCCTCGAGAGCAGGAGGAAGGTGGCAGAGCCCAGCTCGGCGGGTACCTTGTATCTAAGTCCCCCGGAGGGCTCTGGGGAACGTCCCAGGAGCGGTGCCGCCACATCTGCCACAGCACGAGCTGATGCGCTCAGCCGGCCCGGGGTTCACTCTCGCTCTTCCTCCCCCGGCGGCTGCTTTCCGGAGTCATCCTGAGGGCAGGTCCCTGGCAGTGCTCCGCCGCCCAGCCGCCTGCCTAGGGCCCCAGCTTTGTTTGCACCCTCCACCTGGTTCCTCTCTCTGCACTTCCTGGAAGTGTGAGGGCGGCTGTCATCGCAGCCGGCTGCACCGCACTCTTCCCCCGGCAACCCACGGCATGGGGCTACCTCCTCTGCCGGGCCCTCTCCGGAGAAGCCTCGTGTGCGCCCTCAGCGAGCAGGAGCACGCCCTGGCGCGCTGGGCTGTGTGCCGAGGAGCCTCACCTCACTTGCTGGCGGCTCTTTAAAAGCCCCCGGGCTCAAGGCAGCCCCCTCTCCCAAAGCTGCCCCAGCACCACCATGCAAACGGGGACAGTGGGGTTGTCTTCCTGCAGCTCACCCTGTGCCACGTGCATCCTTACCCCGCATGGTACTGCAGCACTCACAACCCCCCACCTGTATGCATCCCCCCTGTGCGGTGGGTCTCCAAACACCCTCCAGCCATGAGCGTCTGCTTGCCTTGCGCCAGGGTTTGTCAAAAAACGACCTGGGCAAGACAGATATGGGGACTGTGGGAAGCGCAAGCATCTGGGAGGCTCTGGGCCAGCCTCCAAAGAGTGGAGAGACAGACTGACGTTCGTCATCCATCCCCTGGTGTGGGTCTGCAGGGCACAGCATGAGCCTGCAGGCTCAGCCTGTGCCCAGCTCCAAAAACCCCAGCTTTTCACAACCAGACACTGCTCAGTCCGCTCGAGCTCCAGCAGACCTGCAGATCAGCGAGGGGGTCTGTGGATGGCTTCTGTGCAGCCAGAGAAAAGCAAGCGAGCAGAGCCAGCCCCTGCAGCCTGCACGGATGGCATTTCTAAAGGGCACATGGTCTTGCTTTAGATTCCATCATCAAAAGGGAAAAAAAAAAACATTGGCAGACCTTGATCTCACCAGGCGAGCTTCTGAACACATACCACTGCACTAATTACCGTGCAGAGGGAGGAAAAGGCAGGTCCTGGATGCCTAACTCCAGCTCAGAGATCGGGAGGGGAGAGGTTTTGTTATCACCGAAATGGTTCGTCATCCCTGCCACTTTGCATGTCATGATGGGTTGGTCGCATTTGCTCCCTGCCTGCAGACATTTCCCTTTCACATTTCATGCTGCCCCACGGCGTTGATGTCCAGTCCACTTACCCGGGAGCACTGGGGCTTGGTGAGGCTGTCGGAGAAGTAACATGCCCTGCCCCGGGACCTTCACCCTCCTCTCTGTGCTGCGTCTGTGTGTCTTTCCACAGTCCTGTCCCTCCGGCTTGGTGCAAAACCACGGGGGAGTCCATAGAAAGCCCAGTTCTGGCTGTTCTTGGTCAGGAGACCAGAGGGGACAACCCTGCTGGCACTGGCTTCTCTGCAGCCAGCGCTGCAGAGGGACAGGAGTCACCGTGCTGGGTGGTTTTGTGATCCAGCATGCCCCGCTCTCTCTGTGCTAGTGTTTGCAGTCCCCTGGTAAGGAAAGGGTTAGGCTGCCTGCTTAGTCCAAACCTGGCAGGATACCTGCCTGTGGGATTCATTGTGAGCTGGGATCAGATAAGGGAGGGGTTGGCCAAGGGAGGGGATGGCCACTACCGCAACTTCGGTTCAGGGATCCCAGCTCTCCCCATCCAGGAGCGTGCAGGTGCAGTTTCACACTGCCCCTAACGAAACCTCCCTGCTGGCCTGCTCTTGGGGAGTCCCACTCCACGCTCCCCCCACGCACCCCCACCAGGCGCAAAGCTGCAGCTCTGGCTGTGGGGACAACCAGGGAAGGCTAACGGTGTCTTCTGCTGCCTCAGGGAGCTGGCTTGGCCTACCACATGTGGAAAACCATGGTTTAAGATGGGGGCTTGGGGCCGCGTTACGCTGTCCTGCCCTGGCACTGCTGCAGGCATGTCCCTGCACAGCCAGGCTGTACCCACACCCTCCCAGTTTCTCCAAAACCACCTCTTGGGATGTTTCCATCTCTTGTTACACACTGCCCAATCCCCAGTTTACCACTGCCTTGCACCTAGGAGCATCCAGGATGAGAGCCACGGAGTGAATTCACACCAGCACCGCTCACCGAGCACTGCATGACGCTAACTCCAAAGCCATCCCGCCCCTGTCTCTGCCAGAGCCTGTGCCTGACGGTGGGGCCAACCACCAGCGGTGGGACTGCCAATGGCACCTGGGAGCTCTCACAAGCGCTATGCCCAGCAAGCGGAGCCTGCCTCTGGCTCCAGAGAGGGTCAGGGCAGGGGATGGTGAGACACCTGCTTGTCACCCCCCAACGAAGGTCTGTGAGGAGCCACCCGCTCGTTAGGACTTTCCAGCGCTGTGAGCTTCCCTCCGGCCGTGCCAGGGGGTGCCAGCCATCTCCTTTCCCCAGCTGCACAGAGGGATGCAGAGACAGATGTCTCTGTCAGAGCAGAGCGGGCTTGGCTTGCTGGGAATGAATGGGAATTTGATTATGCTGCTCTGCACAGCTGGGCTAACACGATTAAAAGGCTAGCGGGCAGGACTCGGAGGAAGGAGGCCCCTCTCTGCCCCTCTCTCCCTGCAGCTTCAGCTGCTCTCCTTTCCTTCCACCCCAGACCCACCCTGCCCAGCTGGGACGGAGGGTCTGCACACCCTCTGCCCTGGGACTTCACAAAAACCCAGAGCCAGCCAGATCCGAAGGGAGAAGGAAGAGAGGACGGCAGAGAGCTGCAACCAGCTCCCCCTGGCCCCGCAGGGTTCCCACCTCCCTCTCCCCAGCAGGCCCTGCCAGCTACCCCTCTGCCCTGCCTGCACCTGTGCCTGTGCCCGTGCCCAAGCTCCCTTGCTATTTACATTACAAAGCAGCCCCCTCCACTCCGCTCTCTGGGCTATATTTAGCTCCCCAGCACAGAACAGCCTGTGAGATGCTTTAGCTGCGTCCTATCTGCCAGCCGGGGACCGCGCCGAGCAGCTGAGGTGCCCCGCATCTCGCTAGCAGGGACGGAAGCTGGCAAAGGGACGCCCCAATTTGCTCCGTGGGGGCTAACACCAGGCAGGGGGGCACAGAGGGCCACAGGGACCCTTCTTCCTGATGCCACAAGATGCCTGTGAGGAGCCTTATGGTGCATGGGCTGTGCCAGGCACTGCCTCCGGAGGTGGCTGAGAGCAGGAGGGGACTGGTCTGACACCCGGCACGTCCCTCACCCCATAGATGTAGCCTGCGGGGAGCCCATGCAACGAGCTTTTGTGCACTTGTGGTTTCCTTTCTGGGTAAACACCCCTGCGGGCTGGGTTGCTGGGAGCAGTGGCAGTGACAAAGGCCACCACTGCAAGCATCACCCCAAAAGCGACCGAGCCAGTGTCGAAGATGAGAGAGAGCCCAGAACTGCACAGGTCCCCAGCCCCGCCAGCGAGGCTGCAAGGTGTTGCTGAGGCCAGCCAGCACCTGTCCCGGGCCTCCTTGGCTCCAGGTCACAGGGTTTTTCCTAGAGCAAAGATCCCCCAGCCTTTAACTCACCTTATTGGCACTGCAGCTGCCCCACTCGGGGAGCTAGAGATGCTCCTGCCCTACTGCAAAACCTTGGTGGAGACACCCAAAGCTCACAGGAGCTGACTTTGGACTCCCCTTGGCCAAAGCGACTCTCTGGGGAGCGAGGCACAAAGCCCTGGTGCTTGCTCAGGGTTTGCTGCAGTGACAGAGAGCATGGGGTCCTTCTGGTGTTGCAGAAGCTCCTCCCTACTGGGAAAATTGTCCCAGAATGTGCAAATCTGGTGCACAAGCCAGCATCATTAATAAGCTTGGCACGAAACTGCTGCTCAAAGCCCTAAATATAACCTGAGCGCTGAGCTCTCTTCCACCCGCCCAAGGTGCCTCCATACACCGCGGCAGCTATTTATGGAAGGAACTTTATTTCCATGGCCTTAATATCATTTCTGCTTATTTCAAAACCTTTATATAGCAGCTCATGCCACCTGCCCCTTGTGATGACTAATGGGTCCCAGCAGGAACAGGCAGGTTGGCAGCAGGAGGACTGGGACCTCCAACCTTCGCTTGACATTGAGGACACCTCTGATGCCCACAGCCCATGGAGGAGGTCCTCCAAACTCTGTACCGGGGTTCGGTAAGTGCCTCCAGAGCCAGGTGGCACAGTGAGAGGATTTCTGTCAGCCCCCCCAGGGCTTCTCGTGCTGCAGGAGGGGCACCTGATGAAAGGTTAGCCCAGCTCTGGGCAATGGCTCCATCACCACCTGACCTGCCCCAGGGAGCAGCCAGACTCAACCCTGAGTGGATATTGCAGGACGGCACAAGCAGATTTCCACCCCCAGGCACTTCCTCTCCCGTTTCCCCTTCCCTTTGCTCAGCTGCCTGAAATGGAGGGTGAAGGAAGCAGCTCATCCCAAACATCGCCTCCTCCCTTGCTGCTGGCCTGCAGGTAGCTGCGGCATCCCCTCTGAGCCCGCCAGACTCCTCTCCTCTGCAAAGCCCGCGTTGGATGGAGCAAAGCCTCTTCCAAAGAGACCCCTTGTGAGGGTTGAGGAGGACAGAGGCGCTTTGCAGAAGGGCGGCACGGGCTGGAGCGTGTCAGTGGAGCTGCCTGGCTGGGGCGGCTGGGGTAGGACGAGCAGGATGTAAACAATTCCCAGCAACCTTAGACAATTCTGGCAAATTCAGGCTGATCAAATTAGGTTGCAGTATGGTCCCTTCCTCCCCTGGGGAGACTGGATAATTGCAGCTGGCTAATCTGTTTGCAAAACGTGCCGTGCACATCTGGAGGAAGACAGCTAAGAGGAGAAAATCCTGCTCTGCCCCCTCCGCTCAGCACGGTAATTCCTCATCCTCAGTGGCGTGAGGACAGAGAGCCTCCCAGCTCTGCCTGGCGCCTCGGTGAGCAGCCCGGGTACCAAATGAGGGCCAGGAGGGCTGCACGTTGCCCCAGCTCACCGCAAGGCTCAGGGATGCAGGGCTGCCTCGGGGAGGACTCTGCCACCCTGGCTCCTGCTTGCCACCCACTGCAGGAATAACAAGTGCTCGAGATGAGTCAGCTCCGGGGCCCCTCCTGCTCTGCAGGCACTAATACGGTTTCCCATTAGTTCCCATTACTGCAGTATTAGAGAACAATTTGCTTACCGTTTGCACCACAGCCCTTGCAAGGGGGGACAAGGGCTGCTGTACACGTGGAAGCGCAGCCAGGGGGTGACTGATAGCTCCTGCCCAAAATCTGCATCCCCAGCAGAGCTCTGCGCCCCGAAGTCCCTGCGTCCCAGACTGGCAGCAGGAGAGCCCATCCAGCCTCTGCCCGCCATGGCAGCAGGCATGGCACCAAGATCTTCCGTGCTGGTTTTCCACCTGCTTGTAAACTACCTGGCGCTTGCTTAGCACGACATGACATGGTGACACTGAGCCCAGGAGGACACAGAGACATCCCTGGGCCAAGTCATCTCAGGAGAAGCATAAGGAGGTGGCTCCTGCCTTCTCCCCTCTGCTTGGTCCCAGACCCTCGCAGCAGCCCAGGGTCAGTTCTGCAAGTGCTCACTTTTACTCTGGGCAGGCGCAGGGTCGAAGGATTTCTCCTCGCTTACACCTGAGAACCGTTCTGCAAAGTTCAGGGGCACTAAATGGTAGAAGGGCTTAAACAGTGAAAGAAAAGGGAGGGTGAGACACCAGACCTCATTCGCTGTGAGAGAAAGAATAGAGCTGAGCTCCTGGAGGTGCTGACCCAAGCAGGATTTCAGACAGTATGGTTGGAGTTGGGAATAGGAGCTCACCTGAGCATCACCAGGCAATGGCTCCCATAAAAGCTCCACGGGAGCTATGAAAACCACTCTTTGCCTCCACCGGTTTTGCTTGGCTATAGCAGGGATAGGTGAGTCCTAAGAAGAGCAGTCCCGGCAGAAGAGTCACACCAAGAGCCAGGACAGATACTCCTCTTGCTGCAAGGTGCCCACAAAGGGCACATTTCCAGCCTAAGCCCCAACCTCATCCCCTTCATCTTTGCATCACTTCTCAGTCTCCCCAGGTGGGATCAAGGTTTCTGGACCTGGGAATCAAGCAAGGGTACATTTGCCTTGGGGCAGAGGAGGAAGAGGAGAACCGATGTTATCAGAAGTCCCTTGCATCCAGTGCGCTGGACAGCGATAAGCTGGCACTGCAGAGAAAGAGCGAAACGTCCAGCCCACGGCCCCATGCCAGAGCTTGTGGGAGGCTGTTGGGCATGGACTGCCTGGAGAGGGGCCTGGGAGGCATCACAGCCACGGGACGGGAAAGGGGAGTTGGGTAGAAGGAAAAATAAGGGGGCTTGCGAGGGTGACAGGGGGACTACCACTGGGGAGGTGGCTGTTGCATGGGTGGGGAGGGAAGGGGCTAACCTTGTCCCTGTGCTCAGATGGTTTCTGGTGGGAAGGCACCAGTGGCCACCGGGAAGAGCCAGCCCTGACTCATGGGAGGGAGATGCCCCTGGGACAGAGCACTCCTCCGCCCCAGCCCAGCCCCAGTGCTCGGCGACCCGGGAGCTCCTACCTGTAGGAGACCTGCTTTCTGATGGCCAAGTGCAGGAACTGCTCTTCCACCTCCGCCCCTCTCATCTCCTCCCAAGCTGGATCCATGCCGCGGAGGCCCGAGCGTTGCGCTTGCCCGGCACTCTCTGCATCCGCTGCTCCCCGGAGGCTTGCTGTGGCCCCCCTGGCCACTTCACCATCGCCCCTGGCCAGGGTGAAATCTCTCCAGCTCCCGGGACCTTCAGCCATGCTGGGGTGAGGTGCCTCTCCAGGCGGGGAGTCCTGCTCTGTCCCCACCAACCTCTCGGGCAGCTTGGTCTGTCCTGCAGGGTCCCACGGTGCTGCTCCGCTTTGCCTTCCCAGGACCGTGGGACGATCTTGGTGAGGCTTAACTACCCAGAGGAGCACGAGCACAGAGAAAAAGCAGTGTCCAACTTTTTGTAGTGGTATTTACCAGCCTCTTGATAGCGGTTTGGGCAGTTCAGGCGCCGCAGCTCAGCCTCCCTCTGTCTCCGCTGCCCTGCCACTGCGAAGTGGAGGAACAGCTGATGGAAACCTGGAGACGTTGGTGCTGCTCCTCGGAGGAGCCAGCACTGCGAGGGCAGCGGGGAAGGAGCGGGAAACACGGCACTCGCCGGAGAAGGGGTCTTAGGAGAGAGCGCGTCCAGGGATAGCGATGCTACCAGCAGGCAAAGAAGAGCCCAGGGTGCCTTCTGTGAGGTCCCTCCGGGGCCAGGCACATCCCTTGGTGTCTCCGGCAGCAGCCGCAGAGCAGGAGAGGCAGGCAGAGGTAGGCAGCGAGGAAGGTGCCTGTGCACCGATCCTGCAGCAGCCCTCAAAAAGACAAAGCAGAAAGACAGCGTGAGTGTGTGCGTGGGGAGGGGGGCTGCGGAGAGCTGCACCGAGCGAGGCAGCCTAGTGTCACCTTAGAGACACTCAGAAACTGGCACTTAACCCTTCAGAGGCCAGGGAGGCAGAGGAGAGTGAAAACTCAGCTGCCCCTCGCTGCTCACAACCCAGCTGGCATCTGCCTGCCTGCAAGGGCTGCCCAGGGAGCTGGGTCTCAGCTGCTCATCTTAACCAGACATACAGCCAGGTAAAAAGGCAGGCAGCCTGGAAAACTGCGTGACGGCAGCCCCAGCAGAGCAATGTACCTGCTGCTCTGGCCAACCGTCCAACACGGATGAGATCTGTCAGGGGATGCCCCAGCTTTGGGCACTGGTCCGCAAGGAGAGGTATGGTCGTACCATGGCTTCCCTCCTCCCAGCAGGCTCACTCAGCTCCTTGTCACTTGGCAGGCCACATTATCCCTGCTTTTTACTAATTCAAGGCATTTTTTTCTCCAATCCTGGCATCCAGAGGTAGAAAGGCCCTTCTGTCCTCTGCCCACATCCATCAGGAGAGTTGCATCGTCTGTCTGTCCTAGGTTGGGACTGGACTTCGTGGCCCCAGTCCCAGCTCTGGCCTGCCTCAGCCTTGCCCGCCCCGGTGCTGTGGATGCCAGCTGGGGTGAGAGATCCCCACAAAGCTCCCATATATGCCTGGCTGCTTGTTTTGGATTTGTTCTGCCCCACATTCACATGCTGAGGCTTTACCTGTTGGGCACTGGGAAATTTGAGCTTTGAGTCTGTAAGAGCCACCCCTTGCATGAGTTGCCCATGGCAAGGTCCTACAGTTATGTATTACCTCAAGAACACATTGTCGTCACCCCTAATCCCAGTGTCTTCCCATGAAGGGCTGGCACGACAGGAGCTGGAACGTGTCCTCAGCCTGCTCTGACTTTTATCACCCTGGGAGTCGTCAGGAGCAGCTCATCCTTCTTGCCAGTGCTCCCCATCACCTCCATGCAACCCTGTGGCACCTCTGCTGCAGGGTGCCATGGCAGGGCACATTCCCACGCCACTCCTGACCCCAACCGGGGAAGCAGCAGGGGCTGGACAAGGGCTGTGCCTTTCCCTGGGAACCACAGCCCACTGGCATCTCCAGTTCAAGTTACTGAACCTTTGTCTGGCCCTAAATGTCACGATGATGTCTCCCCCCCGTCCTGTGCCTGCCAGGGGATTTGGGCCTCCCAGGGGCACGGCAGCCCCCGAGCCCACTCCTCCGCGCAGTCGTGACTTGCAGGGAGCCCCGCATCCTCCTTGCCTCGTGACTCAGCCCCTCCAGCCCCCACAGAGGTTTTGTTCCCCTTAAAAGCTGGAGCACTGCTGGGCGAGCCCTCCCCGATGGGCAGAGCTGGCCCTGGGGAAGTGGCTTCACCCTCGCTTGCTGGAACCAAGACGTGCCCAGGAGCTTGCCAGTGCTCCCCGCACAGATGCACGGCCCTGCTCTGTGTCCTGCCGCCCACGGGCACCAAGGAGGTTGGGAACAGGCTGCGGGAAGGGAGAAGCGGCAGGTACCCGGCTGGTGCAGAGGGACCTGTGGCACCTCGCTGCTTCTCACCACCCACAGGGTGATGCCTCTCTGCTTGCCCCGGGGCTCACCCTGGCCTAAGGGTACCCCCCATTGGCCACGTGCTATGAGAGCCACCTTCCCCCGTGCTGGCCGACCAGGCTTCCATGGCAGGGCAGAACTGGGCTGCCCAGAGGAGCTACGGGGGATGCAGGATGCAGGTCCACTCGCGCTCCCAGGGGAGCTACAGGGGATGCAGGATGCAGGTCCACTCGCGCTCCCAGGGGATTTTGGCAAACATCTGTCTTGTCCCTCATGGTTGAAGGAGTCAGTGGCTGCCATGCTGAGGAAGGGGATGGCCAGGCTGGGGTGGATGCAAGTTGGAGGCTCAGGGAGCACAGGGTCTGGGTGTGGGAAGGAGGGAAGAGCCACCTGAGGGGGGTTTCTCACTGATGGGTGCATCAGTGCCATAGGAAAGGAGCTTCAGGGAGGGAAGCAGAGGTCCTTATTGTGGGAAACCCGCCAAGAGCCAGGCACAGCAGAGCCCTAGGGTCACAGCACCTCTGGTCAAGGCAGAGAGAGGGGCAGGACAGTGAGTGCCTCCTGCCTTCCCACGGGGGCTGATCCTGCGCTACAGAAAGCTTCTCTGGGGGGAGGAGCAGCCGGCAGAGGATTTTGCCCCTTTCCACCCGTGTGCCAAACTGTATGGCTGTCACACAGGCAGTGCTTCCAGATTTTGTGTTTGGAGAATAGGAGACATCATGGGATATGCCTGCATGAGGGGAGGTAAAGGATTTTTCATGCTTCTGTATCCCTCTCTGCCCATGTGTCTCTGCAGGATGTTTCACGTGTCTGTCACTAACGGGGTCACCCTTCCCTTGGAGGATGCCATCAGAGCTCCCTGGGGACCTGGGAAGAGCAGACAGACGCTGGCTGGGGGCAGCATGGCTAGGCGGTGGGGTTGGGTCCGTCCTGTCCTCCTGGCACCCAAGGCACCCTTCAGCTGAGCCGGTTCACCTGCTTACCTGGGGCACAGGCAGGAGAGGGCCTCTCCTGTGCCCTGGGTAGGGATTTCCTTCTGCATGGACACACGGGACAGTGCAAGGGCAGCTCAGTGTTGCCATACAGATCCTGTCCTCCATTTTGCAGTCCCAGGCAGGGCATGGGCTTTCTAGGAAGCCGCATTTCTAGCGAGTAAAGCTCTGGGAGGATACAGTCTCCTTCCCTGGGCACAAGAAGAAGAACCTCCACCCTGCTCACCCATAAGCCCCATTTCAGCCACTGGGTTAGAAAATCAACATGGATTTGTTGAGGCTGAGGTGGGCTGGGTCAGGGTCCGGCCAGGTGCCATCACTATTAACAAGCCCGCAGCACCTGGGGAGTGTCAGGAGGTGCAACCGCCCCATCCTTCCCAGAAGGTGTCCAAAAGCCTGGGCCCCTTGCCAGGCAGCAGGACTGAAGCCTGCCAATCCCATGACGGATCTGTGTGAGAACTGCTAGCACAGTCCCAAATGCTGACAGCAAGGGGGACCACACAGGACTTGGAGAGCGGGGATGCTCTTCTGAGAGCCCTAATAGCACATGTCCTTCTGTAACAAACCCAATGTACCCGCCAGGCTGCTGCCACGCACCACCAGCGGCCCGCTCAGCAGCGGCGAGCTGCAAAAGCCAATTCTTTTCTTTTTTTTTTTTTTTTTTTCAAGTTGGCCTGGTAACAGAACAGTTGGGAATAATTTGTGTCTGAAAAACGAAGCCTGTGTTCTGTTAGCGTTCTTTTGTTCAGGGCTTGTACGTATCGACAGTGCAGAGGCTTGTTAGAAATGTGACCCTAAATGGGCAAAAGCCCGGCTTGGCGTGGCGGAGCTTGGCTGGGGGCATTTGGAGCAGACCAGCATAACTGAGTGAGGCTGAAGGTGACTTGTAAAGAAGGTGCCCTCTCGCTTTGCTAATTCTCTCGTTCTGCTCTAATTAGTCACTGTAGCCAAACTGGTAGGTGTGATTGGCTGGCTGCGTTTCAGGAGGCATAGCGGGGATCAAAAGATCCTAATGTGCCTGTTTTGAGCAGCTAAGAGTTATCTGGTAGACTGCAGAATTGGAGGATTTGTTGAGATGAAGGGATATTTGCTCCTGACAGACAGGGGTTCTGGTTGCTCTGGCCGCATCAGTGTTAAAGGAGCCAAAGCCTGAGAAATCATCCTTGTAAGAGCTCCCCTCTTGCACCTGTTCCCCTTGATGTTTTGGAGTGTGCATGAAGGGCACAGGCCCAAGTCTCCCTGGAAGGCAATGCCCAAAGAGCTGGGTGATGTTGCACAGGGGCAAGCAAGGCAGGAGTCCTTCCCCTGGATGAAATCTGGTGGGAGCAGGGAGAAGCCTGGTCGCATGGTGGCAGAAGGTGCATCACACTGTCACAGGGGTAGGAGGCTCCTTTTGGACAAGGTGCCGCAGGGAAAGAATCAGATCCTCGACTTAAAACTACTTCTGGCCCAGGACACAAACTGCAGCGCAAGGTCAGGCATTTCCTTGCATCCATGGGTGTGCGTAAGGGAAGGGAGCTCTGCAGGGGTCTGTAAAACCCACATCAGACTAACCCGCCATGGATCCCACGTCAAAGCCCCTCTTGGCAGTACAGACCCAGCCAAGAAAAGAGAGTTCCTCTCTCTCCTAGCCGCTGTTCAATGGCCAGCCCTGTCACAACTGGGTGGCAACAGCTCAGTGCTTTACTCCTCTCCACAAAGAAATCGTAATCCGCAGAAAGAGATCTTTGCAAGCCCCGAGCCTCATATCCTCCTGTGGCAAAGACAGAGCCAGCCCAGCCAGAGGTGGGAGACAGAACCACCTTTTAGCATCTCTGAGAGGGGCTCCTGCTCGGGCTGCCTTCCAGCTGTGGAGGGCCTGATTGCAAGAAGTTTTTTCAATGGCCAAATTCTAACGAACCCACTTGGAGCTTTCTAGAAAATGAATGTTCGTTTTCTAGACCCCCTGTTGCCTTGTGTTTCACACAAAATCAGGACAAAACCTATCCATTTTAGCGGATGTTAAATGGACTATTAGGGGTACAGGCTGACAGACAACCAGGTCCCAAGTCATTACTGATCTGAGCGCAGCTGCTCTGCTTTTACAGTTAACTGAAGGATTTAAGTAGTTTTTCAGATGGGATGGGACCAGAGCCACGGTGCTACTAGTAATGTCTTTGTTGTACAGACCCCTGCACAGCCCCTTCATCAGAGGAGCTCATTGCACCTCATAAACTTTCTTCTGTGATCTTCCTCCTTCCGAGAGGATGATGTTAGTGGTATTTCGGAGGGGGAGAAGAAATAGAGGCAGAACAGTTCTGACTTGTTCAGAACTGCAGAAGAAATCACAGTGCTGCTGGAAATAAAACATGCAAGTTTGCTTCTACCCCTGGACACCGAGCACGAAGTCCCAGCACTGAACCAGGAACGCGACAGTCAGGCAGCAGGAGGTGAGGAGCTGTGCATGTGGGCTGGAGTGTCAACCATGCCTCAATGAAAGGACCCGTCAACCCAGGGCTGATGCTGCATCTTTTTATTTTATTTTTATTTTGCTTCACTAAGCAAATGCAGAGCGAGTGACAGGAGGAGGGGAAAACGTGGCTTGAAAAAAAAAAAAAAAAACCCCAAACAAAAAACAAGCAGGAGGGAAGAGGCAGCTGCTGGAGTACAAGGGGAAAGTGAGCTGCTAATAAGAAAGAAGTTCATAGATGCCAAGCCCGCACTAACTCTTAATAAAATACAATACTGAAAATAGGATCTGAGAGTCTCCAAAATACAATATCTTAAGGGATCGGCAATAATACAAAATAAGGTTCATTATGTACAAACGAGTTCTGCTCTTGGTCTCTGTACAACAGTGGGAGTGGGAGACATGGGACATGCTCCGTGGAAGTGTTGGGGTGGAGGAGGGCGTGCTTGGACCCGGCAGTGGTTCTTTGTGCTGCGGTGGAGGTGAAGGACGGGGAATGCAGTGGTATCTGATGACCAGCGGGTCCTCTGTGAACCTCAAGAAGAGCAGAGCTATGCTGAAGGCCTTCCTCTTCCTCACCCCACTGGGCACGCATGTATCGTTGCAGCTAGCTGTGTCCAAATTTGTCTTAAATGGCTTCAGGGAGCAAAACCAGTTTTCAAAAGGGAGAAAAGAGGGATGTGAGGGCCCTTCCCTCACTTCTCCCAGTCCTTGAGCAAGAGCCATCCTATCCTTCCTCTCCAGGGAGCCCCCTCCACTCCCAGCCTGGAGGGAGAGGAGAGGCTGGGGCAGTGCAGAGTGAGTCCAGGGTGCTCAAGGAGAAACAAGCCAAAGAGGAGCCCGCTGTGAGACCTGGCAGAGTGCACAGGGACTCCCATGTACAAACACAGGGCAACCTGCCACATCCCAGATCTCCAACACTCATGTCCCACATTGTCTTTCCATCAAATGGCAGCTGAGGGAACAGAGCGAGGAGACACTTGAGCCTTTTAGCAGGGCTTTTGCCGGGGAGGAAGAAGGGTCAGAAATGGGTGCCTGGGTGCTAAAGAGGATGGCATAGGCTTGAGATGAGGTCATTTCAGCACCAAACTTGGCAAGTCTGGCCTGAAGGGTGGTATGGCAAGAGTTCACTACCTTTGGTGCCAGCACTTAGAAGGAAGAGGTCTAAAACAGTCTTTGGTGACCCTGGCCAATTCCAACATCCCACCTCTTTCCTGACAGATGTACCTGTCACCAGAGATGCCAGTATGTCCTCAGTGCCTTTCGCAACACTGCTGTGCACACGGAGGATGTGAGGGGAACAATGGCTATCCAACAGCCCTCCAATGGGCCGCAGAGCTCTCCTTGGTGGTTCCTGGAAAGACCCCATTTGGCATGAAGCAGAATTGGGGAAGGAGAGCTGGGATGGGGATCAGGTTATGGGAGTGGGTTTCTCTCACCCACTCTTAAAGGGGAAAGCCTGCAGAATGGAAAGTGAGAAGGCCACTGACCTGGTTAGCACTGCACTGTAGGGCCCAAGCTGGGAACAGAAAGGGAAATACCACCCCTGCCAAAGCAAGGGTGCCGAGGGTGTGGAGAAGTGGGTTGTGGGGGAAAATTGTTCTCTATTTCAGAGCTTTGGTTGCCCAGAAGCTGCTGGCTAATTTTTACGGTGGTTTATCTGTCTGGGATCTGTCTCCCCCACTCCGTTTGTGTGCAGATCTTTGCAGATAGTTGGCATGGAAGTTATGTAGGCATGTCCATCAAGAGAAAATTAGAGCAAGGAAGAACTAGGTTTTCTCTCAACGGAAGCAGAAGTATACTAACAGATGGAGGGGAAGGAATGAGCTCAAACTCTCCAGAGCCATCTCTCCAGCACCAGCATCACCCACTCCTAAGCCCCCCAGGCAGGACAGTAAATCCAGCACTCTCTCTCCTTCAGGTGCATCTGATGTAGCCAAGGGGTACATGCCTGGGGACAGCCCCCTTGGTCTGGAGGCTTTGGGGAGTGAGCTGAATAGTTTGAGGGCTTCCCCTGATCTCCCTCCACTCCAAGGTGAGCCCACACCCATAGGGTAGTGCTCATTTAAGCAGGAGGTAAGGCCAGGAGAAAAGGGCGTCTCAGAGGTTTGCCAGACATTTATTGCTGGTTCTGGCAATCCTGCGACTCCCCTCAGAGAGATCAGTACTAACGGAGGGGGCAAGGGGAAGGGGAGGAGCTGAACCCAAGGCCAGTTTAGGAGTGTCTGAATGCAGCGTCCTCTCCCGCCAAGTCCCCTCAGTTGCTGGGTGAGGAGGGAATCCTGCAATCAGACAGATGAGGCCTTGAGGTCCAGCAGCTGCTACAAGTATTCAGCTGTCTCACTGGAGCTTGTCTCCCTGAGGAAAAGAAAAGACAAGGCATCAGTCAAGGTTCATTGCAGCCTCCTATGCAAATTCACCTCTCTGTGTGCCCAGCTGGTTTGCTCTGACCAGGATGGAGCCCTTCCCCAGGGCACTGAATGACCAGCAAGCCTGGGACCACCTGAATCACCCAGTCCTCCTCAGCTCTTTGCCAGTGGGACACTGCTTTATGGAGTCCCAACTTTTGCTCTAGAAAATAAACTTGGTCTTATGCTCCCTGCCAGCTCTGGCCTCCTCCAGCCACTGCTCTTTAGCTAATTGCCTGTCCTGGGCAGCTCAGCTGTCCTTAGCTTGCAGCAGAGGGTACATGCCTGCTGCTCACTCCCAGACACCATGCTGTGTTTTGGGGCTCCGAGGGTGGCCCCCACTTGCTTACCTCTCATGGAATTGCTCTTTGAGGTGGGCGAGAGTTGGGTCAGTTCGGTTCTGGTCAGGACCCTCCAGCTGGGATTTGCTCAGATATTTGGCTGTCTCATGTGTCCTGGCCAGACGAGGCCTTCCCTCCTCAGACTGCCCTTTTTTGGCCTCCCACCCCTCAGGATGGTCCATGGTTAGGAAGGAGCTATAGCTCTCTTCTAAGGAGCCAGCACCCTCATCATAGAAAAGGAGGCTCCGTGACTGAACTGGAAAAAAGGAGAGAATTGGTTAACAATGAGGACAAGGTCTCTTGCAATGGGTGTGGGTCATGGTGGTGGTTTCAGCACATGCTCACCCAGCTATGGCCTTGTCCATGTGTAACTGTGTAGGAGGCCTGCTCTGCAGGATACCTACCCCCCCCAGCTTCAGGAGGCAGATGCCCCCCTGGACACATAGCCTCTTCAGAAGACAATCAGTCTGCCCTGGGACTTTTCCCTTGTGTTCCTTCCTTCGACACTTGTCATGTTCTGGGACAATGGTTAGCAGAGAATGACAACAGGCCCAAACAAGATGCTGTTATCAGAGTTTGTACCGCTGACAGGCCAAGAATCTCCCCTCGCCACAGCCCCAGCATATGGGGTAGGCACTGCTAACCCTGAACTGGGAGTGTCGAGAGAAGAGGTGGAAATGGTTTGACAGGGTGAAATGGAGGAACCACGTTAGACTTACTCTTACTAGTTGTGTAAATGTCGGGTGCTGGTGTTGCTTTCACTGTCTGTGATGCTGAAGAGAACTGAGGGAGACAGGGCATCAGGGATCCCAGGATCAGAACAAAGCAGAGTGCCAGCACCTAGAGAAGAGATCAGCACAGAGTTAGTGCCGCTAGCCATGAGGAAACACTCCCCCCGCAGCACACAAACAAGACGCTGTGTGAGAACATGTGGTCAGGCTGACAACTGGGTCGCTGTGGTCCCCCAGGGAGGGAAAGGGCTTGCTCTGCTAATCTCTGCTGCAAATCTAAGAAAGGAAGTCAGAAGCTTCCTCATGTTGCTTTATTTGAAGTATTTCTGGTTCAATGGTGAGAACTTGCCCATCCAGTTGATAAGAGATGGTGGAAGGCATAGTTGGGGAACAAGTTGAGAAAGTGGGAGACTCAACAGAAGGGATGTACTCTGCCTTGACCAAAGGGAACCTGACCATTGGCTCCATAGGAGCTCTAGTGGGCTGTAAGAAAACAAGCTCACTGGGAGAAATCTGTGAGGTACCACACAGCACATAGCAAAGTGAAGCTATTGTGCCTGCGAGGACAGAAATGACAGCAGAACTGCAGCCGCCTAATACTTGATAGCAGGGATGGAGAGTCCAAGGAAAGGGTTAAATTTATGCTTGACATGCACGCATGCAGGACCATGTGTCCATGCCTTCTACTGTCAGGCAGACCAGTCGGAGCTCTGGGCAGTGATAAAGGGAGAGAGACAGATGAAAGCTCCCTGGAAATCCCGCTCTGGTAGGTCTGCACCTGTCTGTAAATTCTGCCATAATAGTAAAGCGCCAGAGTGAGACACCAGCGCTGATCGTAAGGGACTCTATAGAGTTTAGGGAACAACCAGTACAGAGCAAGAGGGGACACATGGGAAATGATACAGAGCCAAATCCTTATTACCTGAATACCCATGTGCCATGGGTGGTATATAACTAGCTGCCACCAGCTCAAGGGCTCAGACTGAGCACATCAAAGAGGCAATGCATCTGTTGGTGATTTCTACTACCTATGTATAACTAGCTAAGTTTGACCTGTGGGGACACCTGTAGGGACAGCCAGCAATTGCTTGACTGCTTTTCAGAATAGCGACCTATTTCGGAATAGCCAAACCTAAGTAATGCACAGAAGCTCGTCCATCAAGGTAATTTTGACCACCAGTGGATTCCGGGAGATAATAGCACGGGGATACTACAGGATGTAAACAGGGATTTTAATTATCCAGACTATTCATGGCTAGCTTTAAAGTACAGAAAGCACAGATGCTGTCTAAGCACACCATGTCAGGCACACAAGGCATTTAAAACCCTTATTCCACAAAAACAGGGGAAAAAATAAATTCTGAATAGATGTTGCTTGGAATTATCACAGCCAAACACACAACTTCCAGAAAGGGGAGCCAGCCCTCTGAAGCCTGTTCCTCTCTTCTAAAACAAAACAGACTTTATGGGCTGGGAAAGAGCAGTATACTTAACACCTTGCTTTAACATGGCTTTCAACTGGGGCTTTGCAAACCAGCATTGGTTTTACTCTGTTTTGTTTCAGGTTAACTCTGATGCTCTGATTTCGTTCCAGTTCAAACTCTGTAACACTTCATAACAATAACTCTTGGTTTGACTCTGAGCATCATTCATTTCACAGCTTTTGACCATCTCACCATTTTGACCTCTTAAAAAGCGAGGGAAGCTAAGCTAGAGGAAACTACTGCAAAACTAGTTGGAAAGGTGGAGGCAAAATTAACCAAAAAAAGACGTCCTGAGAGTGTAGTTATCAAATGGTTCACTGTCAGACTGGGAGGAGGTAGCAGATGGAGTAGCAGAGAGATCCGTTATGGCTCTGGCAAGATTCAATATTTTTAAGCTTGACTTGGATGATGAACCGTATCAAATCTGCAGATGGGAGAGACCAGAAGCAGACTGGCTTTTGGTCAGGATTCAAGTTCAGAATGATCTTGACCATGGGGAGAAGTGGTCCCAGAGAATAGCGGGCAGATCAATACAGACAAATGCTGAGACCTGCTGAGACCTGCAAGGTGGCAGGACTGATTAACAGAGGAAACACGTCAGCGACTACGTGGCCAGGCAGCTGTTCTACAGAAGAGGATCTGGGAGTTAAAATGGAGCACAAGCTGGGCACAAGTCGTTGTCACTTTGCAAAGGGTAAATCTCAGCCCAGGCAGTATGAACAGGCTTTCTGGCTGGCTGGCTGGCTCTGTACCGGCCTTCAGGTGGAACATG
Organism: Fregata magnificens; assembly: GCA_013389945.1. Taxonomy (NCBI): domain Eukaryota; kingdom Metazoa; phylum Chordata; class Aves; order Suliformes; family Fregatidae; genus Fregata; species Fregata magnificens. The sequence continues at coordinate 202,729 of WAAD01020544.1, forward strand.
GTGTCCAAAAAGATGCAGGGCAATTGGAGAAAGTCTGGAAGAGAGCTCTGGGAACAAGCAGTGATTCAGTAAATCAGCCTACAAGGGAAGACTGAAGAAATCGTGGTGATTTAGCAGAGCAGACTGAAGGGAGTTGCTTGAAAACAATAGTTTTCAAATATTTGAAAAGCAGCTCCACAAAAGGAGGGTAAACTGATCTTGCTTACAGGGGGCAGAAGAAGTTATAATAGGCTTAAGCTCTTGCAAGGAAGATTGAGATGAGATAGCAAGAAAGCTTTACCTGGGAAAGATAACAAAGCAGTGGAATGGTTTGCCTGAGGAGGCTGAAGACTGCTCATCACTGGAGGCGTTCAAGAACCGGCTGGACAAACATCCAGCAAGAATGACACAGGGCTAAAAAAGAAAGGTACTCTGCTCCGCTCCCATGCTGCAAGGCATGATGATTCTACATATCTGTTGTGATAAGGAGTGCTGTATTTGAAAATGGAAAATGGGAACTCAGAGGCCTATGAGAGGAACTGGCCAAAGATAGAAAAGCAAATTACAAATTCTTGAAATGCTTCAAAGCTAAGAAGCCTGAGAGAGTTGGTGTGTGGGCTGGGATGCCATGGAATGAAGGGAGCAGCAAGGAGAGATAAGACATTGTTGGGAAGCTAAATTGGTATTTTATCAGCCTATAGCACAGGGGCTACCTGGAAGGCACCTCTCCTGGACTTGCTCATTCCAGGTAGAAGTGATGAAGAATTGCTGGAGCCAGGGTTGCTCTGATGAGCTGCTGCATTAAGGAGCAATGAGTCACTGGGCCCAGCTGGGTCACACCCGAAAATGTGGAAAGAACTTGGGAATGAAGCCACAGAGCAGCCAACAGAAAAGACAGTCAGTCATTAAAATCTGGTCTGACGTGGGGGCAGCAAAGAGTAGCAAAAGTTTGAGCAGATTTTGAAAGGAGAAAGTGCTGGAAATCACAGAGCAGGGGCTCTGGAACCAAGGAAACTGATTGAACCAAGAGCAAAAAACAACCCCTCAGGACACTGAGGGTGCTGAGAAAGTGGGGCAAGCACCTCATCATCTGTTTGTATTTCGTGACTGTTAACAGTACAGAAGTCATAACGATATAGATAACTAACTTTGACAAATCTGTCTCAAGCAGCTGCTATGACAATCCTGCAAAGACATCATAGGGTTGAAGGTTATATTTTTATCATGGATCAGAAACTTTCCCCCTGGCAAAAAACAAGATGAAGAATAAGCAATTAACTCTATTTATGGCCATACACTGGCATGCCCCAAAGCTCCACAGTGAAGCCAATATTGCTTAGTCATGATCCTCTACTATGAGAAATGAGAGGCAGACAGGGATTACTAAAACCGGCAGACAACCCCAAATCATTTTGATTAGTCAAAAGGGCAAATGAAGAGAATTCCAGCTGGATTTAACAAAGCCTGATGTGCTTGCCTATAGCAAGAACAGACGCCATTTCTTGCTGATAAACACAAGGTAATGCCCACTGGGAGGAATTCTTGAACTGTTCATCTGCCCTGCTGAGTTAAACATGAAGCATTACCAACTCAGCAAAAGAAAACTCTACCCATTACGATGGAAGCTCATTGAAGATTTTTGCTGAATGTCTGACAGCTAATGAAAAGCAAACAAAGTGTTGTTTTGCCCAAAGAACAAGACAGTGAAAATGTGGAAATTATTTCAATGCCGTTGCATGAACACCTGACACTACCAATGTATGTATGACACAGGGCCCAGTTCTGGTGACTCTAACACAAAAGAAGAGAGCAGATGTAACTGGCAACACAGCCAGGCAGCAGGGAAGAGGGCAGAGACAGGCAGCCGACAAAGCTGTCTGGGGAAGCATGGCCAATAAGGAAGGTGGAAATGAAGCTCATACCATTAGGCACGTCCCAGTCTGTGTGGAAGCCATTTTGTAAGGTCTGGAGACTTTCCCAGCTACCAGAGCCTGCAGCTTCTGTAACTGCTGGAGCAGAGTCCTAGGATAGGAAATAACCCAAATGAAAACTTGATAAGGAGGTTACAGCCAGTAAGTGATGCAAGAATACCACTACTCCTTTCATATTTTACCCTGATTTTCCCTTCTTGTGAAAACAAATATCTCCCCCTTGCTGTATCTTGCCCAAGTTCTCTGACCAAACAGGCTTGGGAAGCATGAAACAAAAAAGGGTGAGTTTGAGATATGAAGTGTACAGGAACTGTGGGAGGTACGGCCCCAAGGTGCCATTACACTGTGGTAATGCCCTGCAGCACCCTCCCTCAGTCTCCTCACCAGTAGATCCACCACAACCTTCACTGCAACTACCCACCATTATGAATGTCCCACTCATTTAGGAGTCCTGGGTGCCTCAAACCCCAGTCAGTCATCTCCCAAAGCAATGGAGAGGCTGGCTACCATGAAAACCAAGCTCTGGGATGGGGGCTGAACGTCAGCCTGAAGTCAGGTCAGACATTGAGTACAGGCCCGCCTGCTCCCACTTCACTCAGAGACACATGCTCTGCAGCTCGACCTGTGCCCCAAACCATATGGTGGAGAGAGAAATAAAAAACAGTTTTGATCCCCTCCAGCTTCTTCAGTCTTGGCAAACTCTGCAGAGGAATGTGGGCAAAGCCAAATCTTGAGTTCAGCAACTAATTCATTCTCTGGCTGCCCCGGCTGGAACACGTGCTAAGGTCTCTCTGCCCCATTTAACTGAACACGGGCAGTGACACACATAAGCAGAGAACAGTAGTAGGTGTGTTACTAAGAGCCACCAAACCTTCCACTGGGCTGGTAAAGAAATCTGCGACGAGGGAGACTACAGAGCACACAGTTCCCAAGGACTGCAAATTACTGAAATGCAGACTACTGAGTGTTTACGCCTGGGAGCACTGACTGTTTTACACAAATATGTTTGAGCTTTTATAAAATGCCAGGTCCTGGAGCCAGGAGATTGCAGGAGAATCCCAGCTTTATCTCTTTCCAAATCCTCTTCTGCTCCTTGTACATGTGGAGAGAAGCACAGAGTGTCCCACTGGCAGTGCTCAAAAACCAAACCCAATTAGAAAGAACACAATGTGTATTTTGAAAAAAAAAAAATCTCCTGGCTTTCAGGCCAATCTCCTGATTTTGCAGGGTGGGGCTCATGCTTTTTCAGCAGCAGAGGCTGCCTGCACTCCCAGCGAGGCCGGGTAGCAGGCTGTGCCCTGTGGATGAGCGCAGCTGGGCAGCCTGTCTCCGAGAGATGGGAGGCTCCAGCCACTCGCACATCTCAGCCAGATCATGCCTGACAGTCCCTGGTCCCGGCATCAGTGGCTGGCCTGGAAGCCAGAGCCACAGCACTCATGTCATGGATGGGAGAAAGGAGTGCAGCAGAGCCTCAAGGAGTACTCCACGAGCTGTAGTAGTAGCAGAGGGGTGGGTGGGGGGACTGGTTCTCTGACATTCACTTCAGTTTGAGCTGCGAGTGATAGAAGCAGGGCTATAGAAATGAGCTTCCCCCTCAACAGCCCTGCAGCTGACCCTGCCCTTGCTCCCACCTATTGCACCCAGTAAGAGGGAGCAGAGCTGGGCCCTCCTTCAGCTCCTGCTGCCCATCCCCACTGCAGGGATGGGAGTCTTATTTGCTTCCAAGGAAGCAAATTCCCCTGGTGATCAGCTGGCCAGCTCTGCGTATTAGGAGCACAAGCGCTCACCAGATTCTTGGGCAAGGGAGCCAGGGGCCTGCTTTGGGGCTGTGGGAGCACCTTCTTTCACGTGAGCAGCAGCAGCAGATGGGAGGGAGATCCTTCAGGCTTGCTTTGCAAGGCGAAGAGGCAGGGCAAGGGCTGGGGTACCACATGCACAGGGAGTTGCCCTGGATTTGGTGGGAGCTGGGATCTCTACCTTTATGAGATGAATGGGCTTTCCCTGTATTCAACAAGTCTGTTCAGCTCTTTCTCAAGAGAAACTCGAAAGTGTCACATTATGCCTAGGGCCTTGTATTCCTCCAAAGAGCCCAAGAGCAGAAACAGTGGATCTGAGAGGCTGGTGTGAGGGGCCTCCCTCAGTGCAGCTGCCCTGGAGACAGCCAGAGGCCTGGAGGGCAAGGGGGAGGGCAGCATGAGCCCAAAGGGCTGCAGGGAGAAGGAGGAAGAGATGTGAGAAACGCGCCTTCCCTCCCTCCCCTCGCTGCAGCGCGGCCTGGCCGTCCCAACACAAACATTCCAGGCTCGCTAACCAAACCCAGCTGCCTTGTTGCTGCCACGGGTCGAAAACCAGCACCTCGCCGAGCAGTGCCCATCCTGCCAGGAGATGGGGGAGCCTGCCTTTCTCTTCTCGCCCCCCTGCCCCAGCGCTCCCCTGGCTTCCTTTCCTGCCCACCCTGCCCTACCCACAGAGGTCTAGCCCCTCTTACCTGTTTGCGTTTTCTAAGGTCTCCACTTTTTTCCAGAGTTCATTGTTTTCTGTTGTGTATGTCTCAACCCTGCAGGAATAAAACCCATAGCTGTTTAATTACAAAAGCCAGATAGATAAAGCAAATGTAGTCCTTGCCTCTCTCAGGGTGTGGGGGCTCAGTGGCCCCATCCATTGCCTGCAGATATGGTCCTGGAGCCAGATGTCCCTCGCCCGTCTGGCTGCAGCCAGCTCCAACAGACCAGGGATGAGATTGCAGGTGGACAGTTACATGTGACATTTCCCAGTTCAGGCTTTCCCAAGGGCTGGTAGAGGCAGTAGCACCCGGTTACAGGCAGGTCAAGTCAGGACAGACCCAAAGTTATGCAGGCATTTCCATCACTTCCAAACCCCCCTAAGGAGAATGGAAAAGGAACAGGGGGACAAATTCAAACCTCTCCCACTCAGACTGAGAATCTGCCCTGGCTGTGCGCCTTGCATATGAAAACCAGGCAGTTCTGTGCAAATGCTGGGCCAGCTCCGACTGCAGGCGCTTGAGGGCAGCAGAGAACCTGCAGGCTCCCTCCCACTGCTTCGGAAGGGAAAGTGGTTAGGCTGCACTTGGGACGAGGGAAGGGGAATGTGTCCAGGCCTGGAGGAAGGCAGGCCAGGGACACAGCCTGATCCTGCTGGAGGTTTCCAGCATAGCCTCCGAACCAGGCATTCCGTGTAAAAACTGGCCTTGCAGCAAAGTTGTCAAAATGAACGGTGAAGGGCCCAAGTACAGCTTTGACAAACCAGCTCCTACAGAAAGCCAAGTTGACCAAAGACTTGTTGCATTAAAAAAATTCACTGAATGCTGCTTTTGGTTCACATTTAAACCTGGCATTGTTTGAAAGCCATCTGTCACAGCAATGCACTAGCGTAACAAACCGCTGAGTACGTACAGGCACCACAGCCACGTCTGGGGAAGAGGCCCCAGCACAGAAAGCCCTGGACCTGCCACTTGAGCGAGGCCAGACAACTCCCCAGCCCTGGCTTGAACGATCTGGGTGTCAATGTGGGACATTAGCTGGAGGTGATGTGCTCTGTTGCCTGGACACACACGTGCATGCTGAGGTACTGCTTATGGAAGGGCATGAGAACTTGAAGGTGCCTTGAGTCATCTGTTTTCAGTCAGCATTTCTACGCGCTTAGAGAACAAAAACAAATAGCATCAGGGAGAAGGCTTAATTAAGGTTGGGTTTGGGGGTTGTTTTTTTCCATTTTGCTGATCTCAGGTGGTGTTAATAACAGGGAAGAAGATGGTATTTAAACAGAAATGTGAATGTGCACCTGGATCCCGGCATTCTTCTTTGCCTGGGAATGCCCATCAGGGGCTGCTAGTACAGAGGGGATCACAGGATCAGGCCCTCAAGAGTTATTTTCTACCCTGTCAGTGACATGTGATGTCACCTTAGGCTTATGCCTGCCATACATGCAGGACCTCAGGGTTGCAAGGAGAAAAACAAAGCTCATGCAGGGAATGGTGGAAGGGGAGGGATTGTGGGGAATAACTAGTGAAAGGTTTTTCTTGCTATCAAATGCTTGTGTGTCCACCCTCATGGGAAGGGAGGGGGAAAAGCCATGGTCAGTGCCCTCAGAGGGCCTGCTGCTTATGGGACAGACAAAATAGAAGCAACTTCTAGTGGGGAAACATGACTCTTACCCAAAATCCTACCTTGTTGGCAGCCAAAATGGCCTGTGTTCTGCAGGGGACCAGCCAAACTAAGCAGTTGGAAATACAAGGTTTCCAGAGCAATCTTTATCCTGCAAGAGGATTTCTAGAAGGGAGGGGAGTAAGGGCAGGATCCCAAACCAAACTTCTGTGCAGCCAGCCTTGCAAGGAATCGTAGTATTTAAGCAATTCAGAGACAAAAGCACTAGAAAGGGGGGCTGTGTATGGACAGGGCTCCTTTTTCAAAGGTAAAACTGAGAAGAAGAAACTTACTTTTTCTCTAGACACTCCACATATTCTTTCTTCTTCCTGCGACTCTCCTGAGCAGAGATCTGTGAGGGGGGCAGCCATCAGAGAGGAGTCAGTATCATAAGCCTCTAGACATTTCTTTGTGGCTCCCTCATCTTGTCTGTTCCCTGCACACACAGCACCCTAAAGGTAAATGGAAGTTGCCTTCCAGTCTGCCATTCCTACTGGTCTCCAAGCCAAAACTGGGAGGGATGGATGCTGTAGGTATGCAGCCTTCTTCGGCCTGTAGGCCACAACCATTTGTTGCAGTATGCCTGACCCCCTCACTGCTGAGAGCATCTTTAGGGTTGCTTTGAACTCCTCTGACTCACGTGGGTACGTGCTGTCGCCATCTGGGTAGATTCTGCCCCAGACCACTTCTGAGTCACTGGGTGACTAATTCAGGGTCTCATCATTTCTCCCCCAGGATGCTTTCTAATCGCAGTCTGAAGTCTCACAGCCTCTGCCTGGCTAATGAGCTCTGTGCATCATCCAACCTGCACCATGCAATGCCTCGTTTCCCTGCCCCCACAGCAAGGCCTGACCAGGCTGGTTTGTCTGATAGCTTGTGGGCCCCATCCCAGGCCACACACTCCCAGGAGCTGGGCTGGAAGCCGCACTCCCTAGATACAGCTATATGCACAGCATTCATGCAGAGATGCCCCATGGCACCATTTCTGTGGATTGGGAGGCCATGCCAGTGCACCAAAGGCAGGATCCCACCTTCTCTGTGCTGCACTGCAGCTGAGGAGGTGACGGTAACTATAGCATTGGCCAGCTGAGGATGGTCTGGAATCATGGAAACTGCATGGTTACATTTTTTGCAAACAGTCACCTTGTTCTTGATTTTCCTCCTGACCCTCTTCAGTGCTTTCTCCTCTGCTTTGGTGAGGGGCAGCTTGGTAGGAATGGGGTAGCCCTCGGCAATCAAGGTGCGTTTCTCCTCTTCAGTCAAGAGCAGCGGGCCAGAGGTCCCTTGTAACTTCTGAAACACACAGAGAGCAGCCATGAGCATCAGCAAGGAGTTTTATCCCAGTGATCTTCCTTAAAGCCTTGCAGAGCAGCTAGGCGCTCAGTACAAACAGGTGCAGGGCAGTGCTCTTTCCTGCTCTCAACCTGATCCTGGGGGCACAGATCAGCAGCTGCCTTCCTCTTTTACTTGGGAGGGCATCTGCTCCTTCATGGTGAGGCTGGCTACACACTTGCACTGCAGGACCCCACCAAAGAACTTTTGGGTGATGGTTAAAAAACAGTCTGGTTATGGGAATTTTCAGTTATTCCTTTCTCTTCCATTAACCTCCTCAGAAAGTCCTCCAGTGCACAGGCCACTTCCCAAAGTATGGGGTGAAAGACAGCACTTGCTAAAACAAAATAGTTGCTGGTAGGCATTGTGCAAGACTCATTGTGCCTCTCTTCACTCCTGTGAGCACCATCCTGTCCCCACACCCTTGTGCTAGGACATCACATTGCCTTGTCAGAGCATTTCAGTTTGGAGACCTTAACAAGGGCAGGATCCCCTACATGACCCTCGGAAAGCCTGCAGCCCCCCTGGCACCAAGGAACCCTGTGTCCCAATGATGTCCTGCTGCCTCCTTACGTGTGGTGCTGTGAGGAGAGGTGAGGAGGAGATGGCAGTAGAAGAGCGAGCAGCAGGTCGGGCTGGGCTGGAGGGGGGCAGGGACCGGGGGCTCTGGGATCCATCGCTGTCACTGCCATGGCTGCTGGGTGGAGTTGGAGGCATCTGCACCAGGTCATCTACTGAGAAATAAGGAGATCAAGTCAATGGCTCTCATGTCAGCCTGTTGGTACAGGCATAGGGCCCTGAGTAGCAACAGGAAAAGGCACTGCCATAACACAGGACTGAAAGGAGAGGGTGATGAGTCTCAGAAGATGGTGTGGGCCTGAGAACAAGGCTGGACTGAGCACTGCCCAAGACAGCGATGAGGCTGACCTCAAATGTGCTAAACTAGGAACTGCAGGAGTCAGAGAGCTGGCAGGGGCTTTGCCAAGACACTGAAGGTATTTACAAAGCGATAAGGTACTCCAGTGTCAACCAAAATGGAGTACAAAGCCCATGATGTTTTGTTCCATAGCCTGTTCACAAGTACAGGAAGCTCTGTAAGAGCTCTTCCAAAAGCACCACAGGGCTCACACACTTGCCAGCACACTTGATCCAAAGGGGCTCCGGTCACTCAGTTGGTTGCCAAGCACTTGAAAACTGTCCCCACTTTGTACTGGAGAGCCCTAGGGGCCTTAATGGAGGTGGGAATATGCCTAAGGAATGTCTCTCTGCGGCAGTAGGAGTTCCTATAGTGCTTCCATTTGTGCATCGGCAGATTTTCAGATGCTTGGGTTTCTTTCAAATTAAACTGGATCCTGATTTTCCTGACTTTCAGATGGTTGTTTTTGGATAACACTACAGTCCCTCTGAGGATTTTAAAGGCACTCTTGCATATTTCCAACTCTGAGGTAGCCTGTTTTGCCTGGGAGTCCCTGTCTGAACAATTCTATGCATGGCTGCTGGTCCAGACACTGATCTGAGTTGGAACAGTGCGGTGCTCACTCCTCTGTTGGTCTGTGCCCCAGTATTACCTTGTATGCATGGCTTTGCTCTCAGGTGTTGTCTTTCCTCCCTGTATAGTAATGATCTATATCTGAGTAATATAGAGGGATGCAAGTCAACCAGCAAATTCTGTCTTCTTACCTGCAGGTACATTTAGAAACTGGTTCACCTCTTTGGGTTCAGCTTTGATCACAGGTGCTGGAGTCATTTCTATGGGAGTCTGTGGAAGAGAAGCAGAAAGAGCTCTTTGGTGCTGCCACCTCCCCTACCCAGAGGGCTCCCGCCAGTTCTGTTCATAGCTGCTGCTCCCCTGCTTTCTGTACTGCCCCATCTCACAGCTCTGCCCCAAAGCAGCCTCTCACCACACATAACAGAAACCAGGAGTCCAAACGTAAGCCCCCTGAAGTCTGTGGCACTGGGCACACAGAATGCAGACACAAATTTGCAGAGGAAGAGGCACTGGCAGATGGATATGCTGCCAAGCCGTGCACTGAGTACCTCCAAAAGGGAGATGACTTTTATCCTTGGGAATTCTTTCCTTGCTAGACCCAGACAGTACAATTTAAACCAACTTCTGCATTACCATGGGAAGTCCCTCTTTGATCTGCCTTCATTAGAAATGGGAGTATAGAGGTTGTACAGAAACAGAAACAGAACAAACCCCCTGTCCCGCTCACATGATTTTCACCAGGGCCACTGGGCAGCTGTTTCCAATCGGAGGGGACTGAGAGTTAAATAAAGAGTAGATTTATTCCCATCTGGGCTATGCTGCCCCTCAGCTCCATGGCTTGCCAGCCCCCAGCCCACCATAGGCTGGGGGAGTTTTTACACTAAACAGACACATTGCAAACTCCTCCAGACTGTAAACACAGCTGAGAGAGCACCATGGTACGGCTGCTGAGCACACACAGCAGAGCTTCGAGGGCACAGCAAGTTCAAGCTGTGTAAATAATGGAGTAAGTTTGTGCACAGTTTTGGCTGGAAGTACCCATTTGTTTTGGATGGTTGTTTAAATGGGAAGATGCTCAGCATGAGTGAAAAAAGGAAGCGAACCCCAGAGATGCTCTACTGTTATCTACTGAGCTGCTACAAGATAGCCAAGGTCTGTGTGAGACTGGGCAAACCTTCCCTTCCAACACGGCTGGACTCAAGGCCAGCCAAACTGAGCCCCCAACTTACACCCACAGACCAGTGGCATAAGTCAGCCTCCTTCAGACAAACAGACTTCTTAAGAACTTAGATATGACCAAAAGACTTGGTCCCTTGTTTCTTAGAAATAATAATTCCTGCTGCTTCATAGGAAAAGGCAAGCAGGGCCTGGAGTGGGACCTCCATTTCCAGTGAGCAGCTGAGAAAGGTGAGAGGCCGAAGGCCATGAAAAAGACAGTGGCAGAGCAGGGGTCTATACTCACGAGTAGTGGGGTCATCGGCATCACATTAATTGACACTGTTCTCCCAAAAATGAAAATAAGCCAAGAGTGGCTATAGAAATACTGGCAGATTGGAGGGGACAGGCCTCCACCATGTGCAAGCTTAAAAACCTTTGGGTTTTCTGCCAAGGAAACACGCTTGTATTTAACCGAGATTGTAAAGCCTCCTGTGCTGGAGAAAATGCTCCTTCCATCGTTTTCACTGGAAGGATAAGCTGTCTTGTAGCTTCACTGCAGGAATCAAGAACACAGTTCTAGCTAGCATCAAGTGTGCTGCTCCTCTGACTGCCATTTCAAGAGGAGAATGACAAATAATGCAGTATCTGGGCTTTGTATCCCCTTCTCCTGTCTGTCCAGCAGCTAAATCACCTAGCAGGACACTGCAGTCACATGGCTGAGTCCTCATCACCAGGGGTGTCACTGTGTGAGAGCCCGAGTTCCCGATGGATCTTAGATGGGCTCACCTCCTCGGGGACTGGCAGTCTCTGCAGAGGGTTGAGGTTCAGCACTGGTATGGAGCTGGCAGCTAGCTGGGACTCAGGCAGGTCTAGAGCCAGGTTCTGTTCCTGTTTCACCATGATGGAGCAGAGCTTGGGCCCCAGCGACCACACTCCATTCTCCAGCTCTGAAACATGCACAACGTGAGAGTCAAACTCCAGCAAGAACAGGACAAGAAAAAAAATCCATGCAGACAGCTTCCCCCCGTCTGGGGAGGCTGCCTTTCCAAGTTTAGCACCGTCACCACACCAGCGTGTGCAGGCCCACAACACAGAGTACAAGAGGGAACGAACACCCAGTGTGCGGGGAGCAGACAGGACAGAACTAGAGGGATTGTGTCTCTGCTCTGTTCTGACTGTGCAGCCCAAGCGCCGGAGGACAGCTGCAGGATTTCTTCCCCCAGTGATGTCTCGGTCTTGTCCTCTGGAGCTTATTTATATTTAGAGCTCAGTGAGAGGAGGATGCTGGGCTGTTGCTCCTTAGGTAGCATGGCCAACATCACAGAGCTGCCAGGTGTGTTACCAAGAATAGCACCATCTCTGTGCTAGAGAGCTGGTGAGAGGGCAAGCATGATGACAGTGAAAGGATGACAGGCGGCTGTACGTGTTGCTTTGGCCTCCCGCCAATGTTGTGCCAAGTACCAGAGCTTTGTTGCATGACAGGAGAGGAGGAAGGTCCATTTGTGTGGAAAGAAGTCCAATGTGGCACCTGCTTGTGAGGCTGCTCCCACAGCTGCTCCCCTCAGTCTCACCTCTGAGGCTCCCTCCTCCACCCCGTGCTGCTCAGGTGGACTGCTGCCTACAGCTGTGCCCTGCTGCCATTGCTGCCGGGGACTGAAGCAGCAGCGAGGGAAAGGAAGTGTCTGAAGAGAACCGAATGGAGGTGTGTGGGGACACTCCCCTCGCCCCCTGCCTGCTGTGTCCCGTGCACATCTGTGGCATGAGCCTGGAAGCAGACTGGGATTCAGGCAGTGGTGGATAAGCTGCAGCTCAGATGGGGGAACAAACCTGCTAGGCAGGAGAGCTGCCTGGGCTCTGCTCTGAAGTTTTGGTCCCCTCATTGCTCTTCAAACACTTCAGCCTGCCAAAAAGCTACTCCTAGCTGGCCTGGAGCCTGCATCCTCCTCCCTAATCCTCATCCCTTCCTCTTTTTATCTGACAACCAGAAACACATTTGTCTTGATGCAGGACAGACTATTGCTAAGTGTGTCACCAGGTAGTGCCCCAGTTGGCTCAACACAAGGCCACAGTCAGGCTCACTCCCTGAACCCTCTACACTGCTCTCTGCATATAGCACCCACAGACCCAGGGGTGTTGCCTAGCTCTCTGCCGTCCAAAGCAGCTCTGCAGTGCAGGTCTCAGTCTAGAAGATATCCTGGGAAGACGAGAAGGGGAGAAAGGTCCTTCTCTCAGCTCCAGAAAAGCCTGCACAAAGAAGGGTACAAGCAAGCAGCTGTTCATGTGGGAGCTGCCATCTGAACTAAACTTAAAGGTGGCCTAATGTCATCTTTGCCCAGCTCAGGCTCCATTGCCCTCAGGAGAGGACAGGGCAGAATCCTGCCTCTGGCTTTTGCATAGACACAGTGGTGTTAAAGCTTAGGCAAGAATTATATCAGTTAACACAGTGCTGCCCTTGCCAGTGGAATATGTTGTCTTCCTGTCTTTGGTCTGGCACCTCTTAGTTTGCTGCCTGGATAGGTCTCTCTAGCAAAGGTCGTTCCTTCCAGCTCCTTGTGTGACTGGACATCTTCAAGCACAGACAAGAGTTGCTGTGCCTGCTCCATGTGCCTATCAGCTGTGCGCGCTGCTCCCAGTGCTGCTGGATTGAGTCCTAGAGCTTCCCACAATGCAGCAGGGCCAACGTCGTCAGGCAGTGTCTCAGGCAGGGGTACACTGCACAGCCGTGACAATGGAGAGGCTGCTGAGCAGGCACAGACTGAATTGCGTTTTCTCTGTCCTGCTAAGGACACCAAACCCACAGCTGGTAGTGAAGTCCCAGTTACCCCTGGTATGCAAACAAGCCCTTTCTGATGGAAGGAGGCAAGGTGTTACACAGCCACAAGTGTATGCAGCCAGAAAACTTGGACTGAATTCTTCTGACTGACCACAGCCTGTCACAGACATGAGGGACCTTGAGAGGTCGTCCAGTCTACCCCACTGCTCTAGGCAAGTTCAACTAAACCTGTGTCAGTCCTGACAGATGGTTGTCTGACTTGACGTTACCCCTCTGCAAAGTGATGAAGAATCTGCAGCTTTCCACATTAAATCTCCTACGGTTTCACTACGCCCACTATGGGAAGGTTTTGCCTACTGGCTAATCTGCAGTTCCCTTACTGTGATTTTAAGCGTCATCTTCCTATCCTCCCTTTCTGTTCCAAAGCTCTGCATTTCTCTTTTTCTCAGAGGTGTGGTGCATCCTCTGTCTGGGAGGGCTGCTGCTGAAGCAAGTTACCAGACAAGGGAGAGCAGACCACCAAGGGCTCTCCCCGTTCAGACTTGACTCAGTGAGAGAGCAGCCCCCAGTGCTGTCAGTCCAGACAGCCCAAGGCGCAGACACCCAAATAAGTCTGCGCTGTCCTCCCATTTCCTGTCTACATTCTGACCCTGCTCTCTTTCCCACCCTTGGAGATTTATCTGGGGAGCAATTGGGTTACAGAATCAGAAACACATAAGCCATCAGAGGGTCAATGAGGGACTGAGGAGAAGGCATTTTGTGTGGACACATCTATGTTCTGCTGCCTCAGAGGATGTTTCAGAGGTATGGCCAGTCTGTAACCACTGCACATTTCACTGTATGTTGCTGGGTGAGGCATGCCAGGAAGCTTATCCTCTGCTCTAGATACTCTGTACATAATGGGAAGAAGTATGGCTGAAAGATATCCATAGCTGCCCTGGTTTGAGGAGGTGAGGCAAAGAGCAGTGAGGAAGCAGGACCTGTACAGGAGTGCGGGCACTAGTCTGAGGCTGGTCCAGCACCTGCTGTTCTGCGCAACCCTGGCTCCCCCTGCTCCTGGCATCAAATCGCGTCCTGCAGAACTGAGGGCTGGTACTGAGAACCGAAGCAGCCAGTCCATATGCGCAACCCATCCTGAAAGCAGACTCCATGGATAAGCAGGGTCACAATGCACCCAGCAGCTTGCCCTAGCTGACCTGTGTTAGTGGGAACCATGTGGGAAGGGGCAGGACTTGGAAGTGTTTTGGAGATCTGCAGAAAAGCTGGGAGAAAGCTGATAAATAGCAAGCCTCAGCCAGCTCCAAGCCTAGACAGAGCCCGGGCATTCCTGAGGAGTTCTGAAGACCACGCAGAGCTTGCTTAAAGAAAAGCCATTCCTTGGTAATTAATTTGAAGTGAATGTCTAAAAGGACCGAGACTGGATGGAGCTGTGCCAAAAGGACTGCACAGTGTTGCAAATACTGGACCTGACTCAGAGCTACACTAGAATGACTCACATCCAATTACGAGCCAAGATAGCCCTGGAAAGATGGGTTGAATTATCCCACTGCAGGACTGGGTGCATAGATACCCCTATTCCTGCCACATTAGTACTAGGCCTTACTCCCTGTATAGAGCTGACCTACACTCTCAGAGAGCAAGTGCCACATCCATCTCACGCTCTCCTGGGTTATGCACTGTACACCCTGTGCTGGCCTCTGCCCAAGGATCAGTGTCACACTCCACTCAGGAGAGTCATGGTCTTGCCATGGAGACACTGCAGCTGAAGCAGGGGCATGTCCAGATGCAGAGGAGAGGAGCAGAAGTGGTGGCAAGTGTCTCAGAGAGGAGCCCCTGAGGCAGCTTCATGCAGGCAGACTTCATTTCACTGCTTTCTACAAACTCATGCTTTTTGCTTCTCTTATTCCCAAGCCTGATCTCCTCCTATTCATTTGCAGGGGCAAAATAAAGATGCGTCTATGTGCTCACGCTGGTTTGTTTTTTGTTAGTTGCCCGGTTGCCTGTTTGGGATGAGTGCCCTCCAAGACTGTACTGGGGTTAAAGCTAAGGAAAAAGAAATGTAAATGGAAAGCTTTTTTGATACTAAGGCAGAGCTTGCTTGGCCTGCCATGAGCCTCTCTCCCAGCACCTCTCTGAGTGGCCCCTAAGGAACGTGGCACTGATGGCTGCGCCCTTTGCAAGGACCAAAGACGCAGCTGAGGCCAGCTCCTCTCCTCCTGCCTTGGCGCTTGTACCAGAGAGCTGGGATCATTGGTGGCCATGAGAGGGAAGCCTCTGTCCCAGGTCTCACTCTCGCTCAAAGGAATGGCTTTCTTCTGTGTATCCTGAGCCTGTGCCACTGCTTTTTCAGGCAGCCTAGTGTCCATCAGCTGTTGGGACACCCACACAGTCCCGCAAATTACAGGACTCTCTGCAAGGACAGCTCTAAAAATATCCAGCCATCATAAATTATGCTGAAATGAATTGTTTTAAAAATAGGTTTTGAAATGACTGTTCCTCCCTGTCTCCTGCTAAAAGATCTGCTGGTAAAGAAGCCACTTAGCTTTCCACATGTACCAGCACTGGTTGCAGCCAGGGACTCATGCTTCCTATATTCAAGCCAAAACCCTGCTGCCTGATGCCAAAACAGACCTGGATCTAGGGCATCCACACCCAGGTTTGCAGGGTCCTAAAGAGACATTGCCTATTGATTGCCAGAAGCTGGCAGCAGATCGAACCACAACCAATTATCATCCTTGTAAATAACAGCCCAGCAAAGGAGCAATGTGACAGTCAGATTACAAACTGAAGGAAAAAATGTGGGCTGTATTTGACAACAGCAGATCCAATTCTTCCCATGGATTAGCCATGCGCAAGCCCAAGGAATAGCCAGTTTGCCCTTATATATGGAAGCCGGCCAGAGCCTCTGCTAACAGATGTGCCTGAAGCTATGCAGTGTGCACGTCTCATGCTCACCGTTAGCATTATCTTCAGTCTTGACAGGCACGAGGGGGCTCTGGGGAGCAGAGTCTCCACTGAGGGAGTAGCTGTGCTCTGCCTGGATGCCTGGAGTGGGTGGATCCAGGTCCATGTCCAGCAGCGGGTTCTTCTCAGCCAGTACTGGGTCATCGAAGAAACTGCTGAAGAGGTCGTTGGAGAAATCCTCCATGTTGTCGGAGAAGTGATCCAGGTTCTCTGAGAAATGCTGAGGAAAGACAAAGGGAGAGAAAGCATTAGTGTCAACTCCAAGAGGGATCTGAGAGCCTTCCCCTGCTCTGAGAAACCTCAGCAACAGCCTGTTTTGGATGGGAAAAAGCAGTTCTTATCCCTTGCCTGCATCAGTTTAATACAAACACCTTGAATTAAGATAGAAAGGGCCATGGTGCTGTACATCTTCTCCGCCTGTTTATCTAAGCCACAACCACTCATGAAACTCTTCCATATTCTCACATCTCCCCCTCCCTTTGTGGGTACCTATCTTCAGCTTCCTAGCATCATCTCACTGCGACAATGAGCTGAATAGAGCACAAAGCAAGAAATCCCTGTGATGACAAAATGCAAGTGTGGCAGAAAATCACGGTCTTCAGCACCTGTCCTTGGTGACAGACACTTTCTCATGTTCGCTGCCAGCAGCAATAGGCACTCTGATGCCCCAGAGAACATCAACCCAGCTGCTGATTTCTATCAGAGAAAAAAAGATCAGTTGGATCAACATAACAGGAAGGCCCCCTGTTGTATTTAATTTCCTCTGGGATTTCACAGCCCCTCTGTGGACCATATGAGGCTGTCCTCCAGCCAGAGAATGCCTGTGAAATTCTGCTCCCCGATGAAGTTTAAACACTACAGATGGGCTGTTAACAACAAACAATCATTCCACTAATAATTCCAGTAAGTCAGTAAATCTGGCCAGTACTGCTGCAGAGCTGGGCTCCTGATGCTACAGGGAACCTGTTTCCTTTGAGGCATATCCTCCTATTCAGAAGTCAAATCACTAACTTTTCCATTTGCTACAACAAAGCATTGGTTGGGCAGGGAGAAAAATGATGGTTGCCAAACACCAGCTGAAAAATTATCCCATTTGTTGGCAGATTGAGGCTTCTGGCTCAGGGAGAGGAAAGAAAAGACAGATATATTCAAGTGACTATATTACACAGACGGAACTGTGTAACTTAAATGAACTGGAGAGAGCTCAGCAGAGTCAGACTGGGTTCCCCCCCGCCCCGCCTGGAAAAGCATCTGGGTGGGCAGAAAGGCATTGGAAGCAGCATATTGAAATACCAAGAGCAACAGGGTATGGATGAGAGAGAGTGGGAGAGAGCACGCAGGTCCTAGAGTAGAGACATGAATGCCAATGAATTCCAGTGTGAGAGCTGAGCTCATGAAAGAGCCCGGCTCCTAGAGGAGCATGGGGTGCATGCAGTCCTTTCCTTCCCCAGTGCTAGAACTGAGGGAGGAGTTGGCCAGAGGACCCCGGATACTGGAGCCTGCAGGTTCCTGTTCCTACAGGAAGGTGTATTTGTTTTATCTGAGCACAATATCACTCTGTCAACATTACACTGGCTGTCAGAGGGTTGCGGTGAGGCTGGGGAGTGAAGTAGGCTCCAGCTGAACAGACCCACACTTCCCACCAAGGTGGGGAGGGAGACGGTGAGCTGCAGCAATCTCCAACATGCCAGTGCCCTTCACCCCGCAAAATCAACCCTCAGCCACTCAATTTAAAAACTCAGATGCCCACAGAGCATGCTGGAAGTTGGGGGGAGTCCCTCCTGCCTACATTCTGCCTGACACAGGGTTTGTCTCCCTTCACTTCCTTCCCACTTGTCCTGTCCTCCCACTGCCTGGAGTGACAGCCTGACACACCACCATCCGAGGCTCCGCTGGGAGGGCAGACACTGCATGTGCAGGTAAGGCGGAGAAGGCACACTCATGCTAAATCCCAGTGTTGAGGCCCTCCCTGGGATGTCTGGGCTGAAGTTTTCTCCAGTTGTTCCCATACCAGACGCCGAGCTGGCGGCGTACCTTGGTAAAATCTACCCAGCCATTTCCAAGTTGCCTAGAAGCATTTCTGCACTTGAATCAAGTGACAGAAAACACCTTCCATCTGTGTCGAGCATAACCATTCTTCAGAGGGAGCTGAGTCAGCAGATGGAACTGCGTTAGATATTTATCTAAAAAGCACTGGAAAACCAGGTTTTGTCCTATCCTACAGCACGGAGGGGTAGAGTTTGGAGTCCTGAGCATCAGCCCCAGAGAGCGCCTGCTCATATAACAGCTGTTCTTTGTCTTGCCTTCTCTAAACAACACAAGCAAACACAGGATATGAACACGATAGCCTTACGGTAAGGGTGAGAATGAAACCGCAGAAAAGTGAAGGGATGCAGAGTTCTGGCTGCCAACGCACCACAACAGCCCAGCAGAGCCAGGATCCAACAAGAGGCACTCAAATCGTATATACTGTTGTAACTATCAAAAGTAGAACCACCCTGTAACCCTGGAAGAGAAGCAGGGCT
This sequence comes from Fregata magnificens, assembly GCA_013389945.1. Classification (NCBI taxonomy): domain Eukaryota; kingdom Metazoa; phylum Chordata; class Aves; order Suliformes; family Fregatidae; genus Fregata; species Fregata magnificens. The sequence goes on from WAAD01020544.1 coordinate 221,043, forward strand.
GGATGGACAGCTGCAGGGAGAGCTGTCTGCAACACTGCCACGTGCTTCAAATTTCTTTCACAACTGTGCATTAACAAAGGCAGAGGTGGGAGTGAAGAGAGTCAAGAAGATGCATTTATGCAGTAGTTCCACACACTATCTTTTAGCGGCATCCCACCCACACTTAGAACAAGGATCTCTCCATCAGTCGACAGTCTTCCCATTGCAGGACAAACCTACCCGGAGGGAAGAGGTGGAGATGTGCTTCTGGTTTTATTCTGAAACCAAAAGATCTCCCCAGCAGTGGCTAACGAGTGAGAGATGAGTAATGAGTGCAAGGGGCTGAGTATCAGAGCCTTAACACTGTCACCAACACTGGCAGGAGTAATTGCAGATTTCTGGTTCTTCTTTTAGCCACCACACAGCAGGCTTGCTGGAGGACCTTGCTGCTTGGAAGTGAGGATGAAGGCAACACTGTTCTCCCAGAGATGCAGGAGTTCAGGTCCCCAGGAGCCCATTCTCTCCCAAGAGACAGAGACCTACTGCACAGTATGGGAAAAACATGGGTGATAAGCAGAGAATGAAACTCACACCCTCCCTGTGAATCCACAAATGTTGGGGCACGTACCCCTCTCTGAGATCCTGGGTCTTATCCTCCAGCACAAGTAAATACTGGCAAAGCCTTCTCATCAAAGCAGCCCTCTTTCAGCTCTCGCCAACCATACATATACCAGTCCAACACCTCCAGACACAGACAATGGAGAGAAGAGAGCTAGCCTGTGAGATTGGGAATAACTATGGTTATTATCAAAGAGGGCACCAAGGATCAGACACCCTCAAAGAGGGAGAGCACCCAGAGCTGTCACAGAGCTGGAGATTGCTATTTTACTGAAAGATGGCAGCAAGAGGCAGAGGAAAGCAGAAGAAGGATGGGTAGAGCAAACAAAGATAATGACATGGCTTTGTAGTTGGCTATATCCACAACGGAGACTACAGGACAAGCATGAAGCTAAGCCACCATGTCCCAGGAAGATTGCTGGGTCTCTTGGGTTGGCTCTGTTCTCTCCTGACGCCAACAGGTATTGTTAACTTCAGGACAGATTTCAGATTAGTAAAGACAGCCATGTGTGCAATCACATGGTAACAGGAAAAAGTGTCCTCTTGTCCAGATCCAACTGTGATGGGCATAGTGAGGAGCAGCCCAGAGCTTAGTTTAGCTAGATGCCATCAAAACCACTGCTAATTAGTTTAGATCGAGCCTGCTAACCCAGAATATGCAAACTCTCTCCCACCCAGCCTCGTTGCAGGAGCTGCACCTATCTGGCAAAATGCAGACAAGGCTTCAGCTGTACTCTTCCTTAACACGTGTGAGAGAGCAGGCTCCATGGAACTGCAGGTACCAAGGGTGCGGTGTCTCAGGGCTGTGTGGATCATGGCAGAGCATGGCAGGGTCAGCGCTCCAAGTTTCTGAGCAATAAACAGAAGCAGGTTTATTACCTGACCAAATGGATGGTAGCTTTATCCTAGCTGGAAGGTCACATGCCGAAGGAGGTGCTGGGCAGCCACTAGCCCTCCCTTCCTATCCAGACCGGGGCCAGCACAGCTGAAGCCCTGCATGTTCTGCCACTAAATAAAACGACTGTGCTGGGCTTTGGAGAGACTTTTGCCGACGCCGCGGTGACAAAGAGTTCAGCAGACCAGAGGCACGTGTTGGTGGAAGATCCAAGAAAGAGTCCACAGGACTCAGACATGAACGAAGGTGTGCTGGACAGAGATGCATGAGCAGAGCAGGCTCCTTCTCTCACAGCCTCTTCAAGGCCTAGGCTCTCTCCTTGAGAGCACCTTCCAGCCAGGCTGAGATCAGCCAGCTCCCGCTCCTCAGGGAATTGGCCAAGAATTTCTAATTGTGACAATGAAGGACTCTGCAACTCTGCTGAGATTCTCCTTATCTCAAGTAGCTTTCGCGCAGATGGGCCTGGCTTGAGCAAGGGGGACCAGTCAACTGGGAAACGTGATCCTTACCATCCTGGCCCAGAGGGAGCGGGTGTGAAGTGTACTGGGGGAAAACAGCTTCCAGATGGGATACGAAGCTCGCAGCACAGTCTCATTTTGAATTATTCGCTCCTGCTATCTCCCCCTCCCTTTCACACCCTCCTTCCTTCTCCTTCTAACTATGCTCCAAAGCCAAGAAATAGCACGAGATGTGTTTCCAAAGCTGTATTACCAGCGAGCGGTCAGGGAGGGGGCAGCCAAGGGACAGAAACGCAATGGCGAGGATGTGCTGGATTTCCTGATCCAAGCCCGATTTCTGGCTGCCTGTCCCCCCACCGCAGTTCTGGGAGGACGGGGAGTCAGCACCTGAAGGGGACGAGCCTGTGTGCACAGGTACAGGGGAGGCAATGAGCACTGCATCTCCAGGCCCAACAGAGAGCCTCAAGCTGCTCTAGTTCCACAGGAGAATCTGCTCGGGCTGAGGCCATCTCAGCCGTGGAGACAGAGTGTGAATCTGTCAGCTGCTGGCTCCTGCTCCCTCCCACTCCTGGTGACCGACACAGGCACTGACTCTTCCAAACACATTTCCACCACATGTTTTCACCCTGACCTCATGCTTAGGGTTGTCTAAATAGCACACTGTATGTGCATGCGTGCACTTCTCGTTTGAACACCCTTTCCTGTTGTACAACAGTTATCTTGGGAGCTAATGTAAGGCATCCAGACATCCAAATGCAAGCTCTCTATTTCCCCCCACCCAGAGCTGGTGTTAGACCTCTGGGGGCCCCAAGCAGAGACAGAGGCATTAAGCATTTTCCTCTGCCTGGCTGCATTGCAGGATGCCTGGAGGTGCCACTCTTGGAGCCCAGTGGCACCACACACAGCTCAGGAGGGGATGGTTTCTCTCCCTGGATCCACTTCTCTGTGGTCACTCTGGCTGCATCTGTTCCTTTCTTTCCCTTTTACGCTTCCATCCTTTGACTGTGACTTTCCCCTTCCCACCTCCGGCCGAGTTGTTTGGAGACAATCTTCTTTCAGGATCAGCCTGGTTCTCACAGCTTCCCTGCTCCCACCACAATGGTCTCGCTCCAAAGGGAAAGTGGCGAGGGGCTAATCCAGCTGGGTGGGAGCCCAGGCCCAGGAGACGAAGGGCCTTTGCAGGTTGGAGGTTCTGCTCGTGCTGGCAGGCAGTGCAGATGGGGAGGGGATTCTTCTGAGTTTTCTCTTTTCTTTTTGAAAGTATTTTTCCTCTTCGCTTGCCAAGATAAATCTCCTGTCCCAGCTGTGACATCTGCATTTCCCTTCTCTGCTTTCACTAAGGAATGAAGCCCCCTGCACTCCAGCTTCATAGCCGAGGTTTCCTTTACATTCCAGGAAAGAAGAGCCCATATACTGCAGACAGTCCTTCTGCTCTCTTTAAAATGCAGTGAATTTTAGACCTTATGAAAGTGAAGGTCTTGACAGCGTTAACGAGATCCAGGCAGGATGGACAGATGCTGCACACACTTCTCACCATCTAGTTGGTGCATCTACACCCCAAGGGGCACATGTGATCATTCAACCACCTCTTGGCTCTGTCAAACCCCTCTGGTGCCCCTCTGTCCTGACCCATATTGCTCTTGGTCTCTCCCATCATGTACCGCAGCTCCCTGCTGCTCCATGCCCGGTCTGCCCAGGCCCCCGGTCTGCCTGGATAGCTTGCCGCTGACCTGCTGCCCCCTTGCTGTTCCTGCTTTGCTGCATGGAATGGCTGAAGCACTTCAGGCCAAACCATCTGCAAACCCCACTGCTATTTCCCTCCAGCAGCAGGACAGCATCCCAACCAACAGCACCCCTCAGCCTTTTTCAGAGACTGCCAGCAATGCCCAAGTCAGCCATCATTATTTTCAGCATCACGACCTTGGACTGTACAGCAAGCCAAACACTTCCCTGACACCCAGCCTCCAAGTGTCAGAGGGTTTGACCGAACCTGATCTGAAACCGGGCCCAGAATTTATTGCTGTCTGTAGAATAATGCAGAATGACAGAAAGAAGGGGGGGTTAGGGTCCCTGAAAGCAAGGCAGGTGACCTGCTTCCCCCGAGGTGAGCTATGCCGTCAGCTCCCTCCCTGCAGGGACTGCAGCCCCTCAGACCAAAGGGGCTACAAGCCATTACTCCTCGGCGGCAGCAGCAGCAGCAGCAGCAGCCATGTCCCCGGTGCCTTGCGAAGTCCCAGCAAGGCTCAGGCACCGCTTGCTGTGGAAACCTCCTTCCACCGCGCATCGGTGCCAAGGACCTGGATTTACAATTTCCAGCGCTAGGCGCCACAAGACCTAGGAGGGACGACAGAGGCTCAAGACACAATCAGGGGAAGGTGATTGAGGGAGCGGTGCCAAGGCAAGGCACTACCCTGAAGCGAGGGAGCAGCAGCAATCTGGGCCACCGAGGCCTGGGCCCCGAGTGCCCGCAAGCCGCTTCACCCCCGCCACCCCGTCAGGCGGAACGGCCCGAAGCTCCGGGGTGAA
>WAAD01020544.1:225570-242881 GCA_013389945.1 Fregata magnificens
CTACCCGCTGCGGCCCTGCCCCGGCTCCCCCGCGGTGCCGGGCTGTCGCACGGCTCGGCTGGACGCTGAGGACGGAGGGGACGCTGAGGTCGAGGGGCAGAGCCCGCCCGGGGGGGAGGGAGGCGCAGCCTCGCCTTTGCCCCTTCATGGCTCTTTCTCATCCTGGGATGTCTTAATGAGTGCCCCGGAGGGCATCGTCCCAGCCTCTCCGGGAGACTTACCCCTTCGGGTACGTACTGCTCCCACGGTTTGCAGTAACCTCCGTGGCAGGCATAAAGGTTTTGTGTTTTTTCCCCCCCCTCCTCCCCCACAGCCCCAGCAGGGGGGGAAGAAATGTCAGCTGACAGAATGGGTGATGTTGTTAAAAACACATGCACAATACAGACCACATCAAAATTTTGTGGCCGTGATCGCAATACCCAGCTCAGACTTCGCGAGCCTGCCATTCATTGGGGAAGAATCTTGGGAGGCACCCAGGCATGGGGGGAGCGGGCAAGTTAAGTCTTTAACTTAAATGTTTTTGCCCCTGAAAAGGAAAAAAAAAAAAGAAGAAAAGGTATGTGGAAAGTTGAAATCTGCCAGCCTGTGACTGGGTTTCCCAGCGGCCCTGAAGGAGGCACGGAAGGCACCTGCTGCCGCAGTGGCAGAAGAGTCATGGACACTGGTGTACCCACACCTGGATTTAGTGTGCTCAGCATAAATGGGATCAGCAGCTGGTGGGGGCAGTGGTGATGGAGGGACTGGAAGCACCCCGTGAGGGGAATGACTGTGGAGCGGGGCAGAGCCCAGGGTGAGGCGAATCAAAAGACAAGTGGCATCACAGTATGGCCACAGTGGTGTGGCCTTCTGTGTGCCCTCGAACCACCCGCAGATGCCAGGGTGCGGAGCAGGTAGGTGTGCGCTAGGGAGGACGGGGAACATGTCAGTCTCCCCTAGGGCAAACCAGGCTCCACTGGCCTGAGGTGGAAAGTAGCTACAGTACACAGTTTGCCTGTTGCACGAGACTCGCTGAGTCTGCAGAGACAGGAGCACCTCTCCTCCCAGCAGCAGCACCCTGGAGGATAAAAAGGAATGCCTCTGCTTTCCAGCGAGCTTTTGCTTCGTTTATGCTACATATGCAACGAACGTCCCAAATTTCCTTTGGCTTACAACTCCCTTGCAGCCGACTCTGATAAAAAAAATTAGAGCAAGACTTAAACCATATGCAGAAGTGGACACAACCCTCTCAGGAGGAAACATTTAGATCAGCTGCTCTTAACCCTCATTTGGCAGAAGATTTGGGGGCTATTTCTAGGAGTCTGGAAAGGTAAATAAAAAGTTTGTCCTTCAAGGCCTTTCTTGAGTTCAGAGAACTGAAGACACCTGCTTGCTACAAAACAAAGCTGCCTTTATTTCTGAGCCGTCGTGGTGGCAGCTGGGCCGCGTTTGAACGGAGATGCGTGGGAGGTGTTCTCCATGGGAATGCAGGTACCCCTGGGCAAGCTGGCTTCCTCTTCTTTGCCCCTTCCCAAGCTGAGGTCAGCACAGTCTCCAGGCAGAGACTTCGCAGGAGCAGTAGCTCTGAGAGAAAGAAGCTGTATCATCATAATTCCCCCCAGGTCTCTGCCCTCTTGTCTGAATTGGTGCTTTACCTCTTTGTGTTAACTTGGCAGCCTCAGCTGAGTTTGCAACAGGCTCCCAAAGAAACCCTAACTCCACACCATGATGGGGGGCCAGGAGTCTTTCAGCTGCTGTAGTGTCAGGGGGAGGAAGTTAACACGAACTTTATCCTGTTATGTGTGAAAATATAATCCATCATTTTTGGGAAGGCCCTATCTGCTATGTTACCCCGACCCACCTCCACCCAGGCGTGTCCTTTGCAGAGCCCAAACACATCCAGCCCTTCTCAGTCACCACAGAGGCACAGCAACCAGAATGCAATTGAGTGCCTGCAACCATGCCCATTGGCATGCGGCACCCTTGCACAACCTAGGGGTGCAGCTCCAGCCCAGCCCTGCAAATCTAGAGGCAAAATCTACGCTGAGAAAGCCCACATGGATTTGATTCTGTGTGGCACGCCTGCCTGGACAGTTTAGGGAAAAATTCTGCTTGATGGAGAGGGAAATGCGGTGCAACAAAAGGCAACAGGCAGGGCAAACGGAAGAAAATACTGCTTTACTCTGCGTGACTCCCTGTGAACTATGCTGCCATGCTGCAGTGAAGCCGAGCTCACAGTATCCCTGAAAGACATGATATATAGTCAAATAAAATTAAAAATAAATTAGAGAGGTGCAACTGCTCAAGCCAGTCACCAGTCACTGGGATGGGGAAGTTTATTCAATAACCAAAATAAACTGGAATAAACACCACTCCACCATTTCTTCCATCTTTCTTGGAAGCTTCTGGCCCTGCCCAATACTGGGTTGGAGCCACCAGAGTTGGCAGATCTCTGCTGTTACACAACTTGTCACCCCCATGCCATTATGGGCCTTTTTTCTGCATCTTGCAAGAAAGGCAATATAAGCAACAAGAAAGGAGATAGGAAATCTGCTTTGGGACATAACTGGAGAAGGAGGAAAGGTCTGTATTATCTTTACAATCAGCTTCATTTGTCTCATTGAAACTGTTTCTCTTTAGTGCTCAGAGAGCAAAATCGGAGATAATTCACATTTTGTCCCCTGGCAGGTCCCTGGAGACCCATAAAGAAAAGCAGGCCTTGGAAGAGGAAGATAGCTGTACTCTGTTCAAGTCCAAAAGCTGAGGCAGGCAGCTAATACCAAACATTACTGGTGGCTTTCATTCCTTAGGCCTTTGTAAAGGGCAATTACAGAGCAACTAAGTCTGGACCAGCTGATTTGTGACTCAAGCATGTGAGGGATTTTCACCCAAAATCTTGAGAGAGCAAGAGCTGGGACTCTCTTCAGTGGCCAGGCTGGGCAAGAGCTGGGTTTTGCAACCAGCAGATTGAATGGGGTCCCACACCAAGACTGTTTTCAAAGTAATTCAGCTTGGAATGCAGATTTCTGACCTGCTGCCAATATCCCAGTGGAAAATCTGTGCCCTGAGCAGCAGATAGGAAATTAAACTTCAGTTCCAACGCTGAGGGTATCATTTTCACCTCAGTGGTGGAGCTGCAGAAGCCAGAGTCTCTGGAGAATGAGGAAATCCTTCCTAGCCCGCAAGGGGTAGTAACACCTCTCAGACCATTGGTCACTACTGGAGCAGCCTGGATTAACACCATCCTGGGGGAGAACAAAGGTGTGATGTTGGTGAACAAGGGGTCAAAGCCCTGTGTTTCCAAGGATGACGATGGAGATCTAACTCATCAGAGATAATGCAGTCACTTCAACCATGGGATGAAAATCAAGGCTGAAGGAGAAAGGCAGCCTGTGCAAACCCTTTCCCGACACCTGGATCTCCAGCTATCCCCTCTCCAAGCCAGACTTCTCCATGACAAGGCCCAGCAGCCAAGTACCCTGTAGCTGGTGAAAAAAAGTAGAAACGTGAAGATCCCTGGGATCATGTGCTCAAGTAAAGTCAGAAGCTTCTGGGAAGAAAAGATCCCATATTCCTTTGAAGACAGGAAACCTATTATGCCCTGGAAACCTGCCCTGAAAGCTCCTGTGTCTGAGATCAAGCAGGCATCTGTACCCCAGCATTGGAGGGGTGTCTGCAGAAACTGGTGGATTTGGGAATCCATTCTCTGGACATCCCTGGAGCGGCACAAGGAGACGATGGATGGCTACATGGGTTTCAGGGCCTGGAGGAACCAGTCTGGTAATCAAATATGGTTCCTTACACAGCTGAGTGCAGGAGCTAAATTCATGCCTCCTGCTTCAAACTCATCATCTGCAACTGAGCTTCACAGAAAGAAACAACTCATCTCAGTTTAAAGGCTTCAGATAAATCCACCCCTTTCTAAAAAAAAAACTTGTAGAAGCTAACTACAGTCACCAAACATATGAGTCATTGCAAAGAGGGACTCTAGCTTAAGCCTCCAAAGTGTTTTCTCAGGCTTTTTGCTCTTAGATGAACAAGTCCTTACTGCCAGAGGTCTTTCTGAGAACAAAACCAAGTCACCTTTTAATCTGTGGAGTGTGGTATGGCATGGCCACTGTACTGGGTTATTCTGCAGATAGCAGAAACAACACTGGTCTCATTGCAGGCAGGGAGAACTTGAGGACTTATTTAATGATGGCAGGTTGTGGTCATGTAACACCACGTTAGCAGCAGATTCAAAGATTAGATTATCTTTCTGTATAATTAATTGCTAGATTTTAACATAATCACATCACAGGTGGAAGTGAGTGATTCCTGTGGCAAAAGAAGTTACAGCCCTGCCATGGCGGCCAGTGCCGCAAAGCAATAATGAAGGCTGTGCAAGCCCTAGAAAATCAAGATAAAATCTACAGTGGTTTGGCTTCTGGGCATCCTTTCAGACATGGCCTTTCTATGCAGGTATATAATCCAGGACCAGAAGCAACAATAACCTCTTAGTATCTATCATGGTTTTATGTGCAACAAAAGAAAAAAAGCATCAGTGAGATCTTCCCCTTTTGTCCCTTAATCCTGATGCCGAGTGACTTTTCCTAAGTATGCAGTTCTCCGCATATATGAAATCCTTCCCAAGTGCCTGGTGTGTGTCCCAGCACAGACGCACCCAGCCTCTGTTCCTGCCTGGATGGTCACAGTACCAGACCTTCTCATGCCACCCTCTTCCCTCATGCCTCTGCTGCCTCGTTCTCCCCTGCTTGGCTCCTCCATTGCCTTCCTCCCGTCTCCTCTCTCTGAAAGGGTGCACACATCTGGCTTGCCTTTATTGTGCGATAAATCTCACCCTGCATCTTGGGTTCATTTTCTGAAAGTTTTGAATGGTGTCTTGGAAATGCTGTTGGACAATAGGAGCTCTTTGAACCCAGGCCAGCTGGACGGGACTCCTTGCATTGCAGCTGACATGCAGGCTTTGGCGGTCTTTCTCGACTCTTTCCTCTCTTCTCTTTTCTGTACAGCATTTGAATTGTCCTCAAACTTTATTTTTGGAGTGGGCAGTGCGTTTCTGAATCTTTTCATCATTGTATTATTATTAATTATGGTCATGACTATTTCTCTTTCTGCTGGCACTCCTGGGTGGATCTCTCCTCTCGCTTAATGTCTTGGGTAAGACTACCTTGGCTGCAACCCACTTAAGCAGTGACTCAGAATCCCTGGCCCGCTCCCAGGAGAGATGCAAGAGTTTTGCCAGTCCGTTTATAAAGAAGCCATCGTTTTCCTCAGCTACTCTCTTGCTCAGCACAGCTGAGTCGGGTGGAAAAGCTCAGCTCTGTGGTTCCAGTGAGTCCATCCCTGGCGGACAGGCCGTCCCTGGGGTATTATGAGAGCAGAGCCCTACTCCCTCCGAGTGCAACCAGGACAACTTCTGAACCAGGCGGTAGGATTCTCCGCTGAAGAAAATTTTGCTCCCTGGGGGTCACTACGCTCAACTTCCCCATTCCCAAGCCCCTGGAAGAAACAAAGCTAAGCAAGGCATGTGAGCAGGGTGAGACATCGCAAGGGAGGGAGTACTGTGTGCTCATGTCAAACTGTTGCCTAATGGCTCATCACACAGCTACCCACATCTCTTGAGTCAGAGCAGAGAACGGCATGCTCTGAAGCAGGCCCCTCATATCGCTGGATTTCAGGTTTGCTTGCAGCAGTGGTATGCTGTAGAGAAATCCCATCTTCGTCCTCTGGGCATCTCAGACCTTTCCAGCCGTGGTGGAAGTTGCTCTGTTTCTGAAGGCAGGAGGGGACCTATGGCTCTACTGTTTGCCCCTCCACACATTCAGTTTACGTAGTGAAGAAGACCACTTTGCTCCTATGTGGCTCCTGTAACTTAAAGACATTCAAACAGTGTGCTTTTATGGAGGCGGATGTGCAAACCATTTTGATTTCATGTGCTGGGAAGGACTCAAGAAAAAAGAGGTGGCTGGTCTTGGTGAGGCATGGCTGTCTCCCACAGACCATGGAGGGAACGCAAGTCTCAATCCTTCCCGTTAGACTGCACTGCCTCCTGGAAATGGCACTGAGTGATGGAGGGAAGGAGATCACAGGCCTTCCCCTAGCAAGGGTGGGCACTTGGCAGCGTCGGACCACATCCTCTCCAGCTCCCCTTCCCATGTGCTGGGAAGCCCGCCTGCTTCACAGGGCAGCCCAGAGCCCTGGTGCTCCCCGGTGCGGGTGTTAGCAAGGGAGAGGGACTGAGATCATCCGTTGCTTTTTACTCACATCTAACAAAGGGAAGAATAGGTCTTGGGCCAAATAAAATTCTCCTTCCTCCCGTTCTGCTGCAAGACCCAGCAGGGCAGGGAAGCCCACGAGCGGCCGGGAAGGGGGGGTTTTACCAGCCCTCTCTGTGCTGGTGTTGAAGGCTGAGCCAACTCCTCAGCTCAGCTGCAGCGGCCCAGACACCAGGCAGAGGTGTCACTGTCTCTCCAGCCGCGGCACGGTGCAAACCACAGCTGGTCCCTGTGTGGGGCTGCTCCTCCCCGGCCAGCAGGCTGGCCGCGGCTGGCCTCTGCTCCGCGCCGGCAGGGTGGCATTGCTTCTTCAGCTTGAGGAATGCAAGCTGCCCAAGCTGCTCTTGAGGATTGGCCAGGAAAAGTCCACAAATAGCAACAGGAAATCAAAATGCCCGCTCCAGACATGCACCAGATACAAGGCCATCCAGTGCAAGGAGAAAAATCAAACGCTGGATGATGGAGATTACATCATGCTGTGGATAAACCTGTGAGCCTGTCCAGCTGGGGCCATGCCAACAGGTCCAGATGGCTCAGGAATGCTAACTGCATAGCTACCTCTCTCTTGTCTTTGCTTTTTCTTCCCTCTTTCTTTCCCTATTCTCCATCCCTCCTGGCCTCCTTCCCTCTATCCCTTTCCCAGAATAAATAAATAAATCCTCTGGCAACTCTACATAATCCAATTTAATCGAATATCAGAAAGGCATCTGAGACCAGTGGATGGGACACTGGTCTGGACACAGGTCTCTGGCACTTACGCATAGATATCAAGGCTGCTGGGGGACCTCAACCACGCTGCATAGCTGCTGAGGTTGACATAGTAACGTGTGCCTTCATCTCACCTGGGACTTCAGCCCCTGGCTACAAAGGAGGAGGTTGCCAGGGCAGCTCCCCTGGAGCCTGAAGTACGCAGGAAAATTAAGAAATGAGCATTGCTCCCGCTCTGCTGCAGCTCACCCCAGCTGCTTACAGCTGCCACTGACTGCTTGCCGTGGCTGCAGTTACGGGGGGAGGGAGAAAACAGTTTTGCTCTCACAGCTAGCAGCCTCTGGCTACCACCCTGGTACTAATTTGTGACAAAGAAAGGAGTGCAGCACCCTCTGTTCTGTCCCCAGCATTGACCAGAGCTCAGCTTTCTCCCAGTGTGATAAAAACATGGCTCGAAGACATGTAAGAAAAGAATGAAAAGTGTGTGCTTTGCTGAGTCTGAAAAAGGGCTACAGGCCATTTGCTCATTATTTAATGCTAATCCAGCTGCTGGACTGCTGCCAACTATATTTGACAAACCCTGAAGAGCAGGAGAGGCATCAGAGAATGGAAAGGCAACCTTTGCATCAGTCTTCCCAGTAGACGATGGGGATCCTAACTTTACAAAAGGTCAGGCAGACTTACTGTGGGGAAAAGGCCCCTCCAAAGAGAAAGGGAAAGCACAAAACCGTGTGCTGAGCAGCAGGAGGGACTCACATAGGTCTTGAATGCCCTGCTAGGGGACTGATGAAGCCATGGCACTCTGGAACTTTCAGCTTGTTACCTCCTCCTCAGCTACAAACCAGATGAGACATACTTTGGGAGCCTGGGAACTCGGCACAGCCCTGACCATGCAGCAATTTTGGGCAGAAATGTAACGGGGTGCTCTCAGCAAGTTGCGCCAAACCCAGGGAGAAGTTAGGTTTTGTGACTGAGCCAGGATCTGGTTGTGCAGTGGAGGATGAGGTATGAGTGCAGCCCATTCACTGGATTTATAAAGCACAAATTGTTTGGTTTTCAGAAAGGCCCAAAGAGGTCAGGCCAGCAACAGCATGGGCCAAGTACTTCAGTTTAAATCCTGATGCTGACCAACGCAGTCATTCAGACTGACACAGAAAGATTACTCTGGATTAGCTTGAAGTATCTGAGGTCAGAATCAGACACGTGCAGTCCCTGGGGGTAATGAACAGGAGAGGGGCGAAGGATAGCTGGGACATCAGTGGAGGATGGGCCTGCCAAACTGAAAACATTGCAAATATCATCTCTAGCTGCAAAGTAAGTCAAAGAGACTCTAACTGGGGAAGCAAAGTAATAGCTTCTATGGACCTTTCCTGGCAGGTATCTACAGCAAAACCCCACCTCAGTCTAACTTTTCATTAATCATCTGCTTCACCCATTGATGGCACTGCCCCATGCCAGTAAGAATAAGGATGTGCACTATTTTATAGACAGCAAAAGCTGCATCGCCGCAAGTGACACCCTAAAGATCACATGCTAAGTAACTGGCAGAGTTGGGACTAAAATACAGTTCTCCTGTTCCTGACAACCTCACTGCACCACTGTCCGTAAGGAGAGAGAAAACACAACAAAAACAAACCCAACATCATTCAATTGGCAATTCAATATTTGTGGCTCAACAGCACCTCATCAACTTGCAGAGTCTGCCACATTTGCTTGCAAAGAAGAGCCAGATTTCCAGCACTCCCTGGGCAAAGAGCTCTCAGATCGAGAGACTGAAAAGGCTTTGAAAGAAACCTTCCATCAACAGTCTTTACAAATGTCAGAGCTGGTTTCCTCCTCCCTGAGCTGCCTGGCTTGCGGTCCCTCCCCCAGGGCAGCAGTGAGCTCAGCCAAAAGCACCTGCCCAGCTCCTTCCTTCAACTGTCATGAATTTACGGGACTCATTTAACATCAAGCTGCTTTGGCATGCCACAATTAACTATCGAGGCTCTGGACCTGGGTCCTCTTCTTCATCCTGGTCTCCCTCTGCCTCAGCTACCCCTTCTGGAGGGAAAAGCTCTCCTCCCAGGAGAGGGAGGGCTGCAAATACTTGCAGAGCCAGGAGCAGGTTTGTAAGGTAGACCCCTGCACCTCAGCTAGCAGAGATGTGTTATTCTTGAGCTGCAGTGCTCCCACCTGGACATGCCATGGCATCAGGAGGAGAAGCCAGTGTCCCCGTGACACTGCGGTGGGAAGTTCTTTGGGCATCAGTCTAAGGAAGCTCACATGCAGGAGGGATGCTGACAATCCAATATGAGTGTCCAAAACCTATGTTGTATCCAGCTCCGTCCTGTGTAACGTGCTTGGTGTCAGGCCCAAGCTGTATTTCTCCTCCAGCCTTGGCTGCCAGGTTCCTCCCAAGGGAGCCCTGACTTTCTGTTGCAGGGGAACTCCTGACACAGATCGCTGAGCTGAATGTGTTACGTTGCATCTATTCTAGGAAAAATGTTAACTGCGTTTTGAGCGGGCTTTGCTAATCAGGTCAGCCAGACTGACCTGAACGAACATTTTTCCCAATCAAGACAAAGTCACAGTGTAAAGAAGCCAAAAGCAACTTTGCTGAGGTAGTCAAGGGTGAGTTTCCTCTGGAACAGGCTGGACAATGATCGTAATGAATGACCTCACGTAAGGCATCACCTTTGAGCCCTAAAGATGGTACTAATTACCCCAGCACTGGTTTAAATTACATGCTAGTTTCAGGGAGAATAGCCATGCACATTGCTTCCATCCTGTACGAGGGCTTTCTGCAGTCTTAGAAAGTGAGAAGATAAAATAGGAAGAGAAAGAAAGGAGTGAAAAAGTGTGTGGATATCTACAGTTCCAACCTTCATGACACCTTGTTGTTCTGGCAGAACAACGTGTCAAGATCAGTGTCAAGCATCTATCACTTGGACACTGACCAGAGCAGAGCAGCTCTGCATGATTTCAAAGGCAGACAGCCCTGGAGAGATTTAAGAAAAAAGGAGTAAAACGAGAGATGCAAAGAAAGAGAAGAGAAGGTGGGTAAAGAAGTCGGAAAGGGATGGGTGAGAGGGGAAGGCTGGGGTGTTCAGGTCGGCTCAGGAGACTACAGGAAAGGAAAATCTTAAATGGCGTGACCCTACAGGAAAGCAGAAGTGAAAAAAATTTGTTTTCTTGACCAGCTGGGAATAAGTTAGATGGATGTAAACACTGCATGGCAGATATGTGGGGAGCAACTGGGTTGAAAGACACAGCTTGCCTTTCAGCATGCTACCTGCAGTCCCCTGCCGCTCTGGCCATGCCCTTGGCTCCTCACAACCTTTCAGCTATTTCTGCTCTGAGGGACGATGCAAAACATGCAGGTACCAACCCAAGAAAACACTTAACAACTCACAACACAAGTTGAGCTCCAAGGACAGGAAACAGTAACAAAAGGGCTCCATGCAAGCACCCACCCTGTCCTATTGCCAGGCTGAAAACACAATCAATTATTTCAGCCAGAGGATTCCAAACTACATTAAAGTTGCAAGCTCAGAAGTCACCGGCTGCAGCAGAACAGTCACAGTGCTAGCATGGGGGTCAGTTGAAAAACACAGCTTTGGTTCTACCCTTGCTCTCACTTCTCATCTCCCATGTGGAGACAGGAAGTCCCAGCCGTTCAGATGTGTAAAGGAGGATAAACACAAGTCCCCAGCAGAAAGCTGGGATTGGTGGGGTGTAGTAATCCCAGGACTGAGACTGGCCTGGAAGTGAGGACTAACACACTTGGCTCTTCCAACAGACACCTCTCCTGAAGAGGAACACTGTTGGCCACAAAGTTGCCTGTGAAGCATCGGTGACTGCACCTGACCTTGCAGCACAGACCTGGAATTTCCCTGGGAAATCTCCCAGCCAAATCAGGCCAAGAGACGGCTCTTGGCCATTTCTTAGTTGAGCTGTAATGGTCCACTTCATCCCTGGTGCCCTACCTGCTCCCCTGTAACCCTGCAGCCAGGAGAGTCACCAACTGGCTTTTGCGTCCCATTTGGTTTCCCGCAGTGGACTGTACACAACAGGACAAGGACGGACAGGCTTTAGAGGGTTGACTCATCCCTTCCCTAAAATGCACTGGTACAAGTCAGTCTTGAGAATCAAATCTTCATATTGAGCACAATCCTATCTGTGGCAATGCAAAGAGGACTTGCCACGTAGCCGTCACAGAGACAACTCCAGAGAGTGAAGTGTTTTCATTTGCTTCCTTTAACACTGAGAATTTTTAAAGTAGGAAATAAGTAATACACTAAATGCTAATTAAATACTACAGTCTGAAAACCTACAGGGAAGTGCTAAGAAAAAAAGGAGCAAGCCCAGGAGTAGACCGTTCTCAGAGGAAGCACAGGAGTGCATCGCAGAGGTGTCAGCCTGGCCACATTTTGAGTAGCAGGGCTACATCTGTGGCTATGAAATCCCTACTTCTAAAATGTCCCTTTAAGGGGCTGCTTCAGAAAACGCTCTTCTTTCCAAATTCCCCTCTCTACCAGAGACAGCTCCGTTCCAGGCTTCAGTGAGACCAGCACAGCACCAGATGCGACCAGCACACTGCTGGATGAGACCATGCAGTGCCAGATGAGACCAGTGCAGCACTGGATGACATGAGTGCAGTGCCGGATGAAACCAGTGCAGCATGGGATGGGACCAGTGCAGTATGGGATAGGATTCTGGGCAGCAGAAGGCACTCTGCATCAATGAACCCAACACTTGTCATGGGATTCAGAAGCCACCAGACACCATGCTTAGGCACTTGTACTGATACCAGGAAGAGGTCCAATGGAACAGTCTCGGAGGCTTTCTACAGCCTGGTCTGTACAGATGAGACCCCTAGGTTTTCTCCTCTCTGAAAGCAGTGGTGGCATTCAATGACTGCCTTATGCCAGAGGGGATGGGGATCACCTCGCAGGCAGGGCCCGACCTGTATATGACTCCAGCATCTCCCAGCTGGTGCTGCTGACACCCTCCCTCAGTGGGAGCAGACTGTATGCACAGATGTGCTTCCACCCCCTGCCAAGCCTTCCCTTTGTTTACTCTGCAAGCACTTCACTGAAGTCCTTCCTGCTGCTCCCCACCAAGACGATGGCTCTGCCTCCACTGTTTAACTCTGTTTTGGACACATGCTTTCCTGCACTCCTGCTCTGAATTGCAACCTCTCCCCTAGCCCTGGCCTACCAGCGCAGTTAAAGGGTTCTCCCACTTTGGCTGAGATGAGTGTTTAGGCCAGTGGATCCCCAGCACATGCAGGCAGTTGTCCAACAGATGAGGGTTTTTATTTAGGAAGAGTATCCCAAATGTTTATCAGTTTCTTGGCAGCTAGGAGGGACACACGAATGATCTCCAGTCTCTGTGGATAAAGTATTGACCTAGAGTCTTCCAAAGGAAATTCAAGTCTGTCCCCCTCTTCATTACCAAAATGGAAATATGTTTCCTTGTGATGACCCTGTGGTGATGATGCTGTAGGCTCAGAGACCCATGAATTGCTATGTTCGGCTCTGGTTTCATCCTGCTGCTAGCACTTCTGCAGGTGTAAGTCCTGCTATGAGGTGATAAGGAGCAGCACGGACATGAAGTGGAGGAACCACGAGATGGATCTAAAGAGACTAATGAAATAGGAAAACCTAGGAACTATTATTTTAGGATTCATTTCCATCAGGCCAGGTGTGATGGCCCCACCAGGTCTCTCTGTATCTGTGCCCCAGATCTCACAGGAATCTCCGACTGGCAAGTTCCAAGCAAAATTTAAAGAAAAAAGTCTTGCCTTGCCCAGTACTGGGCTGACTAACCAGGGATGTGTAACTGATCAAATTTTACCAGGTGTGGGAATAGAGGGCCAAAATGCTTTCTGCATGTGTCCCTCACAAGGGACTACCATCAGTCCCAGAGACCCAGCCTCCCATTACAGCAGAGCTCTCCTCTCTAGCAGCTGGAAGGGATGAGAAGTGGATGACCGAATCTGCCTGAGCTCTTCGTCCTCACTGTGTGCGGAGATGGTGGGAGGGAGCTTACACATCATGAAGCTCGCTCAGACCAAAGGTCAGTCCAAGACCTAAGCACCACTTAAATGCTATTTATGTCCCTGTAGTAGGCATAAGAGGAATAGAAGTGTGTACAGGCTTCTTGCAAGAGCAACAGTCATCCACGTGAATAGGTGAATAGCCTCTCTTCAGGGAAAGCTCCCCTGACAAGTTGCACCAGCACCGCTCTCAGCCTGCTCACTACATACAGTCCTGCTACTTTCCTCCTTTCTGTGGGCCGGGACAATATTAAAGGAAAGAGCACACGGTAGGCACAAAACTTAGTTTGCACTCAAGAAGCAACCCACAGGGACAAGCGGTTCTTCTCCCATTCTGCTGGCTCCCAGTAGGCTCCAGAAGATGCCGCTTGTCACCTTGCCCAGGCGTATAGGATCACACAGTGAAGAGCGCATTACCCTGCATTCCCCAGAGGAGCTGGGTTAGCACTACTGAGACAGCCTGAATTGCCATTTTGCAACTTCTAACAGCAGAGACCTCGACTAGCATGTAGGCTATTTTTTTTGCCTTGATGGCTCCCTTTTGAAGGAGATACAGAATATGCTTTGAAAAGCATAGAGTCAAAATGGAGCTGTGTTTACATGAACATCCAAAGTCATCTTTGAAGGTATTTTTTCATACTATAAAATACAGAAACACAGGGAATAAACAGACCCACTGTGGTACTGGGTTAAAAAGAAACACATGCCTCCTGTTTTGCTGGTTTATTCTGGCTTCATTCTGACACCAGAATGTCACAAACTCAGTGAAGCACAGTGGTGAATCTGACTCAAAAGATAAGGCTTTTGAAGAGTTTCACTGCACTGCACTGATAACAGCTGAGAGAGAAAGTAAGAGCTCTCTGCGTGCAGCTGTAATAGACTGTAAGTGAATAGATGGGTGCTCACAGGAACGACCAGAAATGCTGGACTGGGCAGGAGACAGACAGGTGAAACTGATAAGCAGAGACTACATGAAGGATTAGCCTCATTTATGATGGGTCCTTCTGGCAGAAAAAGATGAGCAAAGTTGCCTAAGTTCAAGAGCAGTAGGTGGCCTCCTGAGCAAAAGGAGACTGATAATGTTGTTAGTAGTCATTGTATGTAAGTCTGGTTAGCAGAAGCTAAGTGAAGTAAAAAGAAGCATTTTGTGTCCCTTGGAGATTTCCTCTCCAAGTACCAAGCAGACACCACTCTCCTTAAGATTTTCCAAAGGAAAAAAAAAACTCTCATCATATAATCACAGACTCACGCAGGGTGGGAGGGAGCTCAGGAGGTCTCTAATCCAACCTCCTGCTCAGAGCAGGGCCAACACTAAATGCAGACCAGGTTGCTCAGGGCTTTGTCCAGATAGGTCTTGGAAACCTCCAAGGAGGGAGCTTCCACAGTGTCTCTGGGCAGCCTGGTCCACTCTTAATTGACCTCACAGTGAGAAATTGTTTCCTTATACCCAGTCTAAACCTTCCCTGTTCCAGTTTATGACCACTCATCCTCCTGCCATGGACTTACGTAGAGAGCCTGGCTCCATCTTCTCAGTAGCTTCCTCACCAACACAGGCAGGCTGCTGCTAGGTCCGCCTGGAGCTGCCTCTTCTCCAGCTGAGCAAGCCCAGCTCTCTCAGCCTCTCCTCACAGGAGAGGTGCTCCAGCCCCCAACTATCTTGGTGACCGTCCCCTCCACGCACTCAGACTTATCAACATCTTTCTGGTACCAGGCAGTCCAAAACAGGACACTGTATTTCAGACACAGTTTTATGATTGTAAAGAGAAGGGGGATAATCACATCCATCTGTTTATCTGCTGCCGCCCTCCTGTTGCTAGCTGCTAGCCGCCCGCCGTTGCTACTGGGACACGGCACTGCTCCATGAGCCCTGGTGGGTCAGTCCACCCATCCTATGGGCAGGAGATGGTATTTAGCCTTGCTGAATTTCATGAGGTTTCTGGTGACCCATTCCTCCCACGTGTCTAGGTCCTTCTGAATGGCATCCCCACACTTACTCAATTTTTTTTTTTTCTGTTTCAAGCACACAGACCTTTTTGAGGATGCATCTACTGATGTTCCTTCATTACTTCTTTGTCACAACTTTAGATGAACAATACAAGGAACCATTTTTTAATGACCAAGATGACTCATTAGGAGTGCCAAGGTTCAGGAAAGGAGAGTAGTTTAGAGACACGTAATTCTTGTCCCAAAGGAGCACAGCCTCTGCAGTAAAGTTCATCCATCTTTTCTTTCCGCTTCCTTTCTGAAGAAATCATCCTCAGGAAAAGTTTCATACTGGCATTTTATGGCCAAAATTCCTGGCCTGCTCTAAGAAATATGCTTGCTGAACAATATCTGGAAAAGTTTGCCCATCTTTGAAGCAAAGGCACTGGCAACTTTGCAAGCTATTGTGCACGGTGATGCTTTGCACAGTTGTGTGTAAAAAGAACTTCTCAACACATCTCAAGATCCCAGGAGATTTGCTGGATTTAGTAAGAAAATGTAAGTGTATTCCTTCCCCCCATGTTGTTATGCAGAGTGAGAACAAAGAGCGTGGTGTATTATGTTCTGGCTCTTCTATCACCAACAGATTTGGTAGGTGAGAAGTCTCTTCTACAGAAGCTACAGAATCTCTTATATTTATCATCTGCAGGAAGAAAAGGTATCAGCTTGACTCTCGCACTCCAGCAGAAGTTTGTGGTGCTGGCAGTTGGGAAAAAAAAATCCACAAAAGCATTTCTTTTTCTACTTGTAAGCTGAGCACAACGATGCCTGAGTCACCACAACCTAGTTAACATGAAGGCAAGGGTAGGCTACTTTGAGCAGCAGCTTTCCAAGCAGAAAGGCTGTTTAAATGAGGGAGGACAGAGCCAGCCTGCACATGGCCACTGCACACTTTAAACACACTGTCCTGGCAGGTGGCACCAGATGGCACTCTTACACAAAAGCTTCTTTTTCACAGGGTCTGCTTGCAGGCAGAAGTTGTATTTAAGCTATAAAGAGGTACCACCTATATTGGTTAGGGGTTCCCTGACTTTTGACTGTAGCCAAAGTTGCACCTAGGTAAAAGGGCCAGTGCCAATACATACTATTTTCACTTCAGTAAGGGAATAAGTGGTCCTGGCATAAAGCAGTTGGTATCAGCACAGCTTCATCCACACTGGACGTATATGGAATTAGGGAAAGCACAAGACTCCTAACAACAGGTCTCTCAGATACGAGCAGGCAAGGCCTGACAGTGCGAGTGAGCGCTCAGTCTCGGGGTGACGTGCCGTTGGAAGGTCTGCCTGAGCACAGAGGGACTCTGCTGCCTCCCATAGAGCCCAACCGGAGTCAGTCCTTGAGGCACGGTAGTATCTTGGAAATTAGGAGCTGATGAGATTTGTGAGAGATGGGGCTGCCTGCATAATCTCTTTCCCAGACCCAGTGTGCCTCCACACACCAAGTGTGGGGCACTTAACATATATGCAAATTCTGCATCTCTCTTCTCCACAAGGGAGGAAGCATAAAAGGCTTTGGATATCTTCTGTGTAGCAAAGCAGAAGTGGATTCATCAGGTGTTTAACGGCTACAGCCCTCCTCTCTCCATCCCCTGCTTCCATGTCATGGTGCTGGCGTCTCCCCTGCTCCAGTTGCAAGGGTAGTCCTCAGAGACCCTCACAGTGCTACACTGGGAACGCGAGAGGTGCCAGTGTTGTGACAGGGGAGTAGCAAGCCGTGGCTAAAACCTCTCTGTCCGGGGCAGGCACGGTGTCCCACGGCTGCAGCTGCTCAGAGGCTGGTGGAGCCTCGAGTGCAGGCAGTGCCCCACTGCCCAGCCTCGGATCATGCCCTCACGCCAAACCACCTCTGGGGTGGGGCCCTTCCCCCTTCTGCCTCAGGGCTGGATCCTCCCTGGCAGAGGGGCTGCAGGATTCACAGCACAAACTCCCACAGAAAGCTTGGGCAGGACAGCAAAGAGCCTGTGCGTGCTGCTCAGGGAGAGCTGCTGGACTGAGGACTCACACGACTCCTCCGAGAGGCTGGGCAGTTTCCCTAGAGGTGAACAATGCCCCTTTGGTTTCTTGGGACTGGCAACACATTTTCCTCCCAAGTCACTCTTCCCCCTCACCCTTCTCTCCAAAGTAAATCGGCCCAGCCTTAACGCCAAGCAGGAGACGCTTCATCGCCCAAACGCCGCTCTGAGGAAAAGTTACAAGCAAACGAGAGCGGAGGTGCCGAGCCCGAAGGTCTCCCGACGGCACCCGGCCGGGCCCCCGGCGCTGCCCGAGCTGAGCCGCGGCAGGTTGTGCACTCCCCGCCCGGGACCGCACGCTCCCCCCCCCAG
>WAAD01020544.1:243473-261383 GCA_013389945.1 Fregata magnificens
GCCCGGCGGCTGCCCGGGGCTGCCGCGCCCCTCCCGGGGCTGCGGAGGGGGCCCGAGGGCGACGCTGACCCCCGGCAGAGCGATTTCAGTTGGAGGACCCGAACAACCCCTCCCTGCAGCCGACGTCCCTGCCGGCAGAAAGGCGGTGGCAGCCTCTGGTGGCCCCTCTGCATCCCTCGGGGAGCAGAGCGGGAAAGATGGGTCTTGCGAGGGGTCAGTGCCCGAAGGGGAGCCGCAGGCCGGCAGGGAGACCTCCTTGCCCCTGCTCTCCACGACGGGCTTGCAGGCAGGCTGCAGCAGCCCATGTGGCTGCTCTGTAATTAAAGCGTTGGGCACCGTTAAAGAGCTTCAGGAAGATTACATGGCTTCAGATAAATAGGATTATGGATCCCTGTCCTCTCTGACCCTTACTCCAACCAATACTCGGGAAAACCACTTATAATAAACCTGTTGAAGAAGACCTGATGTTTTATTAATCTGTCCCTGCTTTCATGGCTCCACAGAGAACGGACTGGAGTCACAGCCCCTGGCAGTGGCTTTCTTGGTCACACACATATGGAGAAAAAACCCAGAGCGGTGCATCTCTCCTGGAAGAAACCTAGCTGAAAGTTGCCGACAATGAGGGTCATGGTGGGGAGGTGCGGATTTGAGGCTGGCTGGAGCCTGTGCCTGAACCAGACACTGGGTTTCCATCCATCCATCCATCCATCCATCCATCCATCCAGGCTCTTGCTCCACGCTCCGCACAGGTCTCAGGACTAACAGCACAACCCAAGGCGCTCCTTGGCTACTCGTAGCACAAGCAGCCGCATGCTACTTCCTGCACACAAAAGCCTTTATACTTGCACGCACAACGGGCTCTTACAGTTACATTTACTTTTACCTTACGTTCCAGTCAAGCCTTTGGGTAAAAGGGGTCAGAGACATAAATTCAGCCAGGACGGAGCTGTGCTGAGAAAATAATGCTGTTCCTCCTTCTTTAATGGTAAAGAAACCTCTTTGTCAATGTGGGTGCCAGTGGGTTTGAAGGGGGGAACACGGAAACCTTTGCCACTGTAAGATGGGGAGAAGAAATATGTCCAGACTCTTCAGCAAGAAGCAAACCCTCCATCTCCAAGCAAAGGGAAATATGTCATTCCTTTAACATCCCAGTCAGCGGGGTTCTCAGCTGCAAGGGGCAGAAGGACCAAGCCCTGTGATAGCAATGGGGTGACAGCCCAGGGTCACAGAGCACGGGCAGAGCCACAACAGGGGCAGCTTTCACCTCCCGCTGCTAACCAGAAACGGATATCGCTTCCCTAACTACGAAGACTCACTGATGAAACTGAGAGTTTCTGCTTCAGTGCCTCGCCCAAGTTAACACAAGGAAGGCTCTTCTCAGGACACATGCTGTATTCATCCTCAGCGCCAGGTCAAGGAAGCTGAGATAGCGTCAGCTCCAGCGACTGTTTGCACAGCATGGGTGGCAGTGTCATCAGGAAAGGTCAAGCAAAGTAAACCTCACTTGTTTGTCTGCACTCTGAAGGAAAAATGCTTTGGCACATTCAGATAGGGATTGTGAAGTCCATTCGGAAGATTAGAATAGCTTGAAAAAAATGAAATTGCCTGCTCTGAGACCCTGCTTCTATTTAACACTTCTGGTACTGAATATAACTGCCCCAGCTGCAGCTCCCCTGTCTACTGCTGC
Organism: Fregata magnificens; assembly: GCA_013389945.1. Taxonomy (NCBI): domain Eukaryota; kingdom Metazoa; phylum Chordata; class Aves; order Suliformes; family Fregatidae; genus Fregata; species Fregata magnificens. Next base: position 245,161 of record WAAD01020544.1, read on the forward strand.
TGCACCTGTGCGGGCAAGGAAGGATTATAACAAACCTCCCTCTTCAGTATTGCACTGCAAAGCTGCTCTGTCCCATCTTGCAGAGCTCTGACAGGGAACCCATCCCTAGCACTTGTGTAGAGCTTTGAAACGGACATTTTCCCCACGTCAGACACGAGTGCAGTCCATTACAGGCAATGCAAAGATTACCTCTGTGTTCAGAGAGTGTCACTGCTGACTCTCTGGGGCCAAAAAGGAGAGGTATTTCTGCAGGTGAGCAGTTTGGTGCTCCAAAAGAGACCTGAGGACAGGGAGAGTGTTGATGGGGTGAGGGGAGGTGATCGCAATTTGGAAAGACTCAGACGTGCTGCTGCAGCTGGCAGGGGGTGCCTGCAGCGAGGGGGGAAAGGAGAGGCTGAGCCGCACTGCTGCAGAAGAGGCCTGGCCACTACAGCACTTGCAACACTTGAGCAGTGTTAGCAGCGTCACATGGCTGTGAGAAAGGCAAATGCCACGCTGGGATATAAATGTAGGAATCCTCATACAAAACCTTTAAGATGGGAAGTTCCCCTTCTGCTCTGCAGAGGACCAGTGCGGAGGACATGGTGTTAGGCAAAATGCCGTGCCCATCTGGGGTGCCACCCCTCGAGCAAGATGGACTAACTGGCCTGGGTCCAGAGGAGGGCAGTGGGAATGACTGGAGAAAAAGGGGACCCTAAAAAAGGACTGAGGGAACTGGGCTTCTTTGGTCCCAAGAGAAGACTCTCATGCCAACAGTCTTTAGGCATTCAAAGAGCTGCAGGAAATAGGAAGGCAAGAATTGCGCTCCATTGGAGGGGACAAGCAGTAACAGACGGGTGCCTGGGAAATGGCAATGTCGTCCTCACCAGAGCATCTTTAAAACCAACTTCTGCAGCCATCTCTTGGGACACAGATACAGCTGATCAGTAGGCAACCTTGGGCCAGGGGCCGAATCACATGATCACTCAAATCCCTTTTCAGCCTTATTTTCTCTGATGTTATATTTAGATTTATTTGCAATCTGATCACAGCAGATCGCAGCAGAGCGAAACAGCGACCAAGTACGTTTAGATTGAACAAGTCTCAAACTGACAGCAGATAAGCCTTCCGGGCCTCACAACATTTGATACTGCAAAGGCATGTGTATGACCGAGCTCATTTTATCAGTGCTGAGAAGTGAATCATCAACCCAGTTCTCATAAGAAAGGGATCCCGCTCTCCTGTGCTCCATCCTGCCAGGTCTTGCTGCCACTGCCTGCCTTTATACCCATGGAGAGAGAACTGCAAGTCCCTCATCGTGCCACCTTGCATTCGCTTTGCCTTCACCCTGCACTGTTGCGAGCAAGACGTGCAAGACAAGGGAAGCAGCCCCTGGGCTTGAACATGTGCACAGCAATCCAGGCCATTTTGCAGCCTGCAAAGCTGGAGCTTTTGGTTCCCCGCCCCCCCCAGACCAAACCAGGAGGTTTCACAAACTCATCGAGGATGAGTGTTTCTTGAGGAATGTGGGGCGAATTGCCTATGCCAGTGATTTTTGGTTTGCTGCGTGCAGGCTCCGTTGTTAGAGGAGGGGTCGTCTGCCTGGGGTTTGCCCTCATTTGCAGCCTGGAGAGCCGGTATGGGAATGATTCATGCCGTTAGAGCTGCTTGCTTTGGGGGTCAGGCTGGCTTTTTAGGACTGCCACCACAGCAGAGCTTTTACTTCACGTCTGGCAAAAGATACCGTTTGTCCTGTTTATTTTTCCAGCTTTGGTGTTCATACTGATGGAATAGCTGGTTTCTGCCACAAGCTGTCTTCCTAGCCACGAAGGCTTTCTGGAGCCATGCAGGCTCCAGACTTTGGCCCTTCAGTAGCTCTTCATAGCAGTCCTGCCTTTATTTCTCTCTGGCTTTTCTGTGCACTCGATTACCTCTTGGTATATCGCCCGGGGGTGTTTTTGATCACTGGTTTGTGCGACACAGACAGAGGGAGCGACTGCTGCGTTGTAGGTCCCCTCTGCTCCTGAAGTCCCTTAGGAGTCAGGCCGTGTGCAATGGCACAAGTAGTTACATATCCAACACTCAGGCTGTCATTTCTTCATTTAGTTTTTGTGGGAACAACTCAAAGCCCATGAAGAAGTCAAGATAGGAGGGGGGGAATCCAGCAAAACGTCCTCTAGCAAAAGTTAACTTTCAAGGAAGGACTTGCAGATGCTGGAGCCTTTCTCTGCCCTCTGCTCCACAGCCCTGCCTCATCCAGGAAATCCGGCTCCCTTTTGATTTCCTTCCAGCGGCTGGTTTAAACTCTCTCACACACACGCTTCTCCCTCCAGCCAGCTTCAGCCGCTTTCTATTTCCTCCTTCCTCCCGGGTGCTGTCCCCCAGCCAGGTACCCAGCACACCTGCTCCCACCGCCAGTGAGCAGCAGTGGGACAGGGAGGGCAGCCAGCAAGGAAATCACACCTCTCTCAGCTCTGTGCTAAAACCAGAGAAAGGGGGGGAAGACCTGTGAAATCTTCATAAATCTACTGGCGCAGCTCAAAGAGGGAACGAGTTGTGTTGTGTGTGTTGCTTTGCATGCAGCTACCCAGAACTGGTGCTGCATCAAATTAAATGTCTGCCTGCAAGCAGACAGGTTTCATCAGTAACCACCGAGTCCAGATAGGTGTGAGCCATGCTGGAGTACTCAAGCAAGGTGCAGACACACACGTGTGCGTGTGCTACGGGAATGTACGCCACAACTTGTGCTTTTTTTCCCCCTCTTGCTTGAGAAGTAGAGGGGAAAGTGAAGAGCATATTAATTGCATGTTTGCATATGGCAAGGATCCATGAATGCTGTGGTTTCAGTGAGCACCCTAATGCTATGTGGGGAATGAAAGGGAAGCCACAGAGCTCAGCGCTGCAGTTATTATTCTTTCTGGGGTGAACTTAGGGCCCTCGGATAGATTTAAATCGGCCTTGCAAACAAGGAGTGAGTGACAGGCGGGGAAGTGGGGAATGCAAGACCTAGGGAAAGGAAAGCCTTGAATACAAGACACCAGACCCTAGCAATGTCCCTCTATGGAGCCCCTTCAGCCTCCTGGGAATGCGGCTGAGCTGCCTGTGGCAGCATTAAGTACGTCAGAAAGTAAAGCCCCAAAATAGTAAATGGGTATTATAACAAAAAATGAGAACTGAAAACTCACCACTTTGAAAGTAACTGATAAAGGGGGAAAAATCACCTTGTACCTCCTTCACTTCTTCATGGCAGGCTAAGAATGTTTCTTTGCCTTGTCACACACAATCTGCCCTCCCTGCTCTATACCTCAGAAAGAGCAGAGATTCTGCCTTTTTTTTTTTTTTTTTGCTGGCAATCTCCCTGGAGAACCAGACAACTTTGAGGGTGACTAACTGAATGAAGAGTAACTTCAGTATGAGCGCATCTCCTTCCAGCAGTTTGTTAGCATTTGAAGACACTGTAAATAACTCCCCTCCAGGAAATTCAGGTGAATGGGAAGCCACAGAACAACAGAGGAGGCTGGCTGCCTCAGCTTCCCATGCACTAATTTTTATTTACTCTAACAGGCTTCTAGCCTGTATGGTTGCAAGGCCAGCTTGCAAAAGGGACCTAGGCAGCCTTCATGGGGCTGCAGACAACCTAGAGTCATTCTGAGGGGGCTGTATTGCCTCATTTCTCTTAACCACTTCCTACATCTCCAGCCTTTTCCCAGGAAGGATGAGGGGTATAGCTGCACAGCCTGTTTGATTGAATTTTACCCCAAGAAGATACCTTGCATCAAGGAGCGGGAAGCAGATGGTTTTGGTGTGGGAGGGAGCTGAAGAGCTGCTGGAACAAGAGTAGCCGAGTCAGGGCAAGGAGACTGCAACAGCTCTGCTTTGACACAGTGCATGCGCCGTACAGAGTCAACTCCAAAACCCCAGTTACCCGCATGATGACTAGGGGGAAATCCCTGCCGATTTGTGTCACTTAGCCCCTCGAGCATGGTGGAGAAGTTGGACACTCACATCCTGGCTATGTCCAACAGGATCTGCCCTGACTGGAGCCAAGCAGACCCAGCGCATGCAGGCTGGTGGGGAGAGTCGGGGGACAGCGTTCCCTGCCCTGCCAAGGGTTAAAAGCAAGGTCCTGCCGAGGAGAAAAGCACAACCCAGCAATTCAGGCATGTCTCACCCCCGTTCAAATGACATTGTTTCAGTGCTGTCTGCCTCGCCCCTCACTGGTAATTACAGACTTTCACTACAGGGGAAAGAGAGACACAGCGGAGGAAACCTTCATTACAGACTTATCTCCTAGAGCAAAAGCAACCCCAGTGTAATGTCTGGGGCACGTTGCCAGGATCAGCCACCAAAGCAAAAATGCTTACATTTAGTACAAAAATAAAAGTGGGAGAAGTGTTAAGTGATTTGGGAAGATCAGAAGCCCACCAGGTTGGCTGCTGTACAGCGCTGGTGTGGGGAGCACTTTGGAGGAACTGGAAAGCCGCCCTGGTTTTAATCGGTGCGGTTTGCATCTTACATTCTTCCTTCCTTCCTCCTTCTCCGCGTGCTCGTATACCCTGATGTCTGCATGTGTCCCTTTGTCACCCCTGGCAAACACCAGTGGGCTGGGAAGATATGGTTTCCCTAGGCTTCCTAGCTTGACATTCCTCAAAGGGGTAGATAAAGCTGTAGGTGTCCTTGGCTGACCCCTCTCCCCTTTGCACACCTCATTACGATATACGCTAAAGAACAGGCTTCTTGTATCCAAAGCTGGGGGCTCCTTCTCACCTTGTCTATATCACGGGGACCCAAAGTTTGAGCTCTGTTAGAAAGGATGCAGGAAGGATGCAGGAGGGGTTTTCTTCCCAGTAGGACACTCCCCTGTTACAGCCTACGACCGTTTCCCATTGCTGGGGCCATCTCTCAGGGTTAGCATTGACCTGCCCACAGGTGGCTGACACCTTCTCTGGCAAACACGATCTCATTCCCGCTGCTTTCTTCCTCATCCCAACTCTTTGTGTGCAAGTGATGTAGATCCCAGCTAAGTTGCTGTTCTTACACCTGGGCATTCACACGTGTGAAACTGGGAACCACTATCATGGCATGGTTAGCTCAGTGTTTGTGGGAGAGCTCATTTCAGTGGCAGAGTTCTCCTGCAGAGCCCATTTTTGCTGCCAGTGGTAACACCTTGTTCTTGCAGGATCTGGGGTTTGATGCTGCATTACAAAGATCCTTTAAACCTAGAGGCCTTGTCCCCAGGCAGCTAACGGCAGGGATGGGAGAGGACTGGGAGGAGAAAAGCGTTCGGTCATATTGCTATTAAGATGTGTCTCGGGAACTGGCTGAATTTTAATTGTTCTTTCCTAGGTGGTGAGTGAGCACAGGAAAAGATTTACCTTCTGGCCTTTCCATTTGGGCATGTTGACATTTCCAGGCGGCACGTTCCTCTGATGGAGAGGTTTGACGTCAGGTGGGCTGATTAAAGCCTGCAGTGCCTCTGACTCATTTGGCTACGGCCTGCGCAAGGGGATTTGTAACACGTCTCTTTCTATCACTCATTATGGTTGGTTTTAAATAAATAAAGCTAAGCTCAATTCACAACTTCAGGGAAGATGCAGCTCGGCTCAGGCTCAAATACGCATTGCCATGGCAACAGATGCTGTCAGGCACACGCAGAAATGTCACTCTCAGCAGCGAACTCCCCTGCCCGGCTCTCCCTGCCCAAGCAGCGCGTGGGGCCGGGGCTGGCAGCAGGAAGGCAGTGTGGAGCTGGCACTGCCCATGTCGCTTGGGCATGCAGCTGCGTTTGGGAACAGCCCAGCGCTGGCCTTGCTGCTCTCCCAGCCTCAGGAGAGCTCACCTGAGCCAGCCAGCTGCCCTCTCACTGAGCAAGAACTGCCTTGGGGGAAGCCCTGTTAAGGGGGGTTTGCAAAGCTCCCTCCTTGACAGGCATTTCCAGACTGAAAAGCCCTAGTGTGGCTTTTTCAACCTGCAAAAAGGAAGAAAAAGACTTCCTGGGTCAACAAGTCTCACATAGCTGCAGCCAAGCGTGTAATGCAACCTTCTTCATGCACTGATCGAGCTCCAAAATAAAGAGATAAAAATTATCAGCTGCCTTCCAGAAGCCCCACTGAGCAAACCCCCCATGCTTGCTAGATAGATGCCCAGCAAGGAAATGGAGACGCAGAGAGATGTGGTTTCTCTAGCTGACTGGGGGTAGATAGGTTAGGCAAGGCAAGGCAGGGCAGTAGAGTCCCTGGCTCCTCTGTCCCAGAGTACCTGTCTCCTTGGCATGCTGAGCATGGTCCCTTTGGTGCTTCCGTGTCCTGTACAGCTCTTGATTCATCGAGAGCTTGAGTATGGCAGCAGCCCAAAACGTGAAACATGAAACATGCCCAAAGGCAGCAGCACTAAGGAAAAGGCTCTTTGAAGTGCTCAAGAACTCACCGCCCGTGGCACTGCGCCTGTGCATCTCTAATGTCCACTGATGTACAAGAGAAATGAGAGGTTCTGGTTTGTACAGCAAATGGGGCTAACAGCGTTGCCAGATCTTTCTTTCTCCAGGCATCTCAGGACATTTAGTGGTTTTCTTAAAGCCTGAGCACCTGGAGTCCTGGGAATGTGGAAGCTTCTCACCTCCCCTGCTCTTTTCTTAGGTGACTTCTGATGGTTGCAGGGAACCGGCTGAAAATGCACCCCCTGGCTATGACACAGGCGGGCAAACCTAAGAAACCATCATTTACTGGTTTCAATCCTATTATTTTTAGACCAACCCCATTGGCTGAGCTCTGAATTATGGTTTTTGTTTTGGATCGTGGGGGAGCACAATGCATGCGGGGAGGTACTTGGGTGTTCCCTCACTGACCTGAGCTGCAGGAAGAGGCAGCATATGCCCCATTAGACACTTTGGAAGGGGCAGAAAACAACTTGAGCCAAGAATCCAGTCTTCTCACATAGATCACTAGGACTGGGCAATGATTTCTAGGTTAATCCTCATTTTGTAGGTTTAATGCTTCCCCAGCTGGGGTGCCAAGTCATTTTTCTACCACAGCTGATTTGAAATTAACCTTACCTCCTACAGTCACTGTACCCTGCCACATCGGGGAACTTAATTGCAAAAAGAAGAGTTTGAACATGTGAAATGTTTTTATGACTGCATAGATTGAGCCACATTTCCATGACAAATGACTGAAATCTGAGAAATCTAATTTACAACACAAATTCCTTTCTTTTGTGTGTCTTTCCCAACTCAAATTCAAGTCAGAAACTCTCTGGGTTCTGCAGTAACTCTAATCTAGCAAAACTGTGGGTGTAAGAGAGATGAAAAACAATTGCATGAGGTCTCCAGGGCTGGTCCACAGTGACTCCAAACCCTAAATTGCTTATCCCTTGAGCGTGGTTTACGATTGCAATGGATCCTGGCGGAGCTGTGTAACCAGCACTTAAATAAAGGGGAGGCAGCAAGCCCTCCTGAATCAGTGGCATCTGTTCTGGGAAGGGCTGACCCAGAGACAGCCACAGCAAGAAGGTACTGAAACCCACTGTCTCCTCCTAGAAACAGAATTGAAGGACACAAAGTAAAGACCCCTGCAACCAGCACTGGCCTCTGATTAAAAATAAATCCCTTTCATGCACAGACAGTGGTTTGAGAAGGGGAAATACTGAACTGTGGTGAAAGCTTGAAGAGTTGATGGCTGGGCATCTCAGAATGGAAACCAAAGCGGCATCAATTCAGGTAGAGCTCTATACCCCCAGCCACTGGCATCAATGTACAGGCGTGCTCCCTCCTCTTACACTTACCTTCTTTCACAGTAAAATTGATTTTTCTGGTGCTTTCATCTGGGAGCAAATGTGAAAGCAACTCAGTCTTAGGAATGACAGAGATGAAAGGCTGCTTGGTGTCCTATCCATGCCACCTCCAGAGCCAGGAAAATCATGGTCCTCTGTGGACAGTTGGTGCTTTGCGCCGGTACAAGAATTAGCATCATTATTTCCAAGTGATGGGGGCTGCCACTGTCTCTTGCCAGAATGATAAACAAAACCAGCACTGTGGTGTGGTCCTCCTACCCCCTGTATTGTACTCTTGGGGCTAGCAGACAGCAGAGATATTTGGGCACTTACAAGGCTCACTTCTTTACTTAAAATGCACTAGAGGAAATACTGGTAAAATACATTATATCATTGGCCCACATAACTTATTGCTGTCAGTTATAACTGAGAAGGAACTGTGAGGAAAGGATCTGACATTTAGAGGGCTGAAAACATCCTCCGTTATACCACGCAAGGGAAGGGCACGGCTTGCAGCCCCATGAACCCTTTGAAGAAGACAGGTTTTCATAAAGTACCTGAAGCAGGGGACTGAAAATGGAGAACATTAAAAAACCTCAGCATCCTAAACTCCAGGCCAAACTGGAAATGTTCTTCATGAGCAGGTTAATATATAAATGTACTTCACATTGTATCCGTGTTTCTGCGGAAGACCATTAAGTTCCCAGGAAGCACCCAGTGCCGGCCCCTGGCAGAGGCAGGGCTACTGACCAAGGGAGGCTGTGACCCCAAACAGCAGCTCTTATGATCCCATCACAGACAGAAAATCTTGCAGTATCCTACACAAATATTAGTCCTGGTGCCAGCAAGTACTTTTGCCCAGTCTTTTGCCGTCTGATCCATCCCGTGTAAGTCACTCTTCCTTCACTACAGGCTGCCATCCTCTCCTCCTTGACCAGATACCCAGTGAATTATTTTTGTCTTGGATCACATAGTCCCAATGTTACAATTACACGCTGACCTCAAAGACTTGCTTTTAAAATTACCCTTCCTTAGCAAACCCTCTGTCTAGTGGGTTGGGTGGTTTTTTTATTTTTTATTTTTATATCTAAATGGTTAAATAGTGGGTGTGGTTGAGGAGAGAGGAGAAGAAGAAAGAGAAAGAAGCAGACAGAGCAAGCAGTAGGGGGAAGGGTTGCGAGGGTCACAAGTGTCCTCCTCAGGACAGGGAAGTCCATGTGCTCTGGAGAGGAGACACTTGGCTTCCTCTCGTTCCTCAGCAGCATCTTCTTCTGGAGGGTCAGTTCTCCTTGCTGACAAATTAATTTCACTGCAGAGACAGTGGCAGTCCCTCTTCCTCATAGCTACACCTAGGGACTTATTCTTGCAGCCACTACCTAAACCCAGAGACCCAACAAACCAGTATCCTTCAAACATGGCATGAAAATTGGGACTTTCCTGTAAACGCTACTGATGTTAAACATTTTCTAAACAGAAGAGACAGAAAAACAACTCTGAAGGGCCTAAAGGTGAACAGGTCTAGGACAGCAATAGGCAGACACAACTGCAGAGATGTGTTCGCAGTGAAAACCATGTAGGATAGATGTCACCTGTCCATGTTGCTGCTCAGCTGACAGTTCCATCAAATCCCTGCAAAACTTCACAGAATGCACAGAAACCTCTTCAGAAGAGGAGAGATGAGCATCTTCTTTGAGGATGGAGAGTAGGAGGGAATAGGACACCAGTCTGCCCTAGCAAGGAAAAAAAAGGGAAGCACCTCACAGGCTGACAGGAGAAACTTCAAATCTGCAGCAACATCTCACATCCAGGATGCTCACACAACTTTGTCAGTTTGCTACACACTAGGGCTTTCCCTCCATGCTCTAAATATGAAAGCTTTAAAGCCCAGCTGAAATGGTTTTAAGGCTGATTGGAGCCACAGTGAATTGGCTGCAAGTGATACAAGGAGCTTTGGCTGGGCTGGTTGTGAAAGCTTTTAACCACCTTCTGTCACCTGGCCAGTGGCTGCTCTTCCAGCCACCTTGTCCTTGTGATGGTCTCCTTCATCTTCAGGCATGCATATTGCGTCCACACTGTTCTGCACACCTTATCTTCCCGTAGCCTCTTCTGCACACTGGCTATGTCTCAGTCCTGACAGGGTGAACTTTCATCATGTAAAGTGTTGCCAAGAGTAGTACTTGCAGAGGAGACCTGCAAACAGTGCCCCAAGCTGCAGGTATTTGAGAAGGCGGCATCTGTCACTCAGCGTGAGCCTGAACCCCTGCTCTGTGCTGTATGTGGCTCTGGGTGGGGGCTCAATTGTATAAGACAGATCTGAACACCATCAGACTGAAAATTATCTCAGCATTTTTGGTAAAGTCAATGTCCCAGGCGTTTGGGAGGGGACGGTCCTCTTCCCTTCATTCCTCCTGCAGCTCCACTTGGACACAGCATCTTTTCCCCTTCTCCATGTTCAACACAGTTGTGCTGGGGTGTTGCCCTGTGCTGTCGCAGAGCTGGCCTCACCCACACCTGCAGTGGCTGCATTTTACGGTGGGTGAACTGATTTTTGGTTTGGGGAGGGTTTTTTTAGTCAATTTTGTGAAATGCTTTTGAAGCCTGTGAAACTGAAATGGATTTGATACCCACTGGAAGAGACTACAGGCTGGTTAGCACAGCCCAGGCTGGGGCAGAAAGTAGTATCAGAGCTCCAGTTAAGTGATACCTATAAATGGTGGCAAGGGGCACACTGATGATAAGCAGGCATGTGAGGACTCACCACTTCTCTCATTTGGATTGAAAAAGCCAAATCCACCTACCAACATCTGCTGAGTAGTGTTTGTTTCATTGGTATCAGTCAGCAAGACATCAGTCAAAGGTATTAATCTCTGAAATAAAAAAATTCAAATTCCAAACTCTGCTCTTCTAATAAGCTCCAGTAAATTTGCTCCCTTTTGCACTCCTGGGGTCAATCAATTAGCGACTGCCTAGGGAGAAGCTTAATTAAGCTCAGATAACACAACAGAGGTTTCACCCCCTTGCCCTCCCTCTGTCCACATCCTCCTTTACACATCTGGATAAAAGCTTCGCTGCAAAGCCTGGAGAGAGCAATCGCTCCAAGCAGAGAGTCCCCGAGAGCACGTCTGAGCTCCCAAAAAGCATTGCAAACTCTTGCATCATGCAGAGGCAGAAGAAGCCAGAGCAGCTAGGAAGTGAGAAGATCCACTCTGACAGCTGCTGCCACGGGGATAGGGTGTCACTGGGAACAACAAAAGGTGTTTTTACTGAGGAAACGTGGTGCCACGAATTATTAATTTTCTAGCAGAGGCAGGAATCCTAAGGCTGCTCTGATGGTGCTGCACTTGCAGCAGGAGCGAGCCAGCCATTCAGGACTAGTCTGACAAATCTGGCTCCAGCTGCTCAGCTTTATTAACGACAGAAGCCCTCGAGGGGTGGGATCCAGAGGCATCACAGAGATTTTTTTCCCCTTTCCTAAGCACAAAAGAAAGAAGTGGAATGTAGCTGAGGAATGCTTCACCCTTGGAAGGGATGTAATAAATCTCCTTGGATGTGATATTTGGTTTATTTTGTGGGAGTCATTCAAAAGGAAAATGCAGATTGTGGGGCTTAGCGCTCAGCCTATGCTGGCAAAGGATCGCCGACAAAGAATGTCCATTGGCAGGGAATTTCCTGACTTTGCAAGTGAGCAAACGCCTTTTTTGGTTACTCTAAAAGCTGTCTTGCCATTATATAAAAGGTTGCTGTAAGGCAGACTGTGATCCTTTCTCCTCCAGATCCACCAGAAGGACAAGTAATGATCGGCCTGATTTGCAGGAGGAAAGGTGTGGGCTGCGCTCAGGAAAGCGCTTTATTCCCAGGAAGGTCTCCTGGGCCGCAGGGGGCTGCTGGGGAGGCTGCGGCATCCCGATCGCTAGAAGCATTTCACGCACGCGTCAGGCACTGCTCCTGGGTGACTCCACCTCGGAGAGGGGGGGATGGCTTCAGAGACTTCCTGAAGTTCCTGCCAGCCCTCTGGTGATTATTACTGTGTGATTATTATTTAACAGTGGGAGTGCTGCCTTTGGGATAGGCACTTAAGGAGGATTCTTCCTGTGCTGAATGTTACTGGACCTAGGGATAGGTTAGCAGGCAGAGGTCAGGGAAGAAGAAAACAGAAGGGAACTGATGCGCAGATGGACTTGATTTACCACAGAAGCATGGCAAACAAAAAGCCCAAAGGTGACTGTGGACCTACCGCTGAGCAAGATGAGGCCATGCTCACTGACAGAGGTGGGCAGGGAGGAGGGAAGGGATTACTTCTGGGGTCTCACATCTATCAGTGAACTCCTAGGGGAGGGCACGACGGAGGCCGGACGGATGGCAGTAAACCATCTGGGAACCCTAAACTCGGCTTAAAGGGGACCTGGTGGAAGAGGAGCAGACTGCATGGAGCCAACCACAGCTGCCTGCAGCCATCCCACCCTTAAGGGAATCACCACAGTGGAAGGTAGAGGGGGAAATAGAGCTGCAGGAAACCCTGGCAGGCAGAGGTGGAAGCATGGTCCCCTCACACACTCTGTGACCCCTGCTGTGAACCACAGAAACTGCCCAGGCTGTGGCCTACGAAAAGCAGCTGAGTGGTGGCATCACTGATGGAGGCTGGAGCTCAGAGGGGTCAGCCACAGAAGCCATCATCTCATCACTCTCTTCATCCTCCAGAAATGCAATTCTGCTCACTCCGTCAGGTTATTGGGGATTCCCTTTTCTCGTGTACTTGTGAGAAGAGATGAAAAAAAGGATACCATTAACGAGGAGATGTTTGTTAAGATTTTAATTTCCTAGAAGAGGAAGTGTGTGTTTGCAGCCCTCAGTGGAGGGGCTAAGGCCCCCACAATAGATTTTAAAAGAGTCCTTCAGGTCGTTGCCTGCCATCGTCACCTGCTGGAAATCACAGGTTTTCAGTGTTTCCTTTCTGGTCAGGGAACACAAGTATCTTTCATCCTGCTCCCCGTGTTATCACATGGAGAGGAGGTGCCCCTGTAAAGCAAGTGACCTTATCAAGAAGTTAGCAGTCTTGGGTTATTACCAGAACTGGACTAAGCACTTTGCTGCTGTTATCATTGCTATTGATTTTACATTTATAGAGAGCTGCAAATTTACACAGTGCTTAATAAACACAGAGTTTCCTGGACTACAACTAGTAGCAGGAGAATTGGGAGGCCTTTTTTTAAAAAAAAAAAAACCAACAAACTTTTTTTTTAAACAATTACATGATATTTCTGTGTTATTTTTTTCACTACAACAGTAGGCTGAAGATCAGAGGAGTTGCTGCCACACTCCCGTATGGCCACACACATCAGGACATAGCAAGAGCAAACGGATCTAACATCCTCCCAGACAGAATGGCAATTTTATACCACTTACCCCACTGGCGTCATCCAAAGTTTTGGACAGACAAGTCCAAAATATGCTGGGTAACAGTGAAATAACACAAGGCCTTGGGTTCTACTCCTGCTGTGCCACTTAAAATTTCACCCAAGTTTTCCAAAGATGCAGCATTTTCCTCCTGCAAGAGTGTGGCTGTGAGTCTCCCAACTGGGATACGACATGGGATACTGCTGGACTGAGGTATCTGCGAGCAAGAAAGTCCAGTAATATAAGATAGGCAAGTGAATTCCCTTAGGGCACAGCACCATTATCAGCACAAATATTTTGACTCTGGACAAATTATTTGTTCATCAGCTTAAAAATTAAAACCTTTTGGCTCAATGCTTTGTGGGGGTTTAAAAAATGTTTTTTCTAAAGGGACCTCTGAGAGCAGGATTAATGTCCCCTGTCCCCTCCACCTCCCTCACTTTGTGCAACACTTTGTGGCAGAGAGACTCAAGGAAAAGAAACAGCAAACAACCATGGGGACAGGGAGGTTGGAAGATGCAAGGGAAGAGTGGAAGTCATGCGGCCTTGAAGAAAGGGAAAGGAGCACACGCTAATCCAAATAATCTCTGACGAATTAAAGAGGCAGGTTGAACGATTCCTGGATGAAAGGGTTGGGTTAGGCCTCAGGAGATCTGAGTCATCACATATTGATGCTCAAAGGGGACTAGAGACAGCAGTGAGGTTAAACCCAGCATTCGGGAAGCACTCAGGAAGTGGAAACAAATCCCTGAAGGTGGTTTGGGGGGAAAAAAACCCCAAAAAGGCTTGAAATGCAGAGATGACACGTGCCAAGGCTGTGCTACAGCAGAAACTCTGGCAGGAAACCCCGTGAGATACACGTTCCCTGGAGGTGGGAATATCCTCCAGGAGTTTGGGTCCTCCACTGCACGTTCTGTCTTCAGCTCTTTACAAGGAGTTAAAGTTCTGCCACTCTTCACTCACTGCTTTTGCTCTAGAGATCTGGCTGTGAATCGAGGCGTACCGCTCATGCAGTTTACCTTGGCAGGCTGTGAACGTCCTACCGCTGGCTACAGGGTGTGGCCGAGTGTGCCCAAGCCCTTTCTGCACAGCTTCTCCGTATCCTCTAGAGCCTGGCATGAATGAATGGCCCAGCCTTGGAAAATATTATCATCTCCCAGAGAATGCTGGTTCTCAGCTGTACCCAAAGGAAGCCAGGCTGCCTTCGGGGAAAACTTAATGAACGGCTGGGTGAAACTCCCTGGGCTCTACACGTGGAGAGAAGCAGAGACCTCGGCTTTTGACAAGTTCACCTGAGAATATTCCCTTACATCTAAGCCCCGACACCGTGCTTTCAGCGCAGTACCTGCCTATGTGCCATAAATACAGTGTCCCCTGATTTATATTTTTGGAGTGCTGGGCATGTATGGATGTAGCATATTTATTTGTCTGCCTCTTCCACCAGACTATCCCAAATTACCAGACGAGGCATTAACGGCTTGAGGCTCCAAGGTCCCACAGCAGCATTTTCCCACCAAGTATTGCTTCTAGTGAGAAGGACCCTGAAGCAGGTTTGAAGCCCCCTGGCCTTACTTCAGGCACACCCAAGCACAGCTCTGCAAGGTCATCTGTCCAGGTATCTTCCTGAACCTCTTCACATAGAGGCCAAAGGCATTCTGTCCAGTTCTATGTCATGATCACACAGGGAATTACATATTGTTCTAAATATGAATGTTTCCTCTGCATGCTACTGCAGATCTTAGGAAAACAATCGTGAGGGCTAAGCCACGGTGGTTCTGCTGCGCACAATGTTATTGCAGAGCCCTTGCCAGCGCTCTCCACAGAACATTTCAACTTCACTTTAACCTACCATTGCTCCATCTGTACATCTCAACGCATCTGCCAGGCACAGATAATGTGATTCAATTTGATCTCGGAGTTTTTCTACATGGGCCAGTAGATATCAGGCTGAGTATACAAGTTATTTTCAGCTCGTCTGTGACATCCAATTCCACCCACCAGGTTTGCAGAGATATATAAATCATGGAGGTGTCTAAAATAACAGGCCCTGAGGAAACATCTGTCACCTCCAGAAGCTTGTGAGGGAGGAGGATGAAGCATTCAACTCAGCAACTCGCTGAATTTTCTTTTAGCTCCAAGAAAGCAGAGAGCAGCAAGTCTTTCTGACACAGCCCACATGCCTTGGGAGTTAGATTTTCACATTGCCTTCACACTGCATTTGACCTGTGAACGTAATGCAGGCAATACAGAGATGCTCAGCACTTTGGATGACATTTGTGCCACCTCACCTTTATCTTCAAAAGGAATGGATTGCTTCAATTCCTTTTCGTTTCTGGATTTTTTCCCCAAAATTGACTCGCTGGTTGGCCCTTTGCACCCAATCTCTTAATCAAAGGAACACAGAACTTGCCGTGCTGGGACCTACTGATGGCTGCTCTAGTCCTGAAACCTGCCACCTCCTGCGCTGGTGAAGCACATGGGCCAGAGCCTTGCATATCCTACAGCTATTAACCTTTCTACATGAAAAATCGGGAAGAGAGCTGAGAAGTTATGTTTTCGCTCCCTCCCTCCTCCCTTTTGAAGTGATCTGATCCTCTCTCTTAGACCCCAACTCACTCATTCTTTGCTGCTCTTCGTAGTGGAGAAAACGGCGACGGAGCCGTGGAAGAAGATTTTAAAAAGGCGAATTACACTGTATGGACTGCTACTTCTTATAGCGTGAATGCTGGCAAACTTTGAAGCGTGTAGGTTTCAGAAAAAGGAAAGCAGAGGACAGATGGTGCTGCTCTCCTTACGCTGGCAGAGGCCGCCACTGGAGCGGAAACGGGGCCAGGCTCGGCTCACAGGACCGGGCCCACGGCTGGGGAGGGCGGGATCCACCTCGGCCTGCCGCACTCGCCTGCCTCTGCCCCGGGCGCCTCTTCTCCCTGCCCCAGGGCTGCCCCAGGCCCCTCCCACCTCACCTGCCAAATATCTACATTGCGGTGAGCGGAAGCATTACAGAGAGCGAGCGGGGACAGGGCACGCCGCCGGCGGGCGGCGGCGCAGCTCACGGCCCCGAGGCCTGACCCCTGCCAGGAGGC
>WAAD01020544.1:261891-283471 GCA_013389945.1 Fregata magnificens
GCCGCCCTCGGCCCCCGGCCCCGCCGCCCTCGGTGTTTGCTGCGAGAATAAAGAAGGGGGTCGGTTACCGTTCTTTTTTCCGAGAGGAAAGGATCGGCCACGTAAGGGTGCGCCGCCTGCGTGAGGCTGGGGAGAGCGGGTTCCCTCTAACTGCCCGAAGTGCTTGAGCTTAGCACCTCGGAGCTGGAGAGCCGGCGTTACACCCGCCACAACCCTTGTCCCAAGTTGGCCGTTTCAGCAGAGGGATGCTTCCCCCAGGGACCTGCTTCCCTCCATCTCAAAGCGAAGTAATGGTAGAGAAGTCCTCAAACGCTTGCTCGGGCTTAGAGACCAACTCTTCATCTCCAGCTCAAAATGTACCGGTTTTACTAAGCCATCCAAGAGGGGAATTTTCCTTGGGGGACGTAGGACGGAGGCGATCCTAAAGCTGCAAGAGGTCTTTGCGTAGGGGATGCTATACATCTTTGTGTCACTGCACCGATACATGAGCGCCAGCCTCATCCAAATGCCAAGACAGGTCCGAGATGTAAGTATGGAGGAAGATCCTGAAGGAAGACATAACTGAGGATGAAGATTAGCTGTCCAGGCTGGCTGTGGCTTTGTGTTTCCTACTGAAGAAAGCTGACTCTAACTCAGCTGTAACAGTGGTTCATACGGTGGAGCTGATTTTCACTGACAGCTTGGATACTAACCGGTA
The DNA here is from genome assembly GCA_013389945.1 of Fregata magnificens. Classification (NCBI taxonomy): domain Eukaryota; kingdom Metazoa; phylum Chordata; class Aves; order Suliformes; family Fregatidae; genus Fregata; species Fregata magnificens. Next base: position 262,589 of record WAAD01020544.1, read on the forward strand.
TGCTGTGAGCAGTGTGACATTTCATGCCAACTACAAACTCGCTGAGAGGCTGAGGAAAGACCCGGGCACTGAACTCTCAGTAGCCATGGCTATACTGGTAGGAGTTGCTAGCTGGCAGCTGGCTCCGGTCTGTCTCCACTGCCCTGGCAGAAAGGTGGCCATGCAGTGAGAAGCGCTCCTGCTCACTGTGCACCAGTATGTTGATGGTGTCATGTCATCTGTTCCCTGCAGCAGCCTGGGGTTGCAGTGCAGAAGGACGGGATAAGCGAGGAATTCATTCTTTCCACTTTTGCAGCCTTTTGACTCATGTTCTGAATTGCATCAAACACCTACCTTTTGCAAAACCACCTAGTATTTAAAACAAAATCCAAACAAAGCTAGGAAACAAAAGATAAGTGCAGAGTTAACCCAGGTTAGCTCTCCGCCCTTGTGAAAACTAGGGTTTATAAGGGGTTCATAGCGCTTGGCTAAAAGGAAAACTCTATATTCAAGAAGTGATCAAACTTGTAACAGGTAGGGGATAGTTATAGGAACATGGAAACTTTCACAGACGTTAACGTTCTTGGTGACAGCAGACCGAAGTGGCAACTACATATACATTTGGCAAAGTGATGCAAACGGCACCAGATCACCTTAATCAGATGCATAGAAGAAGGAGGTGCATAAGGACATCCTTAGAGATTCTTCACACGTGCAAGAGCTGATCACCAGTGCCATTGCTGTGTCAGTATCTTTAATGTTTTATCTTTGATGTTGGCTCAGCACACTCTAGGACCTGCGGTTTCTGCATAGAAGCGGCTCCTTAGGCTGCCTTGGGCTGCCAAGCTGTCTCCAGGTCACACAGAGGAAAGAACATCCACAGAAACAGGAGCGGAAATCAGTGGAAAATCTATAAAGGGGTGCTAACTTACGAAAGATGTGCTAGAAAAAGGGGTTCAAAATGCGCCAGCAAAGCTGAGCACGCTGTTTGTGTATTGCATTTGGTAGGAAACTATACAGAAAATTGTCTGTGGACTGAAAGCACAGAAATATAAAGGATTACAAAAGGCAGGCCAGGGCTGAGCTGTCTGCCCACAGAGGGCATGGGCAGAGCTTTCCCAGCCACAAGGCACTGCTGAGACTGCAGCAAAGAGCACCAAGCAGAATATCAGACATGGAAGACTTCAGTCTGAAGTCCAGATCATAGACACGTGAGCTGACGATGTGAAAGAAAAAACCAGGAAGCTGCCCAGGAGCAGGTTATCCTGGAACAGTTCACCAAACTTCTTATCCCTTTTACCAGATATTCCATGGGCACTTTCTCTCTCTCACATAGCGCATGCTTATTTAAAGGGGGAAATATCTGGACGATCGGCCAGTTCTTCAAGAGATGGCAACTAAGTTCAAACAAATTATATACTGAATAAAGACGTAGATTCCACTGAGCTTCTCATGACTGCAGATTTTGATTTGGTTAAAAAGTAATCAGAACCAGAGTCTGGAGATATTTAGCCCTGGAAGGTTTTTTCTCCTGTCTACCACAGTACCTGATTACTGTTTCTGATATTATCATCTGCTTTAATAAGCAAATTCCCTCAAACAGCAGTTGGCCCTAATATATCCCTCTTCTATTCCCATCTCCTTGGCCACATATTGCTTACTGAGCTAAGTGCTAAATGGCTCTTGGAAAGTGCTAAGAGAGTGTTGTGAAAGGGCTAAGCCGAGTTTCACAAACAACTGCCTGTACAGAGAAATAGTCCCATCGGTAGGGTGGTGCCAGGAGGCCCAGCAGCAGTCTGGTTGAAGACCCTTGTTTTGACAAGGCTGGAGAACTGAACTTCACGGTTGCCTTCTTAAGATAATTTAAATGAGACATTTTCACCTTGTGGAAGTGAAGTTTTTTTGACCCTAACTGAAACAAAACCACTGGATACTTCGTCAGAAATATTCAACAAGATCAGTATGTTCCTGCTAACCAGGTCAAGTTCATCTGCTCTGCCTGCTCCACCAGAAACCAGCTCAGCCGGCAATCTTGGCACTCGATAATTCTCAGAAGTGAAGAGCGGTTCCTGGAAGACAGTGGGAACAAAGCCCCAGACCCACCAGCCCTGGCATGAACTTGGCTTCTGAACCCTCAGCCAAAGTCAGGATGAAACCCAAAGCAGCCATCCTGCAAAGAGGTGCTGAGTCGCCAATGCCAATTCAAACATTCCCCAACTAATCACCATTGTCTGGGCATGGGCAGAAAGTAAAACATCCGAAGTTTTTTATCTCCTCCAAGAAGTTGCAGCATGTTGGGGCCACCAACAAGCATTGTACAAACTTCAACCTGCAAGTAGAAGGGAAGCTTCACCATACGAGAAGCCACTTACTTGCAAGAACGTTTCAAGAAAGGAGAGTGGACGGGGTCTTTTAAGCTAAGCAATTTCCTGGGTGAACCAGCTCAGTCTGTGCTCTCGCCTTGTTTATCTGCTTAACTGTTGGAAGATGTGGGTCTTGCCCTCTGTGCACATGAATTGGGATCACAAGACACCTCTTTGCCACTTGTCACTGTCACTTGGGGGATCTCTGCTACACTGGGCTGTGGCATGTGGTTTTGATCCAGTGAGTGGGTTTTGATCCAGTGCTGGCATGGACTGGCTTCCAGCCTGAGTAAGCAGCCACTCTGTGACTAATGGGTAAAGTTACTTGTTTTAACTCTAAACCAACGGGTCTGCAAACCCTCCCCCCCCTCCCCTGACTTTAGTTAGCGATTATTTTGTTTATTTTATAGGGTGCTTCAGATACTATCAATTTCTGTGTAAAATAGATGTAGTATCATGAACATTGAGGGCTACCTTGCTAATTGTTTTAATTTTGCAATTAGATTTTTGCAATTAAATTACTGCAGGTTAGATGCTAGCTAATACATTTAAATCAGCCCAATGAATTGGTTTTTTATACTAACAACACATTTTGAAAGCACATGTTTCCCTTAAGAAAAATAGCATCTGCAACTGTTTTACTGAGCTATTTGGGTTCTGAAATGCGTTTATTACAAAAAATGCCACAGAGTCTGTTATGTCCTATGTAGTATTTGCCATGTAAGCTATTTATGAGGCAAGTTATTTATAAGGAAAGTCATTCATAAGGAAAGTTAGTTTAAGTTATTTATAAGGAAAAGCCAGGCTCATTGTCTCATTTTATAGTTGGAGATGTTGTGGCACAGGGACAGGTGAAACAGTTTCCCCTGTGTCATGCAGCAAGTCCGATTAGTCCCAGCTCCCACTACGTGCCCATCCAGCCCTCTGCCCGCTGAGCCACGCACTCCTCCACAGTGCTATTTGTTCTTCTCCCCCCTCTCCACAGCAAGCAGGATAGTTCAGTTTTGTTGCATCCTTCCAGCTATGGGTCTTCTGCAGGGGATACAGCTTCCTAAGTAATGATGGATCTCCATAGAGCTTCCCAACTTCCCAACTTTTACTAGAACCCTAGGTTTCTTGATTGATTTTCAAGACCAATATACATCTGCTAATCCCATTTCATCCAAAAGAAAGGAGACATTAGTCACTAAATTTGGCTGGTGGACATTAGGAAACCCATATTTGCCACTCGCCATTGGCTATGCTTTCTTTCTCCTGGTTGAGAAACAGGGTGAAAAACTCAGTGGGTTCCAGGATTGTTCTGTGGTTTTGGTTGTTTTGTTTCCTCAATAAAATTCAAAGCTCCAGGATTCAAAGAAACTGTAGCCAGCTCTAGGGACAGTTGAAAATGTGGAGGAAAATATTGTCAATTTTTTCCCAGTTAAATCACAACAGACTAGCAGCTACTGAAAGGCAAAATGTCCACATGGATGTAGGCAAGACAGAGCTGACAAGCAGAGACTGCCTGCACTGACAAGGGCTTAGGCATTTTATATAGCCTCCTGGAAGCCTCCCGGGATCTTCTCACCAAGGTGTTCAGGAGTGGCTCAACAGGAGAGGCCGGGGACATAATTCATGGCCTTCTTCCACCAGCTGCCATAGGGTTTCTCTGCAACTTGATAGGTAGGAGGAAGTTGCTCTGCTTTCACTGTCAAACTGAATATTGGCATCTCGGGGGTTTACAGCAAAATAAGTCATCTTGTCTTCATTTCTGAGGTGGCACAGTTCAGCTGTGGCCACCCTGTGCAGATGCCTTGAGCTTGTTTCCATCTGCATCCTACATTTGCCACCCACTGGCAGACCTACAGCATCCCTGGAGGAAGCTGGTCACAACGTGTTGAAGGACACTCTGCACAGCCACCTCAGTAGCTCCACAACTTCATCCCCTTATGCCTAAATGGCAGGGGTTTTCATACCTTCCCAGGGTCTCTGTTTTGAAGTGGAAATGTCTTCTTGTCCTGCTCTCAGCGGTCAGTGAGAACATTTCATCTTTACAAGCCAACAGTTACCACATCATTCTCTAGTCTTGCCCTTCTTAAACAAATCTTCTCAATCTTTCTTCATGGGATGTGCTTTCAAAGCCTCTTCTCAGGTTTGCTGCTCGGCTGTGAAACCTTCAGTTTGTGTCCAGCCTTCCCTGTGACAGGAAGAGCAAACGGGTCACCTGCTGCATTGTGCACCCAACACCCCGCATTAGCTGTGCCTTTTTTTGGAACAGCATCATACTGTTGACTCCTATTCAGTTCATGGCTCACACCCTGAGCTGCCTTTCTGCAGTACTGCCGCCCGGCCACTTATTCCCCATTTTCTCTTTGTGCTTTTGATTTCCTCCTCTTAAGTGTAGCACTTTGCACTTTTCTTTACTGAGTCGTTGATTTTCTCCAATTTAGCAAGATCATTTTGAATTCTCAGTCCATCCGCCAAACTGTTTGCATCCTCTCCCAGCTAGATGATGTCTGCAGATTTTATGAGTACTCTTTATTCCCTCGTCACAGGTTGTTAATGAAAATACTGCATAAAATGGATTCCACACAGATGTTGGAAGGACCCTGTTTGAAAATTCCTCTAAGTCTGACAGAGGACAATTGATAACTGGGTTTTAAATCTATTTTTTTTCACCAGCCATGCGTCTACTTAATGAGGATTTCATCTAAACTATATTTTCTTTCTTTGCTTAGGAGAATGCCATGTGGAATGGTGTCAAAATCTTCTAAGAATCAAGATGTACGACAATTGCTACTTCCTCCTTACCTGTGAAGAAGGGTGTATAAAGCCCACACTGACCTAAGCTGAGAAAGGTATTTTTATACAGGCTTGAACTGCTTTATCAGTTTCCAATCTTCAGTTCAATCGCTGCAATTTTGTGTGTAGCCATAGCCCGAGTAATTGTCTCCAGTATCTCAGTGATTAAAGCTCATTCAAAATTCCAGCAAGCTTCGATAAAACATTTTCCTCCCTCGCTAGGATAATATATAGTCAGAGATCAGAGACTTTTTTACAGTCCCAAATTCAGCAAGGGAGAAGTTGGCACTAATACACACGTAGCAGTGAAAAACTCCTTCGCAAAAACATGAAGATGTAGGTAGACTCTTGAAGATATTTCCTACTTTGTAAAATCCACATTCAAGGAAGCACAGTGGCGTGTGCTAATAGTTGCGTATCCCATCAGTCTAATGATTTTAATTTATGTACTGTTCTGCACTACTGTGAAATTCCTGATGCAATCAGTATCATTGCAAGAAAGTAAAGCTGTTCTTACAGATGAGTTACAAATCCTCATTAGCCATCAGATGTTACATTAGACAAGCGTTTGCTATATCCTCAACATATTATGTACTTTTTAGTGCTGTTTATTGGTCACCTTTGTACTTAATAGCCTCCATCACTCCAGTATCTAAGCAACTCGATCCTGCATAACCTTGTGTTAAAAAGTGGCCCACCTCTAAGAGTCGCTTTTCTTTTTAGGGAAACTAGTACTTCATCCGAAGCAATGAATGGTTATGATTCTGTAACATTGGAAATGACTAATCCAGTGTTGTAAATGGGATAAAGGGAAATGGAATGTATTTTGAGAACAAACAGTAATCATTGACACAGTAATTTGCATCCCTAGATGTTATAATAATGACTAAGTATCACTTCCCCTTGTTTGCATAAGGAAGAGTAGGCAGAGAAATCCAGTGATTTGGCTAGCACACCACCAGCAAGCCACTGAGAAAGAAAAGATCTGAACATAGATCACTTTTCTTGCAGCTTGTTTTCCTGTAATCTGCTACATGTTTGAAATACAGCGTTACAAAATGTGTGATTCCTTCCAGTACTAAAAACTCTATAAGGGTTTCACTAGTTCATGCCAGAAATAGCCAACAAGAGTTGGTCAAGGCTTGTGGCGGATTTTAGAGAGACGGGGTGCAGTACATTGCCTTCAGAAGAGCTGGTTTGGATCGGTGACTTGGGATTCCTGACAATTTACATACATTAAGTGCCAACAGCCTCAATCTGTGCTGTCTTGCTGATGAAGCGAACATATTTTTGCTGCCTGAGGAAACTTTCTGCTCTTCAGAAAGTGATTGCAATTGCAAGGACCAAAGTATATTCAGTGACCCTTCTGCTTCACGACCAACTTAGGTGGATTTAAACGGGGAGTACTTGCTAAGAGTGGATCCTAAAGGTGTATTTGTACAGTGAGCAGCTCTGCACAAACATTTCTAGGCAGGCAGTCCCCAGGAAGTCAGAACCACTGCAGCAGAGGGATGGAGTGTTCGCAAGCTGAAAAGCAAATATGTTCAATGTCTTAATTTTTTTAGAAGAAAATTAAGCACCTGGGGTACGATTTGCTTTGTACTAAATAAAGGGAGTGCAAAATACCATCAGTAGGACCGGTGATAGCATTCTAAATTGTCTTTGAATTTCACACTGGCTGCATACCACAGGACCAGGGCAAATAACAGTTAATACAACCTTTACTTAGCTTCTCCTGACAAATATAAAGTAAAGGGTGAGGCAGTCTCACATTGACATATGGCCAGATATAGGCAAGACATACCTACAAAAGGTAATAACTCTTTATTATAATTATTTATTTTCATGCGGTCTTGGGTCCAAAGGAAGAGCAAAATGGGTAAATCTTACAGACTTCACTGTCTGAGAATACAATAATTTTTAGCGAGGGTCAGTCTTCTCTCTAGTTCACATATCTAAACAGGGGTCAGACTTTCCTGAATACGTAAGAGTTATTGGGAGCTTGTAGGGTTCAGTTATGGGAAGCAAAGGACAGAGGAGCAGAATATGTAGCTGCTGGACATTTTTTCAGGCCAAAGAGAAGTACCAGAGCTGGTGAGGGCTAGGCTGTCCTGCCAGAGGGGTGATCCTGGCTCACCTGTGGGCAGGCATCTTCATGTATTTCAGGTTTGGTGGAAAAACCCAAAAAAACCCAACCAGTTATTAACCCCCCTGCCTGACACCCACCTGACAGCTTTGCAGGTGTGCTGTACCTTCCTCCCTGCTCTTTGCCTTTGTGTTACAGCAAAAGTGCTGCCAGGGTTGCAAGGTCTCTCGTGTACGAATAACCCTGCCGTGCTGTGGGTTGATTGGCACCCTTTGGGCACCACTGCAATACAGATGAAGAAATATTTGTTTACATTTGAATAGGAGATCGGAAACTCAGTGATTCTGACTCATTGCCACAGCCCCAGTTAACTGGGAACACCCTTATCTTTTCTACTGCATTTTCCAGCTGGGTTTTTTTTTGGTGTCTCTCTCCCCCTTCCGTGTCCACGTGTTTTCATGACTCTTAGTTCTTCTCTCTGGTTTTGCCTCCCTGGGCTCATTTCCCTTCCTTTACTTTCTTCCTACACACCTCGCTTCCCTTTCAGCTTTCCTCGTGGCTTGTTCTTCTCAAGTTCTCATTGTAAGTGCTTATTTTCAGGCTTGTCCCTCTCACAGGCTATCCCAAGCCTGTCTTCCCACAAGGAGAAGGAGACATTTGGGCTGGAGGGGTGCATTGGCAGCAAGGGAAAGCTGGGGGCCAGGGGAGTTGCAAGCGAGCAAGGAAGAGGATGGAGGGAGAGGAAGGCAGGGAGGGACACTCACCGGGATACAGGCAGGAACAAGGAGGGGAAAGAAAATGTCAAGGAAGGATGGGGGAAAAAAGATGGGAAACTAGGGAAAAGCATACGCAAGAGTGAGGGGAAGTAGAAAGATATGAGAGCGAATGTGCATTAGGAGGCAAGAGAGAAGGGAGATTTCATGGAGGGGAGTAATTAAAGGTAGAATTACACTTGCAATGAGGAAAGCACTTGAGACTGAAGGGAAAGAAAGGGGGAAAAGAAGGAATGAAAGAAAAAAAGAAATTAAAATCCTAGAATGGATGAGGGAGAGACCATGAGGGGGAAAAAAGGAGCTAGAAAACAGAAGACAACTGTAATTCTAAAACATAGCATGAAAAAAGGTGAAGATTGCTTGAATATTGGTGGGAAGACAGAAAAACAGGAGGAAAGGATAAGAGCTTTGGAGTATTTCAGAATTCCTCCTGAAAACAGCTCTGAACTGAATATTCATAAAAAAAAATCACAACAACAATATGAACACATACTTTCTTAAGCATTGAAACGGTTTCAGGCACAGTCAGTCACCTTTCCTGGTCCCAGCCCTTACCGCCCTTACTTCACTACAGAATCCTTGTCGTGCTGTAGAGCCCTTCCCAATACAAAGGACGTAATGTAAAGCCACACACTTGTTACTGAAACAGCAGTAGGGAGGCAAGAAGATCCCTCCATGTATAAACCCCATTATCCTCCCCATTACTTAACATAATTTGCCTCAGGCAGCAAGTCAAATCCTCCAAATATTCACTGCAGTGAGAGATAGAGAGTGAGGAACTCACTTATCTTTTCAGGTGGATTTCACAGTCTGGTTTTCTCTCTTTGTTCTCACTTTCTCCCTGGTTCTGTTGTTTTTCTTTTATCTTTCCCTTTCACGTTTTTCAGCCCAATTTCACTTTCTGCCTACTGTTCTCAAACAACTTACTCAGTTTCGGATTGTATTTTCCTCGCCCTCCCTATTCTGATGCCCTCTGGGGGTCTTTCCATGCCTCCTCTTCATCTCTCTCCCTCTCCCTCTCCAGGTGCCCACCTCTAGAAGCCATCTCCTACCTACCCCTGCCAAAGCATGTGCCCCGCACATATCACCAAGACTGGGTACTCTCCCTGATGATCTCATGCAACTTCCCAGGGTACCTTCAGTATTTCATTCCTTCTCATGAAAGGGGAATATCTAAAACATTACAGTTCCTCTTTGAACACCAGTAGAAAGGAATATCCCCCTCCACCACATGGAGGCCCATCACACATCTATCCTCTATTCGCTTTCAACACTTGACCTCATGGTCTCTGGTCCCCTCTGCTTCGTATTTAAACATCCCTAATCTCTTTTGACCTTCTGTTCTGATCCAAATATTTGATCTGAATTAGAAAAAAGTGCAGGTTCCTTTTTCTCTTTTTACTCCATTATTGCTGGCAGGCCCTCGCCCACCCTGGGGTGCTCTGCCATGCTTTTGAACTGCGACAAATGGTAAGGCTGGAAGATCAGGAGCCAGGCAGGAGTGACAGTGCCTCACCAGGATGTCTGCTGAGCCTCACCCTAGCTTCCAATGCAACCTTGCTCTGCAGCAAGGGGACTAATGTACAGCAACCTCCCTCTTGGCTTTGACCATGAAGGTGCTTGCCATACGCAAGAGTGCTGCTCAGCCCTGTGTTTCCCACCCCTCGGCCAAGCCCCGCTGCTCAGCCTGGGTGTAGACATGGGAAGCCCACATACATTTGGACTTGGATATTTTCCTACACTCCTCCTATCAACTGCATAAAGGTTGCCAGAAGTACTGTTTGGACCAAGGGTTTCACAAGGGGATGAAGGCACAATGGATCCTCCCAAATGAAGAAGCCAGTGACACAGTGGACACGGTGCTCAGCGCCATGGGTGCCTTCCAGCTGAGATGCCTGGTACCCTCCCAAATCCAGACACCCAGAGATCTCCAAGCTCTGCTCTTCTGACACCCACCATACTCAGGTATCCTGGCAGCACCATAGAGGTGCCCTTGGGCAACCTCTCCTCCACAAACTGAGGTTCTCTGGTCCCCTCTATATCACACAGTCCTGCACTCCAAAAACTGGTGTGCCTTGAGCTAACTACCCATCCAGATGGTTGTATTCTGACCCTGAATACTGGCATATTGAGGCCAATGGACTGAGGTCTGGAGACCTCCCCAAATGTTGAGTGCCCCCTGCGTGCCCCTCACAGAATCAATGTACTGTGGTGAATCTGAGGTGTCCTGTCAACGCCAAACTGAGATGTTCCACATCACCCCAAATGGAGGCTTAAGGGACACTTCTGAATTGTGGCAGTCTGCGGTCTCTTTCTTGAGGCATCATCCATATCACTGGGACTGAGAAACCTCAGGTGGTCCAAAAGCAAGCATCTCTGTCCCCTTGTAATTGAGGTGACCAGTCCTCACCTTAAAATGCTAAGGAATCTCAGCCTCCAAATTACTCTGTGCTGGGCCCCATCGCATGACAGCACCCTGGACCACTCCAGATGCAGGTCTACCCCCCAGGCACCACCCTGCCCCAGCCCACACACTGTTGAGATATCCCAGACCCCCACGGACGAAGGTGTCACAGGGACCTTCCTCACCCCGCACCACTTGGAGTCTCCCTCAAAGTGACACATCCTGAGATGCCCCCAGCTGAAGTCAACAGAAAGGATCTTCCTCCATGCGCTAAGCTGTGGCAACGTGGAAAGAAGCAGCCAGCAGTTGCAGAGGACTCCTTATTACTGTATTCAGTTCCTTTTTCCAGGTGAAGATAAGGACCATATCTGAAAAATCCTAACACTGCATGCTCTGTTCTGGCACAGGCATATCTCCTCTGCAGATGTTAAACTCAGGGTTAGGGGTGGCAGTAGCAGTAAAACAGGTAATGGCAAAGGGCACATTTTCTCACTGCATGCAGTTTCAGACTGAGGTAAGGGCTGGAGATTGTTAATGCCAATGCTGTATGTTATGTTTTTGGAGGTGGAAATAGTCAGTCTTTTCCTTAACTGTTTGCACAGTGCCCAAAAAACATGGTTCTTATCTCAATCGGGCGTTGGTGCTGCTGCACCATGACAAACATTGTGCATCTGGGACAATCCTACCTTGCAGTGGAGAATCCCCCTGCTTCCCAGCACAAGCTCCTGTGCCTGATTCATTTAAAAGCACATTTAGGGGGCCGCTGTATCTTGAGCCAGAGGATGCAAAATGACACTGTTGTTTATCTATCTAATCACACCATTTTATCCTCAACACTGAAACAAAGAAGGAGCCTCTAAACTTTTCAGATGCATAGCAGAGAAGCAGGACAGACTGGCCTCAGAGGCAGATTCCCCACCAAGCAGTTCCCACCAGCAACCAAAGGGAGAGACACAATGAACTAGGAAGTCAAAAATCAGCAAAAAAAATCTCTGCTGCTTCTGCAGCTGCCTGATGGTGAAAAGGAGCCATCTCGATGCCAGAAGGAGATAATCCGCTGACAGCCGTTTATGCTAGTAAAGATAAATAAACACAAGCCATTCGATCCCCTCTAAGGACTCTACGGTAGAAGGGGTGTAACTTCCTATCCCTTAGCTCTTTACAAATAGCAGAGAAACATTTGTTTCTGGGGAATAATTAATTTCTTTCAGGTCTGGATGAAAGCAGAATTGCTGAGGGGAGTGGTGGGCTGGAAATGGTGTTTTAGCACCTTTACATGTTTGGACATTTTCCTTAAATTTCTCTCTAAATCTGTAGAGGCGGCATTTCTTCTCCATGAGGGCAGGCAGAGTTTGAGGTCTCTCATTTTATCCATCAAGGTTAATATTCCTCATACAGTCTTCTCATCTCTGCCAGAAGGGATTCCCTAAAGAATTTTAAATTTGAATGAATTCCCCAGAAATATCCGTTGATATAATTACTCCCTGGCCTTGTAAGTTCAGTTTTGCTCATACTGAAGCCCTAGAAAGCAGCAAGCATACCGTGCAAGTGAGGAAAGCCATGGTTCATGTGAAACTAGGGAGTTAAAAATATATTTTGCCAAGTCTCAATATTATATTTAGTAGTGCTGTAGTTGCTGTGGTCTAAGAATAAAGAAGGGCAAGTCTTGAAGGTAATATATATATATATTAGGAGATCAACCAGTATCGCTGGAAAACACAAACAAGCTTTTAGGCACACAAGCCTTTTTTTAGGTCCAAACTGGAAGCAGCAAATTTCGTATAGATATTTGTAAATATAACTTCATTGTTGTTATAATATGCATTGCTTCCTCTCTCAAGTGCTGTTGCATAGGACATTTCACCTCCTCGACCTCAGATGTCCCCTCAGGAACAAGGGATCCGCTGCTCCTCTAAGTTGCCATGGTGCAGGGAGAAGGGTTTGGGTCGAGGGGTGACTTTTCAGTCCCTGCCAGTAACATGAGGTGAAAATGAACCAGCCCCTGCAGCTCCCAGCGGCCGTTCCTTTTCTCTTGTGTGCCTCAACAGAAATAGTAGTACTTCATACACATTTGGCAAGCGGTTTACCAACAGATGTCCTGATGCCTGGAAATAAAACCTCAAGACTGCAATGCTTTCTGAACTCTTCCCTCTCCTCTTCCTCTTCCTCCTCCTCCTCCTCCTTTATGTAGCAGTGGCCCCTAGTGGAAGCTGCTGGGTGGGTTGATCCTGGTCTCCATCTCTCCAGGGAAGAGGCTGGCTGGGATGGGTGTGTTCCGGTGGGCGGCTGCAAACCCACCACAGGGGCCCAGCAGAGCCACACTGGGCACCACCGGGCAGTCCCCCGGCCAGCTCCTGCCTAGCGCCGGCTGCCTGCAAACAGTATGTCAAGCAGCGGAGAGTCAGGATGCTGTTTTGGTTTGTAGGGACATGTAGCACAGTTCCTCCACGGCCTTCAAATAGCCCCCTTACGTGATTCCCGTTTGAACGATCTGTTTTTATTAAGAGATAAACTGCCTCCCATTCCAATAAATGTGATATGAATGACAATGTAAGGCCTGTTTCCATTCTCAGAAGAAAAAAATCCCAACCCACTGTACAGGAAGTTTCACTCTATTCAAGTAAAGAGCGAAGTCTATATACCATCGGCACACATGAATAGAGAAGCCTCTTGCATTGATTATTTTCCTCCTCCACCAAAATATGACTACTTCCTTTATTCCTGAACTCATAAAAGTGACAATACTGAAGGAGACCAAAGATGCATCATCTAGCCCAGCCTTTCTCTGATAATGTCCCGACTTGGGTACTTAAGGAGGACTGTAAGAAGTGGGATGCCTCCAGAAGGATCTTCCTCCTGGAAGCCTCTGGCAATCAGTGGTAAAAGGGCTGAGTCAGATGTGGCATCCTTCAGTAGATTTGTTTCACGCCTTTCTGAACACATTTATACTTTCAGGCTCCGTGACATCTTGCAGCAATGAGTTCCAAACATAATTATGCATTGAGAGAAAAAGTATTGCTTTTTGTTTGTTTTAAACATTGTCTATTCATTTCACTCAGTGCCACTTGCTCTTGCATCTTCTCCATGCCACTCTCCATCTAGCAGGCCTCTTATGTTCCATCTCAGTTTTCTCTTATTTCAGCTGAAAAGTCCTAGTCCCCACGTTTTTTTTTTTTTCTCAAGGTGAAAGTTATTCCCTATCCCTTCTGTTGCCTTTCTAATTCTAGCGTATCTTTTTTGAAACAACATCCTTCAGCTTGCTCTGAGGGGGTGGGCACGCAATGGCTTCGTAAATAGGCAAAATACAAGTTTCCACTGAATTTTATAGACTTCGGATAACTTCCAACTCCTTGTTTAACTATCTGGCTGATGGCAAGCACTGAGTCGATGCTTTCAGGAGCCCCACTGATATTACCAGGGAGACTAAGGTGAACAGGAACTTTGCAATGTTTTCAAACTATCATAGGCTTTTATTCAAATTCACTATGGTGTTTCCAAGTCCACTGTGAGAGAAACTAATCAAATTATGTCATGTTTCCACTTGATTGCCTAATAGAGTTTTGAAAGAAACAGCCTTTTCATTCTGTCCCTCCTAGTGAGAGAAAAATATGTTTATGCTTACATGTACTATTCATATAGGGAAGCGATGCCAATGAGATTTGTGAATATATTGACATTATCTAACTGTCTTCTAGCTGAAAAGCATAATGTTGGTGTATCTTACTGTTATTAATCAATTTTGAACACAAAGAATGCACAAACAGGCTTAATTGCCGAATTCCCTAACTCTTGAGTGATATATTTTGCAACTTGCCTATCACTCAAACAACAGAAGACTTGAGTGGAAGATACTAAAATCAATTACAAATAAAATATCTGTGTAGACCTCTCCCTACATACATGTGTCTCTGAATTTATGATGCGGTAGCTGTATTGTGAGACATGACTAAGTAAAAAGGGCATCGTCTCGCTGTGCAGATGCCTCCCGTGTCCATCAGGTTTATTGACTTTTTTTTGATCTTTACTTTGCCCCTTCCCACTCTGTTCAATACGCAGCCGCATTCAACTCCGGATTATCCAAGCAAGCGGCAAGACGAGATAACGCAGCCAAAGCAGAAACCCTGAGATAGCCAGACCTGTCCAGGAAGCTTGGAGAAGAGGGTGTCACGCCATCGGGAAGGACTGGTGACTCCGGGGGCTGTGAAGGGCAGGGGACCACAGCTCCTCAGAAGATGCAATGCTGTGTGGCACGGTGCTGCATGAGCACAGCAGCACTGCCATGAGCCCACGCTAGTTCAGCATCGGTCAGCTCAGGGGTATCTGCACCCACGATACACTTAATCCCAGGTAATGTAGAGTTCACTAACGCTATGTGTTGTTAGGCCATGAAAACCCACTCTGAATCCCTGTACTGGCACTGAACTCTCTGTCCACTGCGTCATCGTTAACTCTCTTATTCTCACAAGCAAAGCCAGGCACAGCTCTGCTCCTGGATTTCCCTTCCCCATCCCTCCTTAATAACAACTGTTTCACAGCTCCTCTTCCCTCTGCTGTCCCTGTGCTTATGCTGGGCTACTTTTCAGCACAGTGAAGTCAGGACAAGACATGATAAATACACAGGATTCCAGTAGTTTAATACTTACCAAAGCTTACTACTTCTGCACTGCGCTCAAACACTGATATTCTTCTTGCGACATCATTCTATAGGAGAAGATGCTGCTCAGCTGGTAGCCCCAAACTGGCAGCTCAAATATACGCCTAGTTGAATACTTAAAGAGAACTGAATTGCTTTTTAGGTGCTCCATCCACTCAAACCCCAGGCTCTTTATGTATCTAGTGATATGGAAGGATTTAGGGGCCAAATTTATGCAAATATTTTTGAAAACCACAGTCAGTATTTATATTTGAAGTACTTCACATCCTGAAACTATCATCATCACCTAGTTTTCCTAAGGCACCTTGGTTCCCTGCCTCTCCCCTGTAGTTCCTCGGGGCAGGCTCTGCTTTATCGCGTCTCTCCTGCGAGGTGCCAAACCTTAACACCTAAAATGACCCTTAACACCTAAAAGAACTAAAAAGACATGACGTCCTGTCTACTGGTGTTGTATTGTTTATAAGAGTGGACTTTTTTTTGTGGACGCTGTTTGCTGCAATGTCTGATTTCTGTGCATGTGGGAGGTCTACCTGTCGAGATGTCCGTATGCCTGCATTACAACCTGGTAGTTGCTGTCGTGGTCTATGGCTTGTGCCTTTGGTTTACCACTCTGCACTTCTATTTGCTTATCAGGTTAGTGACACACTGAAATGCTCCGTTACAAAAGTTGTCATCTTCTTCCAGTGGGTTCTTGAAAACTTACTCAGTGGTTTCATTTCCATCCAAAGCTTTCCAATTCTACTACACTTTCTCCCCTCCAAGCTCCTCAAAAATAAAAGTGAGACAATTCTGCTGAAGGCATCTGGAAAAGGGTATTTTGATGGAGACTAGACATCCCTAATCACTAGTGGTCCAACAATCTCCAGCTGAAAAATGTAGTGGGGTGAGCAATGTTTCAACAAATCAGCCTGAATTAGGGGGCATTACGTTGTTCAACAAAAAGGGCGATGAGCCAAAAAGAGCTTCTTTTACCTGATAATGGAGCTGCAATTGCTCCTAGGATACTTCATACTGCTGGCTTAAAAATGAGTAACCTGGACCGTTTGCATCTTGGCACACAATTTCTAGCTCATTGTGATTCCAAACAGTGTACGGGATCCGTAAGCGTGCTTAGTCAGCCTGGCCAGCCACTTGAGAGCCATGAGCAATGTCCCCTTTATGACTGCTCACATCTACTTAAAGAGAAAAGATTAAAAAAAAGGGCAAGGGAGCCCATTCCTCTTGATTCCCAGAGACAATATCACTGCTCAGATCTTCCTTCAGTCTGGAAGCAGCCAGACCACCAGACTCTCTGAAAGCAGATGCACCTCCAGAAGCAGTGAGCAATGGTTTGCGAAGGGTAAGATACACTCTGGCCTCCCCAAATAGCAGATCTGATATGGAATTACTGGTTGAAATAGCCAGTGTTTTGCTGGAGGTCAGATTAGATAAGGAGCCGCCAACCTTCCTGACTTTACATACCGAAACCTTAACATGACTGAAATGCTTAGCGTTAGAGGGGAGCCAAGGAAGAAGAGCTCTGGGAGCTGCTGGCAGGTACGAGACGATGGTGGGTCCCCACAAGTCCCCCCCGCTCTCAGGTGCAACAGGCCAGGCTACCCCCTCTCAGCTACAGTCCTCCACTTTCTGTACAAAATAACTGGCATCTCTGGTAAGCAAGACAGTAAGTAATCAGGGGAAGAGAAAGTGCGATGGAGTCATCCTTTCAAAGCTAACCTTGGAAGAGGCTGCAACCCCAGTGAAATCCCACTACAGAGGCAACACCATGCTGCGCTGACGGGCCTTCCCTGGCTCTGCTGCGGGGGGCGGCCTGGAGAGCATGAATTTTGCAAAAGGAACAGGGCAGCCGGAAGGCTGAATTACCTTTCCTGGAATATAGATCCCAGGCAATGCACTCCTACGGACGTTTTTAGCTCACCCAGTCAACCGCTGCCTCCCAGGCAGAGCATCAGAAGAGCGAGATTTGTGGCTGCACCACTCCTGGCTGGATCGACCGACAGCTGCCAAGTGAGCACGTCCTTTTGGATGGGCCAGGATAAGCAGGGGTCTGCTTCATTGGCTGCTGTAAGCAATAGCTCCTATGTAAGGCAATAATCCGTGGTCAAAGTCAGAGGTTGTTATGTTAAGCAATGCAGTTTGTACTTAGGCTGATGTCCTTAATGGTGAATGTCTTGCGTGCGTCATGTTTTCAGGCTCTGGCCCCAACCAGTGGTCTAAACCATCTGCTTAATTTTCCTTATCGTCTGGAAGTGAGTGATGCCCTATCCTTCCCTGACCCTGGGAAAGAGGAAGGTATTTGCTTGTAGAAGGAGCTCTTCGCCTGGATCCTGCTGGAGAGATAACCCCGTGTTCAACCACCGATGAGAAAAACAGGCAGGTTCCCGACTGTTTTCTTAGGCTGGGGTATGTCTTGCCTGAAACGGTCTTGTGGCTTTCTCTTTTAAGCACGGTTGCACAGGCTATCTCCCCTCTTATTTGCAGCCATCTAGCATCCCTGCCAAAAGCACACTGAAAAACAGCAATAGGCGAGTAACTAACTCATAGTTTATTTTTTAAGGCGGTTTTGTTCCTGAAAACCAGGGGAAGAGAAAGTGCTATGTGACTACTCCACTGTCAACTTAATCTGTGACCTGTAGCTTAGGAGCCTTTGCACTTGCTGCTAATTCCTTTTAACACGAGTTGCTACAAGACTGTTTCTGCATGTTAACTAATGTCTTCTCGGATTTTGCTCTAAGTATTCTCGGCAAACAGCACTGTAAGATGGGCTGGATATAGCAAAGCTAGCATGTTACGATGTAACTTGTTATTTTGAATACTTATTACAATAATTGTCAGTAGTGACAACTGATTATTCTTGCGATGCCCCTGCATTAATACTTTAGATTGACTGTGCTTCTTTCTCTGAAATTCACCCAGACTGGTGAAATAACATTCAATGAGAAACATCATCACTGAGCAGCTGCTTGCAAATTCTCATCAAAAGCCTGTTGATTTTCATGAGTTTTCCACTAACTTTGGAAAGACTTTGGATTTGCCTTGTACTTGTAAGTGCTCTTAGGAAACAAACTTGGAAAAGGGGGCTGGGTGAGTATCCAGGGCGATGTGATCAAGCAGAAAGTGGAAAATCTGAACAAACCGAACTATGACTTTCGATGAGCAGCACGAATGCCACATCTGGAGGCAGAGGTGCAGAGGACATCTTTGTGCACAAAGACTCAGAAAGCAAAGGAGGGAATTTTTTTCCTAGGCTTCTAGCAAGGTTTCCTTTCACTGCAAGGAAAGCATGCTAGATATCTCTGTACGAAGCCAACAAGCAAAACCAGACAGTTTATTCAAGCATTTAGGTGTGCATCTGATGGTACTGTTGCTTCCAATTCCGTACATGGAACCACTTCTAAGGCTACTAGGAGGTGAATGCTATACATACACCTATGGAGGCCCTTTCTGCTGACGTGGAAGTGAAGCTAAGTAGCACGGAGGCTGCGACCACTCCTCTTCATCATCGCATGTCTGAACAAAGGAGTGGTGTATGTGCGCTGTTTTTAAAGGAAAAACTTTCAGCATGTCTGTGATTGATTGATAATCAGGATCTGTGGCTTAAACTGCTGAGTTCAGGGTATAAAATGGTCTGAGCCACTCCACCCGGCTGCGACACGAAGATCACCGTGGGTAGCGCGCACTGAATGTAACCGGTATTGTGAGATACCCATCACACTCTGAGTTCTAAGACAAACCATGTAAAATTTCTTTGCACATCTACGGTAACAGCTAATGATTATTTTTTTCTTGGAACTCTGTCCAAAGTTCATCTCTAAAACAAACTTTAGTCAAACTGCACGTATTGACTCCTCAGCAGAATAAACATGCCGGATCTCTCATAATGCTTTATCATCACTTGTCCTACCTTCTTTTAACTTGCTTGTTAACCAGAAAGATAAAAAACAGTGAAATAAACAGGCTTTACTCGGTATGTATTTTTCTGGTGCCTCTGTCAAAAACTCTGAAGGACAAAAGCAACTCTGGTGGGATTGTTTTCAGAGTAAGCTGACTCCTTCCTCCAAACCCTAACTGAAGGTAAAATTAAAATCCGGGCTGTTGTCTGGGTTGTAACACTCGGCCTCCTCGACTTGAACTGCCGGTAGTAAAAGTTTACATGGAGGGGAAAAATCTGAGTGTCAGGGCTGGGATTTTCAGAGGGGTTTAAAAACTGGTTACAGACTCGAGACCGGAGGGGTGAGAGGAGGGAGGGGGCTGGATGGTCCCCCGGCCCCAAGAGAAATCTCAGTAAACTAACGTGCAGATCTGGCAGTAATCGACCTGATCCCCGTATTACTTGATCTATTGAGTGGCTCTAGAAGTAAAGCAGAAGTATAAAAAGCAAATTTACATTTATTATAAATAGTGTAATATTTTTTATTGTACTAACCATAACACTTCTCGTCACAGTTAGACATGCTAGAAAACCTACTGTGATGGCTGTTAGATATTTTGGTGGTCCAGTGCACGTGACCTTACCTGTTAACCCATGAACGGTGCACCTATCAGCAACTATTTGGTGAGCACCCTGGCATTTTCTGTGTGTTTATTTTTTTAGTACTCCATCAACCCTGCTGTTCTTAATCATACCTGACTTGCAAAAAAAAATAAAAAAAAGAGAGGAAAAAAAAGGGGGGGTAGGAGAGATTGCCTCAAAAAGAAAAAGGCAAACAATGTGACAGTAAAAAAAAAAAAAACATGAAAAAAAAAGGCAATTTTGGATTACTCTATTTGCTTTGTACCTTTTCGTTTTTGTGCCTTTAAGGTTTGTGTCTTCAAGCTCGTATCTACAAACCCACAGGCTAGAAACTTAATTAAAAAAAAAAAAAACTGAGTTTCTTGCATAATTTTATGAGTCCAGGAGCTACAGCTTTAAGAAAGGCACCAAATGTTGTAAAGTTCACAATTAAATCACACACAACTTGGCAACCAACTGATGGAAAAAGAAGTGGAAAATTAACAGTAATTAAATAAACAATGGCTTGGTAGCCCAGTTTTTTGACAGTTGAGAGGGAACCTTGCTGTAAATCCCTGCTCACGCCGAGCACACCAGAATCCTCCAGATGATAAAACTGTGCATTACTGCCCAATTACGACGAGTCCCTGAGTTACTCATCATGACTGCTTTATGGATTTAGTTTCACAACATAATAATGAGTTCATCGTGGTTTCCTGAAGCATCTGCAGAGATAATGCAAACACTTACTTTTCTTCCCAACTCGTGAACATTTTGAATAAAGCGATGCTAGAGGCTATTAAAAAAAAAAAAAAAAAATCGGGTTTGCATTGCCTCAAACCCCGGCTTTCTGTGAGAGCTCATCCAAATCCCGCAGCGTCCAGGACATGTCCCACTGCTTTAGCAATGGTGGCTCTGATATAAAGGCGAGGTTTTAAGTATTTCTGAGACTCTGGAGACTTTCAGAAGCCGGAGACGCACAGGGGGTGCGTGTCCTGCCTGTAACTTAAGCTAGTTTATTGCAGATAAGCGTTGACCCTGCGTGGGTTGGCTGCTTGGGCTTGGGCAGCCCGCAGCAGCCCATTGTGCTGTGGCTGGAAACTGGGGGGGGGACGACGATGGCCCCCCGTGGGTCCGAGCAAGTGAGGAGCCTTCCCTCCTCCAGTATTTTCGTCCTAGCAGCCCCCCCCCCCAAGTAAAATTCACGTTTATTTGCCTTTCCTGTCAACGGGCACCGCAGAAACGTTAAAATTCATGACATACGACTTCACCGCTTTGAACCTGCCTATAAAACTTTCTGACTCGCCACGATTTTTTTCTTTTGGGAGGGGAATTAAAAGAGGAAGCGGGG
>WAAD01020544.1:296237-316461 GCA_013389945.1 Fregata magnificens
CTCATCTTAGTGTCTGCTATTATGGTAAGCCTTCTTGCTGTGTGGTGGCTGTCTCAATCTCCTAGGACAATGTTGGAGTGGGGCTGTTGTGTACATGGAATCAGTAGGTCCCAGGAGCGCAGGTGAAGGATGTGGTGATGTTGGTGTGAGGGAACGTGAAAGAGGAGTGTCCCTCAGCAGCACGTTACTGGCTTCTCCTCTGGGTGAAGCCTCTGGGGGATAGGTCCTGGCTCCTTGGGAATAAAAGTAATTTGAGGGAGAGGCAAAATTGACTGCCACCAGCAGCCTCCTTCAAACTGCCGATCCTTTTGTTTAGAAAGTGTAATCATGCCGTGCTCCATGATACCCTTTCACTCTCTGTCAGCACTGTGAAAGTTGAAAATGGTATTGCCTTTCAGTTGGTTATAGTAGCCACTAAAAAGTGATAAATCTACCGTTTAGTCTTCCTATTTTAAGTAAACAATCAGTTAAAAATCCATGGCAATCAGTGTGAGTAAAAATGTTTTGGACACTTTGTTTTTCTTGTAGCTGAAGTCTACTTTCATTGTACAGCAGTCTTGCACTCAGCTTTTCTTCCATTAAACACTAATTGTACACTTATGTGATTCCATGTTAGATTGGCACAGTGATTCAGTGTTATGTTTATGTGATATAGCGTGTAAATCTTTTTACTTGTATTGAATAATCATGGTTTTGAGAAGAAAGGAACTTTTATTAAGTGTATGGTTACTTGAATTCTTCCTTTCAGATTAGTGACTACCATCAGTACTCCCACACTGAGTGTGACTACCCCAGCTACAAATACCATTCTCCAGATGCTACAGTTCCCATTTGTGTGCTTTTGAGGAGAAGGAGGAAAAAAAAAGGCTTTTAAGGGGTAAGGAGGGAGAATATAATAAAAGGGGAAGGGAAGACAGAATTTGAGGTTGATACCTGTGCCTATATATTTACAGGGAGCAGCGAGAGTGCCAGCTGACTGGAATGTAGGGGAAGGAAGATCAGCGCACATCAGTGAAATAATTTTGGAGTGCTTCCTGTTGACTTGTTAATACTGCATGGAATTTGGCCCAGGCAATCTGCTGTTGTGAATCAGCATAGTTTATTCACTTGAGTATAGGTGTGCCTGTTATTATTTGAGAATCTGCTCCACTTGAAAGATAACAGGTCAGTCTGGTAAGTAGTATTATTCCCATGTTTCAGATTAGAAACTGAGGCAGAGAGAAATTGATTTATTCTGCATTGCGGTAAATTTATTGGAGACCTTAAGCTAGGAACAGAGGCCCTCACTTGTGTGTTTAATCCAGTAAATTGCCTGCTTCCTTCAAGTCCTGAATCTTGCTATGTTGTAAACAAAAACAAGCCTAAAAATGATTTATTGATTAAGTATGGGTGGTGTACCAATAAGTACTGCTTGCCCCAAAGGAGGTGAGATTCTTGTAAAACTGGTTGTACAAAATAAGTAGGGTACTTAGTTTTTGAAGTTTTGGATTTTTTTTTTTTTTTTATTATTAGCTTATCTTGGGTTGAAGGAAAAGCAGAGGTTTGAATGGGGATGGGAGACCTTCTGATGCATAGGGGAGATAATGATTAATAAATGTGAATTTGAAATCCAGTGAAATCTGAGTTGCATGGGTAAGCACTGGTGCCAAGAAGCAGTCCTGAGTTAAGTTCTGCAGAACCTGAAAAAATACAGAAGAAAGATGGTGGTGGTGGTGGTTGTTGCTGTTGATTTTTTTTTTTTTTGGTCCACCTTTCTAGCCCCCCTGCATTATACTACAATTAATACAAGAAGTTGCATATTACCATGTAGGCATGATTATGTTTTTACAGATACTGTTACATGGGTACACATCCTAAATGTATCCAGAGGGTCAGAGTTAAGGTTAGTACTTACATTTACCAGATTGAAACATCTGTGCAATGTACTTTGTCTATGACCAGTGTGTGAATGAGGTTCCAATATATTTACTGCATAATATGACTGTTTCTGTGTCATACTTTCCGAGTCTGGTACAAAGGACTTAACATAGCTAGTTGCGTGGAATGGTTCAATGCACAGCAAAAGTAACACTGAGTAACTAGTGTCATCAGTTCTGAAGTCTTAACCACTTGTTAAAACTATTCTGTGTACAGCATATGTGAGCAGAATTCTCCAGTCCTCCCAAGTGCGTACTGTTCAGGGACAGATACCTTGTTCTGTTAATTTGGACGAACCCCTTTTCCAAGTGGAAAATCAGCAGAGTCAGCGATACCCAAATTTCTGCATCTGTCCCAGTTGGCTGGGTCCAGTGTTGCTTCCACTAACTCTTTTAGTGCTACTTAATAAGGACACTATGTTCCAATGCAAACATGAAAGGTACGGCTCCCTTTTTGTTATATGCCTTGCTGTCTACTGTAAATAGCTCATGTAAAGGTGTGAGTATGGTGCTTGGAACTCCATGTGATTGATTCTGTGACTACCCATGGCATTAGGCTTTTGGGCTCTGGTGGGATATTGAATCGTGATCTTTTAAATGTTTGTCTCTTGTTCTGGAGTATCTCTAGTTGCAACCCTTAATGGCACTGCTTGTGGTGTCTGCTGGTGTCTTAGAGTATTTGCGGAGCTCAGGAACTTTGGCATATGCCTCTCTAATGTTTCATTAGAGTTGTTCATGTTTTGAGACTCTGGGTCTGCATAAGCCTGGGGTTGACTTTTGGCAGTAAGCTGGTTTAGCACAGTCTCTTTACTGAAGTGTTTTTATGTTGTGACATCTCAACTCTGTAACTGTGGAGACAGCTTCAAGGCCAAATACAAGGCAACTTCAATAACTACAGTGTCTCATACTCTACAGTGTGACTCCTGTGAAGTAGAATTCTGGTTTTGGTGATCTCTTGATTTATAGATGGGTGTAATGAAACTTCCTGGAGTATCTTCTTGTGTTAACAGTTTAGTGATTGGCACGCTGCTTCTCTTCATGTGCAGCTAGTCCCACTTACATCGCTACTGCTTAATGAAATGATGTTTCTAAAATAATTCTCAGGTATATTGTCTCGGCATTAAAGGCCTGAGATACAAAGAGAGAGTGTTGGCTGGCACTGCGTTTTGCAGAGAGGAGACTTTCAGTTATTGTTCTCCATGTTGCCAAAGGAAGCAGTTCTGCTTTGGATGCAGGTGTCATGGAAATGTGAAGTAAACCAACATGAGAACTGTATTGCACTGGAAAGGTCAGCCTGCATCATCACTAAGACCAATGGCTTGGAATTGCAGGCAAATGGGTATGAATCTGGAGACATCCATATAGTTGTCCAGTTCTTCCTCCGTCTCCATCCTCCAGCCTAATGTGTGAGAAGAAAAGAAGATGCATCAAAATCATTGCCTGTGTTTTGGAATATATTGGAATCAACTGAGTTTTCCTGTGTAATAGTTGAAGAAGTATCAGCAGATATGGGGGAGAACAGAAACTCCCCTTGAACTTAGGAGGAGAGCAAGAGGATAAGCATTTGGTTTTTATTGTGAGCAAAAAATGTGAATGAGATTTGAGAGGTTTCTTGGTACTGCTTGGAGCTCTTTTATACCTTGCTTGGTACTAGAATTTGCTCTCAGTGAGAGATGGGGCACTTCGGAAGAAAACTTTCCAAGTTATATATCTGGAAGACAAATTATGTATCTGTGATGGGCTTTACTGGTGGGACGGAGAAGAGAGAAATGTTGCCCCACTGATTATCAGCAGAAGCACTGAAGCATGAATAAAGTTGGTACATACACATATGTTACGATTAAATCTTCTTGCAATTCTCTCAGGGATACCAACAAATTCAGCCTGAAACATTCAGCCTAGGATAGCATGGAGTGAGAAGACATCTAGTAAATTTGAAGGTCCCAACTACAAATAAGAGTGCCAATTTCTTTGAATTGTTAGTTTGTAGTGCTATTTGTTGCCTGTGTAGTTTGCACAAATGATCTTTAGGATGACAAGGGCATTATGCTGCTGTTTTCTTTCAGCAGGACCAATTTCAATGATATTACTGGCCTAGGTAACAACCCGCCTCCCAAAAGAAAACAAAAGAACCCCAAACCTACCTATGTGATTCCATAAGCAGAAGGTTATTTAAATAACAAAATGATACTACCCCCTATGTGAAATGAAAACAAAATGTAGCGCAGCCTGAAATTCTTATTTTATTGTCTTTTTGTGTGACTTAAGAGATTTCTCATGTAAACTGGATTACGGTCAGCTTTCTCACCAGTGTAGCTGAGCAATAATTTTATTGAGGCAACGTCTGCGTCTTCATGAAACTGATCACAAAGCTTCTGCTCTTATACGTTTTTATCCTTGATACTTGTTTGCTCCTGATAAGGACGATAAGCTTATTGGGTGTATCCATCTTCATCTTACTACCTACAGCAATACTGAAAGGTGGTGTATACTGGACACTTGCTTTGTTTTCCAGACCCATTGTAATTTGGGCTCTAGAAAATGAAACTTCTGTGTCTCTCACAGATTGAGACCTGCTTGTTTATCCTACATGGCTTTCAGCTTGGCTATCTTCAAAAGCTCATCTGTCAGAAGAGAAGGAAGCTGACAGTGATGAGAAAGCAGACATTCACCAAATTGTTTAGGCAGTGCTTTCTAGCAGGATTAGCAGTACTTCCTAGCAGAATTCTGTTCAATGTTTGTCCTGGGCCTCAGCTTGAGGTTATGCATTTTCTGCGACAGTAGTACTTCTTCAGCTAGACTTCCTTATTAAAAAGAAGAGCATCCAGTACCGCTCCAGGGTCAGACAGGACCTGATGACTTTGGCAAGTTCAGTTTTCTTGGAGAGGAGTCAGACATTCATCTACATGTTCCCTTTGAATCCATTGGTTCAGGAGATCTTTCCTCTGGTCAGCTGGGAGGAAGCCAAATTGTTGCCAATCTAAATGGGTCTTGGCAGTTTCTCGCAAACATCCATGGCTTATGTTTAGTGCTGCTTTCCAACTTTCTGGGTCTTTCTCGGTTAGGAGAGACTAACTGCCTGAATCTCCTTGGGTTGACGTCCTGATTAGTAGAGGGGCTTATAGGAGAATTTTTCAGCAGTCTGATGGGTTATGTAAAAACAAAAAACCCACACCCTTGAATATTTGATCATGTCTTTATTTCAGTGCTGCATTATATTACACAATAGGCAGAAGCCAGTTTGATTTCTGCTTCAGAAGTTACAATTTTTGCTTTTAACATTACATGCTTGAATTATAGCCTGCTTTATTTACCAGAAGAACCAACCTCCAAAACAAACCAAGACATGTACCGGTATGGTTGCTCAATGTGATTAAATGTAAGAACTAACATACTGTGCTGGACCAAATGTCCATCTAATCCAGCATCTTGCCTTTATCAGTGGCCAGCAGCAGCTGACTGAATGGCGTAGAAAATGGGTGAATTCTGTCAGCTGCTGAAATATTAACAGTAAATTTCTGACAGACGCTTGTTTAGCCGCTGCCTGAGATGGAAGCTACATTTGGACTATTGCACTTTGAATAGCAACACCAAACTATTTATAGGTGAATTTGTTTGCTGCCTTTTTGAACTCATTTATATCCGTGGCTTCCACAGTGTTCCACAGCAGCAAGTTCCACGCAGTTTAGCATTTTCTGTGTGCGTGGTGGGTTGATGCAAGAAAAATAGTTTAATTTGTTTTAAACGTGCTCTCTAATTGTCATTCCTCTCTGTACTGTTTCTAGCTCTCCCCTTTTTGAGGTGGAGCAGCCAGAATTATGTGCAGCATGCATCCCAGCACAATGTTCCCTGTTTGTTCTCTGTTCTAATACCTTCTGAGATTTTCTCTGACTTCTTGCTGCTGGGAGTTGAACTGTTTGCTTGCAATAATCTCAAAATCTTTTTCATAAGTAGTAATGCCTAGTTTATACTCATCGTCGTGTATTTATAGCTACGGTTATTTTTTTCCTCTGAGTATGTTACTTTGTACTTGTCGACACAGGACAACAAAATGACAAATGAAAATCAATCATTCAGTATTATCAGATCCCCTATAACTCTTTGAAGTTTGCTTTAATTTTAACTATCTGGAATAATGGAAAGCATCATAATGTCTGCAACCTCCCTTTTTGCCAGATCAGTTAAAAGTATGTTCACAGACTCAACCCTGATTCTTGTTATGGTAACTTCCCTGCTTTTTGACTGTTTAGTGTTTTCTTTATTTTCAGTCTTTTGAGATATTCTTAAGAAGGGGAAGGTCCTCTCATGGATTTTGCTCTAAGGTGGTGTGAGCTGTAAAAATGGGTTCATCTTCCTTTTGTTTTCAATGCAGTGTGGTGTATGAACCTTTTGCTGTTCAAGATGTATATATTCCAGTGTCCCTTTTCTTTTGCTTTGAAGTTGCATGTCCAAAAGCTTAATGAAATGAAGATTGCAATCTCCTAT
The DNA here is from genome assembly GCA_013389945.1 of Fregata magnificens. Taxonomy (NCBI): domain Eukaryota; kingdom Metazoa; phylum Chordata; class Aves; order Suliformes; family Fregatidae; genus Fregata; species Fregata magnificens. The sequence goes on from WAAD01020544.1 coordinate 302,639, forward strand.
ATGAATGCTTAGAAGAGAGTGTTCCTCACAGATGTGATTTTTTTTTTTAATCATAGTTTAAATGGCCAGTGCTTTGTAAGCTTAGTACCATGAATTAATCACCTCCAGTTGGTAGTGGCATTCCCTGCCCCTTTTTTTCAGTTCTTTCCTCTCAGCTTGTGGAAGTCCCTGTCTAGTCTTTTTAACCAACTCTGTCATGTTGTTGTTATGACCAGCTGTAAGATTATTTTTTGAATAAATATCAAGAATCCACTGCTTATCTCTTTTTGTAATCTTAGTAGGATTTTCACAGTTTTTATTTGAAACTCTGACTTGAAAGCCAAAACTTCTCACTCACTCAGCATTGATCTCAGAGGGATATTATGATCAGTTTTAAGGCATTTTCACTGTCAGGCAAAGGGCAGGTGTTAACTCTCGTAGGTTTAATCCTTGTTTAAGTAGAACAACTCAGTTTGATTTTGGGGGGAGTGTGTATTAACTAGTTGAATTTTTAGGAAAGTGGGAACAGACACTTTTCAGAAAACTATTGCTAGAAAGTAATGCTTCTTTTATTGTGCTTCTACGTGTGAATTTACCTTTCCCTTGCTGCTCTAAATATTGATTGGGGATTAAATAATTAGACTGACAGAGTAGTACATGTGTTCTTTCTTATCATATCCAAGGGGTAGGAAGAAAAGCTGTGACAGACACTTCTGTCAGAAGACTTCTAGCCTGGAGGACAAGACGGCTAATGCTTCATGTATGAACGTGCAGATGTGACATCCAGAATGTAACAATTTACCTGCTGTAGCAATTGCATCCTTTAATCAGCTTTGCTCAGTGTGTACGAATTGTACAAATTTTCAGATATCTAGGTGGTTTAGATTATTGTTGGGGGAATCAACCCCCTTTCAACTTCCTTGCTATTTGTGCAGTTGGTAATTTGAATTATAATTTTACATTATTATATTCAGAAGCTCTTGGCAGCTTGTGCTCTTGTGTGGGTGCATACTTGTGATGCTTTGCAAGTTGTGGAAAAAATATTTTTTTGGTAGGTTAGTATTAATCTGTTGTGGAATTTGAACAGTCTCTAGTGTACTGTGTGACTGCAGCAGGAATTTAATGACTGCAAAAAGTTTAATTCATAAAAATTACTGTTATCTTGACTGCTTGTATAAGAACCTCTGTGCAGATTTTGGAAAAAGCAAGACTGACAGTTTTAGACATTCATGAATAAGAAGTATGAATAATGAGTTTTGGTTTAGTAGCACGTGTAACCTAAGCAGCTGAAGCTTGCTTCGGTTCTGTCTCTACCTGGACAAACCATTGTTTTGTGTATTAGTGAACTTTATTCAGACACTTCTAAAAACATACAAAGCCAAGAAATGAATAATTGCATTGTTATAAACCAGATATCATTATTGTGTGTTTGTATTTGGAAGATGAAACACTTCAAGTGACTTGACAGAGGCTGTTCAAAAGAACTAGTTCTGAAATTGGCAACACATGCTACTGCTGATCCCAGGGTCCTTTGGTCTGTTCACTGAACAACTATCCTGTCCTCTTCAGAAAAAAAGTACCTCTTAGCATTCTGCCTTCTTCCAGGACTGGGGCCTGTAGTGTGTATGAAAGGATGATATACAAGCCACTTCCCCCACAGAACCTGTGCCAGATATTATGTGCTTGTTAATGCAACTTGAGAAAATAGAAAGGGCTGAAATAATTGAAATTCTTAATGTTTCTCCAATAGATGATTTGAAAGTATGCCATTTAGCACACGTTAAAATGACAATAGGGACTATTATTCACTAAGAGTGACTTCCAAGACATTAAATGCCTCTTGATTTAGAATTCTTTAAAATGTTCCTGTTTGTTTTGGGAACTTAAATACCTCCTGCCTGGTACAAGGATATATGTTTTCTTGAAGCCGAAGGGGCTGAAAAGGGTGCAGAGAGTGGTGTCCTCTTGCTTTTCCTTCCTTCTAGGGTAGGTGTTTCTTGGAAGACAAGGGACTGAAATAAACCTTGTAATTTAGTTCAGGTATACTGTGCAGAGTAGAGAGGGGGAAACAGCTGCTCAAATTTTGAGATCAGAAAACATCTGTAACGGGGAAGAGAAAATAGGTCTCTCCAAGGTGCATATATAAACTTGTTCTCACTTGTCCATCTTTTTTGTTGTTGGCTGTTGTCTAACTGAGTTCTTTAGGACTCTGTCATAAGTGTTTTATGTATCAAGTGTTGTCAGGGTTTCTATTGCAATGAGCTAGTTAAATTACTGTTTAAATAATTATATATTTTTTTAAAAAAGTTGCTTGTCCTCTGGATTGTCTGGGAAATCTTTTATTTTTTAATTGCTGTGGACTGTTCCCTGGAAGGAACAAACTGTGGTGATTTTTTTTTTTGTTTGGTTGGTTTTGATTTTTTTTTTTTGGTGTAAATTTTTCTTTTTAAAGAAAAAGTACAATGAAACCATTTTTGCCTCCAGTATTCAGGTAAAGTGTGTGTTTCTGTACGTACCTCTAAGTCTTAGTGTTCTTTAGTTTTTTTTTTTTTAATGCAGTATTCTGATATGCCTGAGAATTTGACCTCCAGAATGTTACCCCTTTTTGTTTGACCTGGTGAAGATGAATTTTGAGACTTCATCTATACCTTAGTTCATGCTGTTGTGTTTCCACAGTAGTTTTGTATCAGTCTCATGAGACTGTGTTGCATCAAGTACTTTACCCAAAATGTCATTCAGGGTAAAGCTATTAGAAAATGTGGGTTTTATCTCAGTGTTGTTCTGTCTTGCCTGGATGAGAAAGTTCATGCTATATAGAGACAAAACTTTTTTTTGTCCTGAACCTGGGTGTTGCAAAGCTACAAGGTAGATTAGGAATCCTAAAAGCAGAAAAATGCTGAATTAAATAAAGTAAAAGGCTTAAAGTAGTTGTCAGAATGGGATTAACCTGGCAGAGAAATCAAGTTCTCCATAAGAGAACACTTGAGGTACTTGGGCCACCACTTAATTGCACTTTTATTTAATAGCTTTGTATGAAAATAAACAGGGGAGTAAGGAATTGGTGTTGAAAGAGAAAGAAATGTGTGAATATTGAACCAGTGTTGGACTTGTGTATCTGTTGAGAGAATGGGGAATGTTCACAGAGCCCAGCAGGAAGCAAGTGAGAAGAGGAGATTTTTTTTCCCTTTAGAGGTATGCTGTGAAAACAGTGATGCAGCCTGGCAGACTAAGTCCTGTTGCATTCGAGGAACAAAAAACAACAGCCGATGATGGCTCAGAAGCTGCGGGGTAGCTTTTGTAGTAAAGAAGAAAAAAAATTAGGGCCAAATCTTGCACAGTAAATTGTGATTCCCTTGTCTTTTCAAATACAGACACTACAGCTAAAGGAAGCAGAGAAAAAAAAGCTGATGCTGGAATGATCTGGTAGTTTAAATCTGAAGGGAAATGGGAAGAAGGGTTGGACTCCTGCTCATCTGCAGCAGCACTGCACACAGAGTCTACCTGATTTAGGCCTAGCGACAGTTGCGTTGGAGGCCTTGGGAAGGCAGATAGCTCTGCAAGCGTGTTTTCTCAGTGTGACGTACTTGGGAGTGTGTACAGCCCGCATGCTAAATGCAAGTGGCTGGATTTGACTTTGCTTATAACAGTTCTAAGAATGTAATGAAATCCCTTCTCACTCATGCTTTTATTTTGGGATGGAGGGGGAGAGAAAGAAGCTTTCAATATTCTGTTTAGTTCAGAGTTTGAAACAAGCATGTTTTACCTAATTCTGTTTACTGCCTTTTTATTTAGACTACTGGTAAAACATGCTGATGCCTTTAAGTGCTCTATCATAATTTTTCAGTACACAAAACTAGAAATTCATGAAAACCCTAATGCTGTTTATTTTCTTTATTTAATTTATACCCAGAGCACACTGTACTTATTGTTAGAGAGTCTTAAGCTGGTCTCTTTTTTTGTTTGTTTGTTTGTTTGGGTTTTTTTGGGGGTTGGGTTTTTTTTTTTTTTTTTTTTTGGTGAGTCTCTGTGCTCAGGAGATCGGGAATGCCAAAGTGACAACGCAGTATAATGAAATAATAGCTGGTGAAATAAAATAAGTTTGACTAAAAAGCAAATCAAATTCAAATGTAGAATGAGAATGTTTTTTTAGTAGGTGTTAGCAGGCTGTACTTAGAACAGGTGTTCTATTTATTCAAGAGGAGAGGAAAATGTGATACCTTTCTGGTAGCAGCAGAGGGTCCCAGCTGCCTTCTACAGAGTTCAGAGCACCCAACAGAATCAAGAGAAGTTTGAGACGGTTTTTTTTGCATACAACTGTGTGAAATTAAATTGCCAGTATTCTTTCTAGAAAAAAATCAATTCTAGCGGGTGAGAAGCATTACCTTTTTCATCTTGTTCTTAAAATCTGAGACAGACTAAGAAACGAACGATTGTTCTTTGATACTTTTGCCATGTGAACATCTGTTCGCTAACAAATCATTTTCATATTGTCTTCTGACAATTATTCAGAAGCCTGTGACATGTTAGAGCCAGTGATCTGCAGTGTTGTAAAGGCAAGAGTTTCTCATTTTGAGCCATCTTGCTTCCTGTTAAAACAAAAGTTCTACAAAAGATAAAATGAGGTCCTGTATTCCTTTAAGTATTTATCAGTATCATTAAATACAGAACACAAGAATGTACATTAGCAGCTAATTTTCAAGTTTATGCTGCTGTACTTTATATGCATGAAATGGCTGGTTTTTAATGCATGTGCTAAAATAATTAAATGGAAGAGGCCAGTTTATATAAGAACTGTGCCAGACAGGAAGTGTGGACCAGTACTTGTTCCAGTATATTGACATGAAAGTTGACCCATAGCACAAACAGCACAGGTTGGTTTAATTTTAGTGTTTAAAGTATGTCTTAAATGATGATTTTTCTTGTTGACCTTTTTACACAGTCTTTTCCTGGATGATACACTAAACAAGTAAAGAACTGTTATCCCCTGTGCCATAATGAGGATAAGCATAAAATAATAGTGATTTCTATTCTGCCTGAGTAACAAGCAGAACACACAGATTTCAGATGCCTCTCTTTCCCCAGTCATCCTGTAGGTCTTCCAGTCTCAAAATGAAAACAACGTGTCTATGTGACTGCATCACTGAAAACATAACTCACAAGCCGAACTTCTGACCAGGTGGGGAAAGTGAAAGATGACTCCTTGATCACTGCGTTAGTTAAAAAGAAAAGCAGCAAAGTGCTCAATCTCTTACCCACTGTAGCACACTGGAACTTGATGACTGCTGAAGGAAGGAAGGTTGTCTTCCTTCTGCTGCTAGCCCAGTGCTCCTGCTGCTTAAGCTTGTGCTTGGTGCTCCTCAGACCTATCTGAATCACTTCAACTTTCTGCAGTGTGACACCCCCTCATCCGCCGCTCCCTCCAGCAAAAGAGTGGGGACTGCTAGTGGTGGGACTTCATAGCTGGAAGAGAACATAAAGGAGAGTGCCTTGGTCAGATAGATTAGCTGCCTGTGGGAGTGTTCCAGCTGCAGGATAAATTACATGAAAGTGGAGAAACTGGAGGTAGAACTATAAACTCTGAGCAAAACTGGGATTTACTTAAACCTATTGATGTACTGTTAGTCTAATCTTTCCTTGTGCATGCTTGAAGAAATATCATTCCGTTAGCAGGTTTCATGGACACATTGAGAGAAGAGCTTCACTGAAAGTACAGCATCTGATTTTGAAGGAGCTTTATAAATACGGAGTATAAAAGTTTACCTGTTGTTGTAAGGTGCCCTACCAAACAATCGCTAATCACAATTCATCTGCATTTTTTAATGTTTGCTTATTATTACATGTGTACCTAGCTTCTGTCTGGTGCTTGTGGGAAGGTAATATCAGTAGAAGCTTGTATAGCTAATCTCCATAAATCTATCACTGAAAATCTCCCCATTGCTCCTTGTGCTTCTTAGCCTGTGATGCTTTAAACTGAAAGTCCTTGCGATTGCAGGGCCTGTCTTCTTTTTTTTTTTTTTTTTTCCATTGTAAATGCATGTTAAAATTTCTTTGTTCAACAACTTTTCACATTTTGGTTTTCTATTTCTTGATTTTAAAATGCATTGTGTAATTGCGTCTGTTTCCTGTCTGTTGCATGCAAGTTGCCCTTCATCAAAATATGTTTAATACAGATTTATTCCCTTAACTGATACTCCCTTTAAGTAGTTTTCACTATACTTTGTAACCATGGAAATAGTATACAGATAATATTTATAAGGTAGAAGGAAAAACAGGGTGTCTAATGGGACCTCTGCTGTTCTGAAATCTCTTCAGCAAAAAAAAAAAGTCCAGACTCTTGGGATTCTGTATAAATGTAATAGAAAGTCTTCTGTAATGCAGAATGATTTTCCAGAATATATGTATTCACTTTAAATAAATTAGTTCATACATTAATGTTAGATAGTCCGTTAAAAATTCATATTCTTTCACCTCAGTTCTCTCAGTTGTGTAATCACAAAGCTTTGCTCTTCATTGAAACGCTAGATTTAAGAAAGCTTTAATTGATTTGCAGTCACTCTATACTAATACTGAAACTGAAAGCTTTTTTTTTTGCTTGTGGGTGCTATTCTTAAATGTTTATATTCTGGACTGGGACTTTCACTGTTTCCTCCCTAAAGCCTGGAAGAATGAGCAAAATACTGGGTTACTTTGAGTCGTATATACTTCCTTTATCCTGCCTCCCCTCTCCAGGAGCAGAATCTTTCCCTTCCTTAACTGCTGAGGATATTGGGGGTGGGGATGATGGATTTGGTTTGTTTTGTTTTAATTTTTTTCCTTATCTTTAGCTGTTTGCTCTTTTAACTTTTTTTTCCCTTGTTTGGCATTTCCCCCTGCTGGCAGATTGAGTTAATAGCACCTCTTTCTGCTGTGGAAATGGAAGGCCATAGTTGTCCTTGAATGTCACTGTTTTGTGGTTGAGGCATTGGCTGCTTTTCTGATTTCCACCACCCACCCCCCCCAAACATCTCTGGTAGATAGAAAAAATTCAAAGAATAGTTTGTACAAGCAGGGGATGTGCACACACCTGAAGTTCTCCCCATCAGAAGTGCAGTAGCACTTCCAGTGATAGTCAGAGATACCTCTAGTTTTTTATTTCGTGCCTGCAGTCTTGCAGCATTGCCCAGATCATCTCCTTTTGTACTCTGGACCTCTTCCCAAAACTCTTAAGGCACTTCTGCCTCACTAACGCATCACTCCCACAAGCCAGTTCTTTCCAAGATAAAGTGGATTACTAGAAGGGGAAAAATAGTTTGGCACTCAATATGAAATTTCTCATCATGTTTAAAGTAATAAAACAAGGAATCAGAGATCCCTCTGTTCTTAATGGAATTCGAGGGGAAAAAATACTTTAATCAGTCCTGGAGTAGAGTTTTCTTAGTTTTTTTTCTTGTTCCTTGCATCTTCAGTTGTTAAATCAATTACTAGGATTTCCTCTGTGTGTTCGTTCTAGAAAGTATTTTTCTCTCCTCCTCCTCCAACTCCTTCTCCTCTGTCTCCTTTTCCCCCAATAGTCCTCTGTCTCTGAAGTATGAAAGGAAGGCAGAAACTTCTCAATGACTGGAATGAGAAATTTACAACACATCTTAAGAACAGTAGAGGTTAATGAACTGATTTTTCTAGGCATGCTATTAAAAAAAGAACAAAACACCAACCTCCAAATAACTTCCCTTTGAACTTCTTATAAATTTTGAGACAAAACAGTAGGCTAGTACAGCTGGGAGGGGACAACTCCTTCTGTTTTCTGTTGACCTTCCATCTTTTTTTTTTTTTCCTCTCAGCTGCACATATACATTGTAAATAAGTTGAAAATAATTTAAAAAAAAAAGTTCCAGTTCTAAGATTTAACAGATTAACTGACATTTTTTTGAAGTTTAATTGATAAACTTTGTTTTCTAAAAAAAACCCACGTTTCCAGCAACATGGAAATTCCAATTTATGCAATGTGGCAGAATGCAGTAAAAATTTTTAGAAACAAACGCCAAACTCTGCCTTCCACTGATTTATGTCTTTACATCATGTAAATGTTTTAATTTTTGCAAAAAAATTCCCTGGCTCCTTGCTTCAAATATGAACCTTTGCTTTTGCACTGTTAGTAAAGCGTAAACTCACAGACTTAATTAGGACTGCAGTTTCCTCTTAATGTACGTATAGACAAACGGTCCTTCTAAATAATAAAGTAATTCACTAAAATAAAAGTTCAGGTCATCCAGCTTTTTACATGAACAGGAATTTAGCCACACTGCATAAAAGGTGGTTTTGTGTTTATCTAAACCTGGTGAATGGTAACTCACTGAGCAAAGTGAGGCTTAGTGTTCTTGTTTGTATTTCTCTGTCTGCAGTACCATAACTTTTACAGCATCATTGCACTCAAAACATCCCTGGTTTCTGGGTACCAAAAGCAGAGTTGTACTGATGATAATTTTATGAATGTTAGAAGGGGGGCAGATGGGGAATACATTGAGCCCTTGGTATCAAGTCAGGGAGAAGTTCTGCCAGGCTAACTAATTGTTAGAGAGGCAGACTTTCTGTAATTTTCTAGTTTAGTTTTTATTTAAAAAAAAAAAATTAAAAAGTGTTTCCCTGAATGCCTTATTTATTGTATGGAAGGAAATAGAAAAGCAGGCAGTTGAATTTGTTGTTGGGTTGGTTTTAAATGGCAGCACCTTACTCTTTTTTTCCTTTAGAAGGACGGTAGGTATATGTGTGTGAGAAGTGGGAGGATGAGTGTTTTATTTTAAAGATGGCTTAAATGGTTAATCTGTGGTGGTTTAAATTATGCAAACTTTTCCCCTTTCCAGTATAAGTGGCTTTAGGATGTGCTTCTCTGATTCAAGAAGTATACTAAGACTGTTCAAAGAAGAGGCGTTTCTGCGTGGGTAAAAAGTGTAAAGCCACATACCTTAAATCTGCTCAGGTGAGAGAGGCAATTCTGAGATTTTAAAACATACTTGTGGTAACTTTCCACTAGGCCAAATGTGGTTTTTCATTTTGCTAGAGAGCGTGATCTCATCCCCCACCGCACCCCCTAGATGCCAGGAAAGGCTGCATTCAGGAAGAGTTACTAATGCCTATCAGAGCTGTAGTCATAGGACGAGCAGAGCTAACAGGGTAATCTTCATCTGCTTACATGTGTTGGACTGCCATGGCAAGTTTTGGTTGGTGTTTTAAAAATCAGGTTGTGAAGTGGTTTTGTCTTTACAATGGGGATGGTCTTTTTAGCTGTAATGAGTCTTTTAGCTCATTTTCTGTATGTTACATATAGTACTGCTTCTGCAGACACGAATGATGGTATCGCACACTTCCATTTAAACTTAGTTTGATGGCTTTCTAAACTGTTTTAGAGAAGGTGAAGTGATCTATCCCCAAATTATATCAGCTTCTGGTGTCTTAAACTCCAGATTGCATCTGTTTCATGGCTAATCATCGCAGCAGAAGGAACTCGGAAGCAGAATTGGAGTTTGAACCCTGTAGGTTGTCTGTATGCCTCAATAGGAAATCCAAGCTCCTTGACACTAACTAGTGGGAGTTATCTACCAGTATTGGGTGGGGATAGGGAGGAGAAGGAGAGAGAAGTTATAAAGGAGTTGTGCAGACAAACTGGAAGGCATGGCCAGTACACTTCAGTGAAGTCTCAATTATCTTGGGCAATCCTGTTGGTCCCTTTACCACCTGCCTGGCACGTGTTACTGGGGCTGACTGGGAGCTCTCCCAGCTGCAGCACAATGGCAAGATCAGATTCCCTGCGCTGGCACACAGGAGGCTTGTTTTTAATTATGGAAGCGGCAGCACTGGCGCTGCTAACATGGCCATTGAAATGTGAGCCTTATAATAATGTAATTTGAAATAGCTTGTATAACCCCTGTCTGGGCTGTGTTTGGTCTGTCTTTTTCTTGAGACTGCAGAAATCCTGTCCTATTAAGGAATATGAGTTGTTTCATTTCTGACTTGAAAATCACAGTAAGGTAACTGTTATGACTTGTTTTCCTAGAAGATACTGATAGAGTGTTCTCTATATACAGGATGCCTTTCAAATATAGGAAGGAGAGCTGTTGCTTTGAGGAGCTCACATCTAAAGACAGAGGTCTAGCGGAAACTGTTAATCCCTTCTGTGGTCAGTGTATTTTGCACCAAAAAAAAAAAAAAAATTTTTTTAATATTTTTAATTAATGCTTTACTCTTAATATTGTCAAGCAGTGCTCTGAAAACTGAAAGAATGTCAGGCTCTCAATTGCCTGTGCACAACAATTAGTCCTTTTTCATCTGAGTCCATCCTGTGCACTGAACAAGACCAAGGTCCTACTGGCAAAAAGTAAAAATTACATAATTAAATATTGTAATGTGATATGTACATATAAAGTTCCTGATTAAAGTTGCATGGTCTAACAGTAAACATGTGCTAGCTTCTAGAGTTAGGAAAAATGCTAACAAAAATGGCTAAACATGACTTTTCATTTCTCCCATTTTTTCCAAATGAGTCTCTGGTTACAGTAGCATAAGCTTTATTGTATAACTTGATAATAAGTATCTAATTGATGTAACCAAACATCTTAATATACAGATACTTAGCATTTAAATAGTTTTAAACCTTCAGGTGCTGTATACTAAAATGTTTAACCACCATGTGTAGTTCTTCTGATGTCCTCAGGAGCTACCAAGCATTAAGCATAGGAGTTTTGTGTTTGAGGTCCTTGTTTTCATAACAGCCCCATGAAATGAGTAACCTTTCTCCTTATTTATAAACTTCAACAAAAAGTTTAAAGTTGATCTGCAGAATGTGGTTGTTTTGGTAATGGTGGTGTATTTTTTCCTTACATATGTTGTATAGAATTGTTGAAAAAGTTGAGAGCTTTNTTAAGTGTTTGTGTATATCAAACTACCCTTCCTGTTAGTAACACTAACATCAGATTCTCAGCAGTCAATCTCACTAAGAAAAATGCATTTCTAAAATTTTGATGTTTTAGTTGGTTAATGCTAATTTTAATTGCTTTTTGTTTTTAGCTTGTAGTAAACATAGGTAAGCATTGCTCAAGCTTTTCTTCTGAATAATCTGAGAGTTAGCCATGCAGACTCCTACCCTGGACAGCTTACAGCACATGTTTCTAGAGCCTTCAAAAGGCAACCTCAGTAAAATGAATGGCTGAGATTTCGTGATATATTTCTACTTGCTGAAGTTTTTGTTAAGAAACCCTGCAAAATGCTAAACTCTTCAGACTTCTCTGTTGTTATGAGTGATTGTGAGCTGTCTAATCTTAACTTTCTAATGTGTTTTGTAGTGAGAGTGAGAGAGGCAGTGTGAGTTTGTGTATGTACTCTTGCTGTGAACAAGAAATAATCTTATTTCATCTATAGAGCGGATTTTATCTGGTACCTTTTTCATTAATGCTGTTTTGGGTTGGTTCCCTGTAGCCACAAATGCAGAGAATTGTCAAGAACCAAAGCTACAGATTTAGTTGGTGATAAACTGTTCTCTACTATAAAAATGTTAAGAGCAATGGAAAACGTAAGTCTAAGACGCTTGGAGTTACCAATCTTGGATGTTTGTTCTTCATTTCTCTGTCTCAATTCCCTATCTAAGAAAACTTGACTGTACCAGACACAAGTTTTTCTGTGGCTCTCCTTAGTGTGCTGCTTATGAGGAAACCAGTTCTTTATTTGTTGTAGAGCTTAGGTGTTGAATTAAAAAAAGCATGCAAACTGAAAATTCAGAATGAAAAGAAATTATTCAACTGATACTTCATTCTTTAAGCTTGTCCTCTCTGCTAAATGAGGCAGAGATGCTAGTAAAAATACTATACTTGTATGAGGGCAGAATTAAAGTACCTTGTATTTCCAAAGGCTTGACTTTCAAACATTAACCTGTTCCAAACACTTAAGAAAAAGCTGGTAGTAAATTATGTACAGAAGAGGATGCAAATGTATTTCCATTCCCTGTCTAGGTCCCCTCTAAGTGACTTCTCCAAGGCAACACAGCAAATCACTCAGATAGTCATGATTAAACTCCTGGTGTTCTTAACTTTGTTCTCAGGAGCCCCTGGGTTCTCAGCCTGGGGTTGCAGCCCTTCAGAGTGGTTAAAAGCAATCTGAAGGCTTGTAACTGTGCAGCTTTTTTCTGCACAGTTCAGTCTTGATGAAGCTATGGTCCTGCTATGGAGGCGAGTCCCTATGTAGCGGCGGGGGAAAAGGAAGGAAGGAACAGTTAATCATGATGTTATTTTTGACAGTTTATGTGTGTACTTGTGGTACAAGTAAATTGGTATTTTTCTTTTTACAATACAAATCATGCTCTTTTATTCTAAGACTGTATTTGCAGATGTGTACTACTGACCGTTTTGTAGCTTTCCAGAGTCAGTAATCTACAGCAGTGAGGGTTTTTTTTTAAATTATTTTTTTTATTAATAGCATAGTTGCAGTTACTTGTTGAAGAGGGACGGTTAGTGCTTGCATGGTGAAGGAGCTTCCTCTATAGATTTTTGGACTAATGAAATAAGTCATTGATAGGGGGAGGTGGAGATGACAGCTAAGGTTTAATATCGAAGAAACAACAACTAGAGTTTGAGAATCACATGTGTCTCTTCAGCACCCTCAACAACAAGGGTGTTTCAAATTCTGTAGCGTCCAGAGCAAATGCACTTAATTTGAATATAGCCTCAAAACAGTCCATACTCCCCAGTTCATAACCTACCATGTTAGCAGTTGGATGTTCTTTACCTGAAATTGCTCCAAAATTAATCTAACAGCTTCTGTAATATTTTATTGTTCAAAACGTACAATAAAATTTGAGACTAGGAGAGCGACAATACTACCAGCAGTAGGCTTCCTGTTTTCTTTTCTGTTCTTGGTGTTCATCAGCACTCTGGTTCTGCTGGTTAGTAAATGTAAACTACTCCACTTGTGCTGGTCTCCACTGAGCGAGGGATGATTATGTGGCTTTCTACTACTGGATCTATTTATAAGGCTGGGGCTTAAACTTCAGCTCTGCGATGACTTGTGTGTGGATAGAAACATATCTGCAAAGATCTTGTTAGCTGTGGCATTGAAGCTTATAATAGGCTAATATTCTAGTATTTTACTAGAAAATTGGAGTATTTTGGAAGCTTTTTTTAGCATCAGGCAAAGTAATTGAGCAAATGAGTTATCGTTTATATTTTAGCTATCTTTTTAGGACTCGTGAGTCAGAGTTTTTTGTGATTCATATCAGGATGATTTAAGAGGTACTACCTTTCTCCGCTGCTAAATGTTGCTCTTCCCATGACACAGGCAGTGTAACAGGCAGTGTATCTTCTCAGCCTTTACAGTTCATGACCTAGCATATTAGCTTAAACTGCCATTGATTTCAGTTTACATTAGTACTCTGGGATTTGGGCTCTAGTAACTGTGCTGACATACCACCTGGTCTACCATCTTTGTTGTGTTGGTATAACCTCTAGCAGAGGTGGTGGGCAAATGTCTGGGGTGGGTAACATTGTCATATTTAGCTGTGGCAACTGACAGGGCTTGTGAATTAGGTGTTAATAAATGTGGTGGAAAGGAGGTATTTCCCCCAGGGCAGGGGGGTGGGGCACAGGCCTTGCAGAGAACTAGAAAAGCTTGTATCTGTAATCTCTTCTTCCTCTAGTGACAGTAATAGTTTGTATTTTAATCCAGATTAGAATTGTAGGTCTCCTTGGCTTTCCCTGCCATGTCAGACAGATTTTCTTTCCAAGTGGTATTTTGTAGTAGCTTTAGCATTTAAAAAAAAAATGCCAAAACCCGAATACCCAAAACCTGGGGGGGGGGAAGGAAAAAAAAAAAAAAACCCCACACCA
>WAAD01020545.1:956-12543 GCA_013389945.1 Fregata magnificens
TTCAAATCAAAACACAGTCCTAAAGGAAAGGCTCCAAAGTGCTAACCATTTAAAAATATACGGAGGGAAGCATGTGCCCACTTTTTAGCTGTTACAGATGATCAAGAAAACTTTTCCTTTTCCCCCTTACCTGTTGTACATATAGACATGCACTCTGCTGGCCTGAAGCGCAGAGTCAAGGTGCTGTCGGAGTGCTTCTGTTGTTAGTACATTAGCACCATCTTCCTGTGGGGTCTGGATCATGAGCTGGGGGTTAAACATGGCCTCTTCTCCAATCTTCTGCCGTGTGTAATTTAACTCCCGACTCACTCGTCCACCAACTGATGGATAAATATCAACAGCTTTGTATTAGCTAATAGCAGCTTATTCTGGATTTACATGATGAGCACTCTCTGGTCAGAAAATCTTTACCATGTGCNGATGAGCACTCTCCAGTCAGAAAAACTTGACCATGTGCATGGACTATTCTGTCTCAAATCAATCACAGTATAACTCTAGAACTAATAACAACTTTATTTCAGTAACACTGCAACAAAAACCATATTCCTCATTAAAATACCATTGCCTCTACTGCACTAAAACGTTGATGTGTAAACTGAAGCCTCAAACAGTTTTTCTACATTATAACCAATATCACATATGTAAAAATTAAAAAAAGAAAGAAAAAAGAAAAACCTTTTCCTTGCAGACCAGACCAAATACTATGTTACAATTTCTTACACTTGTATAAACAGTCTGCTCCAATAGCACATTTCAAGATAAATGGCTTTAATTTACACTCTTCTCCTAAATAATTTGGCAAAGGCAGAAGGAGAATGTTTCTCTTCAGTTAGAAAAAGGGAGGAGGGAAAAAGTAAGTGAGCATGAGTACTCCTTTCAGCCTTAAATAAAAAAGAAAAAAATACCAAGTTCACATAAAGAGATGCAGTTTTGAGTGTAGCAGAAAGGACTGTCTACAGCTAATTTACCCCAGTGGTCCAGTACCTGCATAACATGTTGTGAGGCAGGAGATCATTCATGTGCAACATCTGTTTTTAAACCCACGTGAGCTGAACAGTGTGCTCCATATTAAAACATGATGAAAAAAGAAAAGAAGAAAAAGGCAGAGGGAGACTGCAAAGTCAACAGGCTCTAGAGGGAGACATATTCAATTTGCCTTGCCAGAAAATATTACGTAAGAATGGAAAATTATCTTCCCTCTCACAAAAAAGCATTCAGCTAGAGTTCATATACTTTATATAACCTCCCCTGTAGCCTCTCTAGCAAATGCATGTGGGAGGCGGGGTCAATTAATTCAGCCCATTAGCTGAATCAATACCACATCCAGATGAGGAGGACAAGAATACCACCAACATGTTGTTTCCATCCCTTACAATTTATTACATTTATTGCTCTGCTAAGTCCAAGCTACAGACCTGGTCTAATTCGTTACATTTTTTTCAGTCCTAGTCAGCTTGGCACTGGTGATCTGAATTACTGCCAACGTTTAGTTCTGCAACAGTGCGAACAGAAATCAGGCATGTACATCTATCTCTTCCTAGGCTATGCAACGGAAGACTGATCTGTAATCAGTTGGCAGTGTGGGAGATGACATTCCCAAGCCTGAACAGGGACATACTTTTTTAATCACTTGGGCCCCTAACCCACCCGTAACCCTCCTGGGGCTAAAAGGACCACCAGGCAAGAAGCTGAGCCCCTGTATGGATAAAGCGCTCAGAATGAGACCCTCAACAATTAAACCATACAGTCATCCTGGCACGAAGCAGTGCTTAACTTCTAGTTCAAGAATTCTTTGAAGAAATAAGTGTTTCCACAACACACTCCATTTTTTCAGCCTGTCACATGTGGCATTACCTCCTTCACACCAAGTAACAGTGACCAGCTCACAGTAAGAAAAAAATAAAAATCAAAGTACAACTTCCTTACCTAGAGTCCCTTTACAACTTCTTAACATCCCTCTTACTACAATGAGAGAACATACAATCATTGAGACTGCATATGCATGGTAACAAAAAGCTATTGTTAATTTTTATCAAGAATTAAACCCTAACAATACTTTCACTGATCAGGCTCATGTTCATGCTTACTGCCATCTTTCTCCACCACCGAGTAGTCTATGACACACTAAAAAATTTTGCTTCATCTTACAGGAATATGGGGTGGGGGTAAGGGAGCAGAGTTATCCTAATCTGTATGTCTTGGAAACAGAGCCTTCTTTTGCAGTCCTTTTGCAAGCGCTTCCAAAGACAAACTGTCTCTCTCCCTCTTCTGTGTCTCAATGCCAGCCAAGACAATAAAGTCCCACTTTTATGAGGACTGTGGAGTCTACCATAAACTTCTACTCCTGGTACTATATTCTCGTCCGTTCCACCCACTTTCCTTCTGAATTTAACCAGGACTTGAATCAACAAATCATACTTCATGCAAGACAAAGGGTGGCATTCCTATCTCTGCTGAAAGTGACCAACTGTTTACTATCAACAGAAATGATTGCTTCCTAATCAAGGTCCTGTCAAACCACATTAACTTCACCGAACAAGGCAGATTTAGCTAATCAAAATTGCATCACACAAGTCAGTCATCAGAACAGAAGCTGGTTTTTTTCCCCTTTTAACATTCAAAACAGGAATAGCAAAACCACCCAAGAAGGCGGATGCACGTTCCAGAACCCAGCAACAGATCCGCTCCACATTCTTCTTAAGGCATTACACCATTTAATTATTTCTTTGATGGGTTTGTTATGTGCATTTCTTCAGCCAAATAGAGTAAAGGTAACTCCACAGGCAAATGTAGATACTTGATACAATGTAACACTCAGGTACAAAGAAATTATAAACACAGATTGCAGAGGAAAATTCTGACTGCCAAAGTCAGGTAATGTGAGAACACAGGACAGACTGGAAGCAAATGGATAGATCAGTGGCCTTTCAATGTATCAGAAGTAATAACGAGCAAAAGGGAAGGCAAAAAAAAAAAATTCAAAAAGTTTCCACTGGTTATGTTTTCATTTATTTTAATTGAAAGTTTGCAAAGATCACTAGGGGCTGCCATACCCAGGTATCTTAAGCCTCCACAATCAGCACGATCAGTTGAATATGCGTTTTTTTAAAATCAAGTGCTCTGCTTGCTTTTTTTTTCCCAGACAGCTGGTGCAAAAAACCTAGGAGAGAAACCACTAAAAATGTCAATGAAATGTACCTGAAGCCTGTGGCCTTATTGTGCTGAAGATACGAAATACTATGCTCAACACTTGCACAGTCTGCAGAAAGTCATTCTTTACACTTGTAAGAAAAAAAAAATGCATGCATTATAGTTGTCATAGGATTTCCACAATATAGGACAAATGATGTAATGGAAAATACGACCAACGAACAAAATGCTGGTGTTTTGTGGTTTTCCTTTATGGACTCTGCTTTCTTACGTTTGGTGACAACAACATTTTACATTCAAAATACTACTGACTTAAATTGTATATATAGCATACAGTACTAATACTTCCCATTTTATTCCATATCAAACAGAACTATTTAACTTTAATATTCTGGTGACAAAATCCACACATCACTCTCCTTTTCTGATATATCAAAAGCCACTTGATGGTATGCGAGTCCTTTATTCCATGATTCCTTATGATCTAGTGCCTAGATGGCTGAGTTGGTGGCACAAATTCCCATAAGCCAAAATGCTGATTTAAGTAACAGATTGGTACATTGCCTCATGGCCCGTGGTAACACAATACAGTGGTTTGTACACTATCCTTCCAGCAGTGTCATCAGATTCCGGGAGTCTGCCTACTAGAAATGAGATACTATGCCATCTGTACAATTTTGCTAATAAATTAAAAAAAAAGGAAAAAAAATCACAACAAAGTAATAACACCAGTGTCCTGGCACCATTTCTCACTTAATATATCACTTTCTAATTCTCAAGAATGTGTTCGCAGGCCAGTGTTCAACATAAGACAGTTTTACTGCTAGCATCTTTGCTGCTGAATATCAGTTCTTGTTAAAAACCCTTTTTTTTCCAGAGAGGAGGGAAGTATCTCGCCCTTCTCCCCCTCCCCAACATCCACAGGGGCTTCCCTCTTAGCTCTTTGCCAGAACATGGGACATCTGCCTTGAGCAAGTCAGCATCCCATACCATGAAACACGCTGCTGCTCCTCGTGAACTTCCCCACTGACTTGAACAGAAGCTCGTCAAGGTACTAAATTCTTTGCTCTTCTGAGGGGCCTGAAGAGAGCAGTAATTGTCAGTATGGACGCTGGGTTGCTAAGAACTATGTAAGGACCACCGTGTCTCCCTCCCCCAAGAGCAATGAACAGCTGTCAGGCGGTAACAAGTTTTAGTCATCCTTAACTTGAGGCAGGCCTGAACCCATGACCTACAGGTGAAAGGCTCTAGATCCCGTTACCAAGCACTGGGGTCACAGTCCCAGTGTTTCAGTCATCACACATTAAAATGCTTCGGTGCGTCTTGAGTGAGAAGCACGCAGAAAAACAAAACTGCTTGCCTCTAGTGTACATTTGCACAACACTGATGCACCCTCCAACGACAGAAGAGTGAAACCATAATCTGTTTTCATTGGAACAATTTCTGACAGACTTGCTTCCACTGACTTACTAACAATTTCGATGTTACTGGATCATTCAGCTCATGTGCTCAGTTCCACTATAAATGTCACTGTCTTACCTACACCTTTCTCACAATTAGCATTCAAAATTTACGTGGCATTACATTAACATGCTTATAAAGAACTCTGGAATCCACCAGCGGGAACTGCAGTCCCTTCCACACTGAGTAGTCTCAGGAGTAAGTTTGACCTCTGCTACACTAAGAGATCGATCCTAAATCAAGCCACGAGTGATAGCCAAAAATCACTGCTTGTTAATTTACAGTCCGGTTGCTCAAAAGGCATGAAATATTTCTTTTTCAGAATATCTTACAATGTTCCATTTCAGGTTACTGGAATTGCATCATATAGCCTGAGGTTTTGTTATTTTTTTCAGACGTGAACACTACCTCTATTAACCATTCAATAGTTACCTTGTGCACAACTGTGCAACAAGTAGCTTAGTAGAGAGTAAGCTCTCTCTAAAAAAGAACATTCCTGAGAGCGCAACACTTGGGATAAAAATGTTTGCCTATCAATGTGGAGAACAGACTTTGAGAAACCAAAGTCAAGATTTCCAGAAATACCTACTGGTTTTGGAGCCTGAATTCTTCCGTGACAAGCTTGAGGTACATGAATGGAGCAAAATTTTCCGGAGAACCTCTCTTCTGAAGACTATGGGCCTTAAACTGTTTCCACTTGAGCACTTGTGGGGGACCAGACACACTTCTACTTTGTTTGACCAAGACCATCTTTTTCATTTTTTCAGAACTGTAAATGTGTAGCATTAGAGCAATCCGGCCCAATATTTTGACAGTGACAACTCAAAGGAATAAAATCGTACCTCTAATAGTCATGGACACCTCACACAAACAATGTTTTCATTTCATCCCTCCAAAAGATGCTGACCCTTTTTGATAAATCAGACATGTAGACTAGTACGCCTTACAATGCTTACATTACAGCCTGAGCAGGCAACCTCTGCAATTTGCAACACCTGTTACCACCACAATAGGAACCAAAGAGAAATAGAAAATAAAAACCCTTCATGACTCGGTAACCACATAAAAACTGAGAATAATATCCCAATGCGTTCACCTAGGACTCAACCTTTACCAACCAACCCAAAAAGCAGCAGTGTGCAGAGAAAGACAAGAACAGCCCAGACTTGCAAGGAGACCAGACAGCCCCCAGCTACACAATGTACCCCACCTTGGGCAAGTGCTGGGGAAAGCTGCAGGCACCTCCCCTTCTCTCCCTTCAGCACCCTCTCCCTGCCAGGATGGGGACCAGGAAGGGTCTTTGTCTTCATACCTCTCTCCCTGGCACCATACATGGCCTGTCTCCCTCAATTTTGACTGCTGTTAAGGGCTTCCTTCTACTCCACTTCCTCACATAGTCTCTCCTTGTGCTGTTCCCCTGTGCGTCTCTATTACACGCATATACGGGTGTTATGAAAAACTACAAAATGAAACTAGTTTCAGCCCATTACAATCGTATGCAGATAAGCCAGCCAGCCAGCCACAGCTTTGCCCTCCTGTTCTAATTGCGTAGCAGGATTAGAAGTGTTCACACCTGCCACATACCAGAAGGCAGTACCTAATGACACCAATGACAATTTCAGGTTTTATTGATAAAGGAGCACAGACCTCATGCCAACAAAGCATAGCAGCCAAGTACTACTCACACAGGATCAAAACCTCCTATAAAGAAACAGAGATAAAGAGTTGAAGTTCTCTGGCAGATATGAAGATTACCCTGCCTCTTACTGGGCACAGAAAAATAATGGCCTTTTGATTTAAAGCTTCCTGTTGCTCTCTAGGGAGTTCTGTCTTCGGATTCTCTTGGATGTTTGAGCTTGTCTGTGCTGCTCTTTGTCAGCAACAGAATATAGTTTTTTCTGCACACAGACAGTATTATTTAGCATCCTGACAGAAGAGCAGGGAAAACAGCACCTTCCTCAGAATTATCATTCTGAGTGATGCCTGACTGGCAGAGTACAGGGGTAAAACTGTTTGCTGTGAGGAAGGGCGAAACACTTTCATTGAAATTTAAGTTTAGTCAGTACAAGAAATGGGACTGGCTGGCATGTCCACTTCTTTAAACTTCTAAAATGCTGTCTACTTGAAGAGTCAGAACTGCTATTGGTTTACATGGTTGATTTCTGAATTTATTACCTACTGACTGTAAGACATTATCATGTGTTTGATGTATCTGATAGTCTAACGATGGCTCTCATAAGCCCATCAGGATTACATTATAAAAAAGTTTTGGCTACCTGCAATGATTTACTTCTGCTCATTTATTTAACTATGCAAAATAAAAAATTCATAGAGAGTGACTGAAATTGAGCTACCAAAAAAATAAAAAAATCCGTTGAGAAATTATGAGCTTACAAGAGCTAGAACACAGTGGTAAGCAATCAGCGTCTTAAAGAGATTACATGGTCATTCAATGGGCTGTGCAACAGCTCAATGAAAAATTATCATCTTTATCATGTAATTAGACATAATCTATGCCACCACTGGACTACAGGCAGTCAGAAATTCCATGCTGTGTCTAGGTTTTCTCCCACAGCACTTACTCCACTGAACACACATATCTGCGTTTGTATAGCTCACATGGAGTACCAATGGTTGTGCCTGCCCAGGTTAAGACAGCCTGCGTCCTACCATCTCCCTTCCCAACATCCAGGTGGGCACCCTACACTTCTCTTTCTCCCCCATTATAATGTCCAACAGAAGGACACCGTCTGTCTAGAATACCATCACATCCCAATGTGAAGATTCAACCGACTTCAATCCCTCTTTTAGCACCACTGACTTCTAGGAAAATCTAAAAGCAATGTGACCTTCTCAACCATTTCTGTCACACTGCAAATTAGGTAACACTAGGTTCTTCATTTCTGCTTAAAAAAGGAAAAAAAAAAAAGGGAAAAAACTAAGATAAAAGACTGTGGCCTACAAATGCAAAAAAGTTACAAAAAACCCCCACAACAAAGCACTTCAAAAGGCTGCTTTTTATCTCCCAAGCCATCATATGATATGAGTTAAGTTACTCCTCACACATGCTGGGGATGACTCCAGTGTTGCTGTTACAAATTTCATTAATGCTGACATGATTATGAATAGCAAAAATAAAAACACACATCAAAGATGGCTTTTCATTCTGTCACAGTTTGACAAAGTTTAGAGCTGTGACAGGGACACAAAGCTGTCTGCATACTCAGGAAGACAGCCCAACAACAGCTGCCTCTCCTTGTAGTGGGAAACCTTCCCTGCAGTTTTAGGAGCTAAAACATTTTCTTTCTAAAAATCAAATAAAAACTGGTTTTACATGTACACATCTGTATTGCCCATAGGCAGAAAAATATTATTTCTGATCGGGTAAAATAAGACAGATTGCTAAAAAAAATTAGACTTTTTTTGATGCATTTCTTGCTTGGTGCCCCTCTAGGTTGAGAAAATGGAAAAGCACAGTGAAAAAAAAAAAACAAACCCAAAATGAACAAATTGAACACTACAAACTGAAAAAGAAAAAAAAAAAAAAGACAGCAGCTTTGAAATGTACCATAATATACAAAACTGGTACATGCAATTCAAACTTCCCAATTAAACATAAAATGCAGTAGCTGGTTACTGAGCTGCGACACATGTCCTTGGTAACAGGATATGAGCTGTTCACCTCTGGGTCACTGGTTCTAATCCAGCCAGGAACAATAGTGACCACAAGTTGTTTACCATCTGACAGCTGCTTGCTAGCTTATGTGAAATGAGTTGGTGGTCTCAGTCCATTTCTTACTGGGCAGGTGTCCATGTTATAGAAAACCACCATCACAATTGGCATTCTTGTTGACCATCCCAACAAAAAGACTGAGGAATGAATGGGCATGGAGAGCGAACTACCCTTTCTTCCAAAGACATGGTCCCTTCAGGTCACAGCTAAGCCACAGCTTTTGGTGGAGAAGTCCAACTACTGAATTTTCTGGCTGAAGTAGCAAAGGAATAAAGGACTCCAGACTCTTGCTTTTTCCTAGAAATCAGGGAGACGGCCTACAGTGAGGATATGCAACTAATACAGATTCTTGCAACTCTCCAACAGTTTACGGTCATGTAACAGTTTACACCCGCTGAGGAGCAAAGCTGAATTTTTGTTTTTCGGTAATTTAAGAAAACATTTGAGCACACTTTGTAACAGGCCAAAATCCTCAATTGTATGTGAAAGTGACTAAGTTTCCAGGAGTTCTGCTGAGAAGGGTGTGTAAAGGGCTTCAAGGTCTAAACCTAAGGATTTCCAAACAGCTGAATATAATTGTTTTAAGTTACTTTAACTTGAATAAGAGCTTCTGCTGGGTAATATGTTAAAAACAATTTGCTGTGTTGTTCCACAGCAGTCAGCTTTCCTCTAGGCCCAACTTCTCATTTAACCTCTCAGTGCCCTTTCCTCAAATATGTAATTGTTTTCCTGTGTGGTTAAAAGCAGCATTTTTAAGTCTTTTCATCTGTACTCCTGGGATAGCACAAATTTCATCTGTACATGGAGTAGCACAAAATTTGAATGCAATTTTTTTAAAGGAGCAGCAAACAGAAATGAAAAAACTCTTCATCCAGAACCTTTTAGGGGATACCATTTCCTAAATAGTGCTTTTAGGAGACGGCAAAACTAACATATAGAAAAATGAAAGGAATGAACATGTTATGGAACAGGGTACAGTTTCTTTCAAGTATTCCCTACCAGCTGCTTGCTGTACCATCTGTTGTTGCCTAAGCAGCTTCCTTCTGAATGGCTTTGCACTGAAGCAGAACTGCTCTCACTGTTGGACACAATCAGGTCAGGTCAGCTCTCCCCCCAGCACCGAACCTGCTGCCTGTCACGGCTCCCCCCACCTCGATATTTCTTACTGGCCACCAGCTCCCAAGACACTGCTGCATCTGTCAGGAGGCCCATTTTTCATAGTTTGCTTGCTATTCACACGGAGCAGTAAAGAGCGCATTTCATTTTGTGCAGGATGCAATCAGAGATTCCCGTCAGATACTCCGNCGCGCTTCCAGCGCCGCTCCTTCCCGCCGCATCTGTGCAGGGAAACACACATCGCTGGGAGCCACTTTCATGATTTTGTTGCGAGCGGGATTAGCTGGATTAGGGGTTGATTCATAAGGACCCCCTGCGGCTGTGAGGAAGTTTCATCACAAGGTCAGTGTGGTGTGAACTATATTCTGTCAACACCACCACTCCTTACAGCCGACTACAAAAAATACAAAAGGGGGGGGGGAAAATTGCANACAAAATTTGAATGCAATTTTTTTAAAGGAGCAGCAAACAGAAATGAAAAAACTCTTCATCCAGAACCTTTTAGGGGATACCATTTCCTAAATAGTGCTTTTAGGAGACGGCAAAACTAACATATAGAAAAATGAAAGGAATGAACATGTTATGGAACAGGGTACAGTTTCTTTCAAGTATTCCCTACCAGCTGCTTGCTGTACCATCTGTTGTTGCCTAAGCAGCTTCCTTCTGAATGGCTTTGCACTGAAGCAGAACTGCTCTCACTGTTGGACACAATCAGGTCAGGTCAGCTCTCCCCCCAGCACCGAACCTGCTGCCTGTCACGGCTCCCCCCACCTCGATATTTCTTACTGGCCACCAGCTCCCAAGACACTGCTGCATCTGTCAGGAGGCCCATTTTTCATAGTTTGCTTGCTATTCACACGGAGCAGTAAAGAGCGCATTTCATTTTGTGCAGGATGCAATCAGAGATTCCCGTCAGATACTCCGAGAGTGTGACCATATGGCCAAGTTTCTTCTCAAGCAGAAAGGGCTGGGAAAGAAAGTTAAGCAATTGGCCAAACGCACCCCACAACACAAGGTTTGTTTTCTACTTTTGGCTAGCCTGATCAGGCGGGTGATTCCACTTCACCACCAAGCCCACCAGGCTACAACAACGGTCCCTTCTCCCTTTGAGTCAGCCATGACTAGGAGCGCTGGGGACGGCGGAGACACGCCCCCGCCGCAGCCGTCGCGGGTACACCGGCGGCCTTCGGGGACCGGGCCGTCAGCNGCAACAAAGAGATTTACAGATTTCCCCATCGGCTGTTTAAAAAGATGTGTACCCGTCGACGCTGTGCTCCTTTAAAACAAGAAACCTGTATTAGTCATTTTTAATTTATAAAGAATTTAGTGGTTTAGGAGGTGGGAGGAACCTGGGGAATAAGTGTAGCAACCCACACACAAAACCACAAAGGAACTTCTGGCACTTAGTCTAAAACCAGTCATGCAGCTTCAAGATTGTTGCAGTGTTGAGATTTTATTACATATAATGCTGTCACCTTCAAGACTATTTAATTCCTAGCCCCCTAAGTGCAGATTCAGAGACATTTTAAAAAAAAAAAAAAAAAAAAAAAAAAGTGGGTTGGAATGCAGAAAGGAGTAGGTGAATTAAAGTTTTTTGTTTGTTTTTGCTCTTTAAAGCATAATTACCAATCTCATACTCTCCCCCCCTAAAGAATCCCCTCACCCCATCATAATGACATCGCTCAAAGACAGCAACACTTTTGTAGCCTGCACAATCCAAAATAAAATCTATAGTGAAAGAGGGGGACTTTTGTTTTGCATGTGTGTGTGTGTGCAGTTTTTTGGTTTTGGGGTTTTTTTTTTTAAGAGCAGTCCCTCTTGCACAGAACCAGGCTGTTCAATCAAAGCCTTATCTGTTATATTTCTGTCTATCTTTCTCTTCTGTTTAGCGCATTCACCAACAAGAGAAAAGGGGGTAAAGCAATGGAGGCTTTGACCTGCAGCTGTAACACAATACTTTCGCACAGCCCTGTCGACCCCTGACATAAATTTTACACCGCAGCTGGCATTTACACACTTAACATTACCATATGTATAGCCTACTCTGTGCTAATTATGCTAATCACCTGTCTAACTCTCTGCTGCGAAAAATGGTTGTATTTAGCAGTCCACTGCCTACCAATACAG